>CM038116.1:404065-847463 GCA_001642375.2 Mentha longifolia
TTCAAGCATCTGTATATCTCCAAAACTCTCAGTCTCGGTGGATAAACAACTTCAAGATTCATTGTAACTTGAGAAAAGTGTATGCATAACTCCTCAAGATTGGGAAACAATGCTAGAAAATAATGAACCACATGATCCATGATATCAACATGGTTCAATCTAAGGGTTCTCAAGCGATAAAAAGGAGATATGATTGCCCCATTGGAAAGTGATATTAACCTCATAACACTAGGGAATTCATATCTATCCTTGTATGAAAGATTCACTTCAAATCTTTGAACTTCATTTCGCATAGCAAAATTCACCCAACTGTCAACTGCACTAGACGTCAGGTGACATTCATTTCCCCATGCTGCTGCATCAAAACAGATGGCCATGCCCTCAATATACCAAGCTTGATGAAGCTCGACCACCTTGTTCACCCAAGATTCGAACTTTTCACTATCCATTAAATTTCTGGTCATCGCATCCTTATTATCAAATCTCAAAGTCCCATAAACATACATCCACATACATCTCCATCTATGCGCGAGGACACTAGACCTTCCAGCTTCCTTGAGACTCAGGCGAGACAAAATGTTAATAAGTACATCACCGGGTAACTTATTAATTGCACCATTATTACTCGAATGTAGTTTCAAAGTGCCAACTTTACCATCTGTTCCCTGCATCTAAACATATTATGACAAAATTTAAGGCTATCTATACAAATCACGAATATGTAAGAATAGATTAAGCATATTCAAATCACAAATTCGCTACCAACCATTCTTCACCCTATTTCTCCATTGTTATCAATTTACATCTCTGACGATTAAAAAGAAGAAAATAATAGAGGCAAAATAGGTATTTGCATTAGACAATGCCAATTAATAACCAATCCTTGAGAAAGTTTAAGAAGAAACAATCTTAGAAATTAATGAAAGAGAATGATCATTTTTTAGAGTCATTGTGTGTAATCAACTTCCGTCATTGGGGTTATTTCTTCTTCCATAAGTTTGAGTTTAATCAGGCATGAAAAAGTCAATGATTGATGTTAAATTTCAAAGAGAATAAGCTAAGGTGGAGAAGAAACACTTGAAGAAAAAGCAGAGAAAGAAGAAGGCAGAAAAGACTAGGAGGCATTATGAAACAATTCGTCGCCTAGACTCGCTAATTTTCACTAAAAAGAGCAGAGAAAATCTTACAGGCTAAATTTTCACACGAAGTCGGCGGCTTCCCGGCAGCGGCTAAAGCAATTGACAATCGCCGCGTTTGAAACTTGGAGTTGAGAATTTCGAAAAATGGAGGAGAGAAGAGTGGCGATAGGAGAATGATGCAGAGTTGATGGGGTTTGGGAAAGGATTTTGTTACTGGTGTGTGAACGAAGCATGTAAAGCCCAAAAAATGCCCAACCAAACAAGGCTTATTTAAAATTATCCTTAAGGTTATTTATTAATTACTCCATATATATATTTAACAAAACCTAAAACCTAAACTACAGAATTCGAAATTGGATTTGTTTCAGAGGTGCTCATCGGATTCAATGGCCCGCAAGAAAAGTTAGTTTCATGTGTTCTTATTTGATTGAGTAGTTTCATGTGTTCTTATTTGATTGAGTAGCTTAGGAATGAATTCGGGATGCATTGTTTGTTGGGTTGGGTTGGGTTGGGTTAGATCTCGTTCTGGTTAATAGTTAAGATTTTTTTGTTATCTCTCGAGCTATTGGGGTAGGTAAAATATATTTCTAGGATTTCGCTCAACTAGTATACTCAGTTTTTTTTTGAATTGATAACCTACACCATAATATATGATTATATGATCGTTCCTATTGTTTTTTTTTTTGGTAACTGTTAAAATTATGTACTTCACTTTTTAGGCTTATTTGAAGCCTTATTTCATTTTCTGTCTATGTACTTTTTTTTATCAGATACCACTGTGTCGTGGAAATTTGTTCGATCTCAAGCTGCGAACCTTCAAGGGTTGTTAGCATCCGAGCGTCGGAAGAATGATGCGATAGTAGCTCTGGAGAATGAAAAGCACCGACTTCAAGACCTCACTGATACCCAAGCGTGTATCAACTGGTGGTGGTGGAGGGCGTGTCGCGCCATAACCTTCCAACAGTCTGCAGTCATGTTCTTCCACCCGACAAGAGAGGTTAGTGAGTAGGCTCAGCATCTGATCCATGCGGGCTAAGATGTCCGATGAAGGCGCCGATGCGGGTGGTGGAAGCGGCCATGTGCTGGAAGAGGCTGATAGTCGTGGAGGAACGCCTGCCGGATTCGTCATGAGTACAGCAACGAAAGCACCAGTTGATACACGCTTGGGTATCAAAATCGATCAACGGAGTATTGATCTCCACTTGAGGAAGAGTACGGCTACGGCAGAGGGGTTGAGAAGGTAGGGTTTGTAGTTTTGAGGAGAAAACTTGCAGCAATAAATTACGTAAATAAAAGAAAATAAAGAGGAAATATATCTTAAGGATTCTTGTATTCCTTTCATAAATAATTCTACCTATTTATACTAGACAACCTAGGGTTGATTCGACTCTCTTTTGCGATACGGGAAAGAATCAACAAAGAAAACCCGTAAAGGAGCTTATAATACGCTCGACCCAATACTAATAATACAATAGTCCAAATAATTAATTAATATTTAAAAAAAACAATATTAAACATAATCTCCCAAGTGAGCCGGTTTCTTCACTTCTCGCCGCGGCCTATCACGATATGAAGTCACCGCTTCCGTCCTTGATGTGCTCTCGACGTTGCATGGCCCGGTATCCGTATCACTCACTCAACAGATTAATAATCTTCATAACCTGTTGCAAGCTTAACAAGATGACCATTGGCGCAATACCTATCAAGGACAACTTGATGACCTCGTCCCTCAACGAAATGCGTTGCAACGCAAGATTGAGTTGCACAATATTGTTGTTGTACGCGAACTTAACCGGTTGAGAGCCAAAACTACTATTGCTAGGCAGGCCCTAAGGGCTGGACTCTATGGCCTAAAGCGCACAAAGGTCGCCAGGGTCCAATCTATGGTCGACATGTTTGCACTTGAAATGTTTCGTCTTTGGGGTGGAGAGCCAATCAGGTTCAGGATATCCGGTGCGTCCCCCTTCGGTCATGTCATTCAAGTTTTTAATGCTATGCGGCCGCTATTTGATGCAGAGAACTTGATGATGAAAACTGACACAACATACACTATGAATCGTGCAGGTGCCATAGCCCTCGGAAACTAGCTCCGTTCCTTTCTACTTGAGCTTGATTTTATTATTTTTAGTCTATTATTATAATAAAATAGCTCCAGTAGAAGGGATCGAATTTTTTCATATATTATGAGTCTACACCACTACACTAAATTGAGTGGATATTTTATTTTTCTTTTAATTTTATTTTTCTAATGATTTGTGCATCTACTTTTTCCTGAAATATATTATCAGTCCTCTTGATGTATAACATCGCTAAGTACTAAATATAATTATAAAAAAAAAATCCAAGAGAATAATAACCATGACAAAACTTGAGGCCATATATTGAGTATGAAAGCTATTTTAATTAAGGAGATAAAAGTGAGAAAAATGAAAGAAACACAAGGTAACAATTACACATGTTGAATATATGGTTTTTGTCCCAACATTACACTTTAAAAAATTAAGTTATAAATACATCAACTTGTTGATTTATGATCCAAGTACACAAATTTTGAAAGCAATTTTTCCATAATTTGAAAATTTGCCCAACTTGTATCTGACATGGCAACCTAAATTTACACGTGTTCATATCGTCCGACAACTAAAACGATCGTTTTTAAATTTAATTATTTGAGAAAACATCACATTCATTAACTGCACCAACCGCCCTACACTGAAAGCCTTTTTTCACTGGAACTACGATCCGGCGGCGAAGCCAAAGCATACGCTTTCCGTCGCCGTCTGCAAAACCGGATAGCTGGGTGTCGTGGGCGCTAATACCGGCATGGTTGGTGCCCAATTGCTCAATCCCGTCATATTTATACTGTGATATTTATACTGTGATCAGCTTTCTTGAGACCTGGGTCGAAGCCTCACAAGGGTTATTTATTCATTCATCAAGTGGAAGACGTAACAATAGCAAAATGCAGCACAAAGTTCGTCACCTTAATTGTGGTACTTTGTGAAAAGTACTTTGAGAAGACTCATCTTTCTCGTGTGTTTCTGTCAGGTTACCATATGTCCCCGTTTCGTCACTCTTGAAAACTCTCTCCAGCAATTTTCTTCCCTAACAGCAACGGGCTATAGAAAGAAACAACCCAAAAGAAGTAACAAAACTACCAACAACCCTCGAACAGGACCAACAGCAACCCATGTGATTTTGCTTGAGGTACTTTTCTTCTCCTCTCGTCCAGATGTTGTAATGGAGATAATATATGTCCATGAACATTGTCTTCGGGACTAGGAGCAAGTTCAGTTGAAGGTGCAGGAGACACAGGAGACGAGGCAGGCGGAGAAGGAAGAGGGTAGTGGTGTTGAAAGGGTTTCCGGTTCTCCTACCAATATAAACAAGTTACTCGTCTTAGTAAAAGACAAAAGTAAAACAAGAGACACAGATCAAATAAATGAACTCTTCTTTTACCTGAAAGTGGGAATGTTTAGCAGTTTGCCAGGAATAGGTCCCTAGAATAGGTTATTCTCTACGTTCCTATAGGATCAACAGAGAAAAGATCAGTGTTTGTAATTCTAATTCAATTGAAATATAGTACAAATCTATCAGAAGAAGATCTTGAATGACATCAAGCACATTTATAAGTCAATTGCTCTGCATAGAAAATAGTATGAATAAATATAGATTGTGATTCTACAAATTACTATCCAAAATTTGATTAACCATTGAATAAGCAAGAAAAAGAAAAGGAATTCTCTGTAAATCAAACTTCATTTAAAACTTATAGTAATAGAATGCAGGATTGGATTGCGTACATTTACGTAGAAGCTAGTTACTTACAATGTTAACAGAGATGATAAATCCCTGCATTGCCAATGTAAACCTATTAAAACAAATTTACTGCATCCAGATTCCATGAGAGCTACTTTATGCAAAAGATTACATATGACTGACATCTTTTGCTTCGAGATGTTGATGTTGTGGGGTGGAGAGCCCATCAAATTCAAGATAGATACTGGAGGTCCTTATCGTTATCTTGATGGTGTTTATGCTTTTATGGATCCATTGTTTGAGGCGTCCATTGTGAGGCAGAATGGGCATATAAATACACCATAAGTCGTACGGGGGACAGGGCCGGTCTTGGTCAAAAAATGGCCCTCGGCAATGTAATAAAAAAGACCCTTTATCTAAAATAACAATATAATATTCATTTAAATGTACATATTATATATAATTTTTTTTCTAGCTTTCCTTTTACTTATAGCGTCAAAAATATAAAAATTATATAAATATAAAATATAGAGATTACATTTTTTAAAAACATACACAGTTTTGTATTGAAAATTTTGAATAAATTTAGTTCATATTCTACATTGTTAATGTATATTATAAAATATTTAATTAACTAGAAATTCAGAGTGAATCATAAAAAGAATTGGGAGCCCATGCCAAAAAATTCAAATAGATATATTAGACCAAAATAAGAGTTAAAAAGAATATATAAATAGAACACTATAAGAATTCATATAAATAAGATTAAAAAAATAGAAAAATGAAAAAATTAAGGGCTCATACATAAACTCAAATAGTGTCCGGTAAAGAAACCGGTAGAAAATCAAACAATAAAATTCAAATAGATATATTAGACCAAAATAAGAGTTAAAAAGAATAAATAAATAGAACTCTTTAAGAATTTACATAAATAAGTTTAAGAAAATAGAAAAATAAAAAAATTGGGCCCATACATAAAACCGGTAGATAACCAACAATAAAATTCAAATAGATATATTAGACCAAAATAAGAGTTAAAATAAATAAATAAATAAATAAATGGAACCCTTTAATAATCTACATAAATAAGTTTAAGAAAATAGAAAAATGGGCTCATACATAAATAAATCTCAATTAGTGGCCAGTAGAGAAAAAACCGATAGAGAATAAAAAAAATAGAAAAATTAGGGGCTCATAATAAAAAAAACAATAATAAGCTTCTTATGGGATCAAATCACTTGTCAAAAAAAATACTGAGTCAATAAATCTAGTCAATCAAACCATAATAATGAACATATCTAGATTAATACTTTGTTATAACTATATATATATATATATAATCAAAATCATGGGCCCCCAAAATTTTAGGGCCCTATGCGGCCGCCCATGCTCGACCCCCCTCAGGCACGGCCCTGACGGGGGAGATTAACCATGCATGAAGATTAGGACTTTATACCTTTTCCCATGACTTGTTACTTTTGTCTTCATTAGTTCATTGCACTTTTTTTTTTTAACTGTGCTGTTAGGAAAGGATTTTTGCATTTTATATGCACAAATTGAGACTGATATATACTATGATCTTTTGTTGCAATGTAATTGTGGTTCAAAATGCTATACTTTTTTGTAAATTGTGAGAGGTCATCACTCACTTTTATTTTAATATTCATTACTAGTCAATATAATAACGAATCAAAATTACTTCTTCGGTTACAAGATTCTTCCTTGTGAGTTTTTAACGGCCTAAAATTATGTGTACCCTATCCATCCTCAATACTTCAATTTAAAGGTGATATAATATTATATAACAAGATATTTGTGGTTAGTTTAAGTATAATTTTGTGGTAATTAGCACTTAAACGTTGCTAACCATGATTCCAGCCTTACACGTGGAGCCAAATGCATCAACTATAGCGAGATAAATTAGAGTATTTCATATTTTATTAGTTGGGATTGGTAAATTATAGTTAATCTATTTTCTAGTGCTATTACCATTGCATTTCAATTTTATATTGCATCTCGTATCGTACTGTCAAATTATAGTTATGTGTTAAAAATATCTTCAAAACTAATAAGAAACATGCAATATTCAAGTGAAGAAGAGAATTTGATTTTTTTTTTTTTGTCGAACTCTTCATATAAGCACGTGAACAATACATACAAGAACACGAACGTGGCGAAAAAGGAGAAATGAAAGTTGTGTTGTAGACGAGCTTTACTTATATGTTTACTTGAACCTAACTTAAAGAGAATCTCATCTTTATAACATGTTGTTAATATCTTGAAACGGCTATAAAGTTGTAACATTATGCCATTTTCCTTATGAGCTAAAAATTTTCCCCCTAGTTTTGAGAAGTTAGGCAATTGCTGGTGGCAAATATTATAATGTGATCATCGCCCTTAATTAGATCCATAGCTCTCCTCTCCCATCAAAATATCTATACTATCCTCCTTTGGAATTTGGTATTTGGATTTTCAGCCAAACGCTTTATTTCTTTCGATATACTAATATGTTAAATTTATACACAAATGCGTAATCACGTGTATTGAATAATGCTATTATTAATGAATGTAGCTAGATATTTTATTTATGGGCATGTTGAACATTACATTAACCATTTTTCATTAAATATATACAATATAGTAGTGAATTAAATATAACAATCGACATTAATTAGCTATTATACGGCTTTTAAATTTCAATTAAATTGTTTTTTAAAAAATAATTATCTCACATGACATGAGATAATAAAATGGTGAATTGGGCCCAACCCAGCCCGATATCCTATTGGGCTAAAAATTATGGCCCAATCTTTAGAAATAGAAGAATTCTAAATCACACACAAATACTGCACTATCTGAGAGCAATGCAGTAATACTTATATATTTATTGTGAAAAAATCTGCAAATGCTATTTCCAGTCTTATTCAAGCTAATAAGAGTTAATTGCCAGAAAAAAAAAATGGTATGACAAAACTAAGATCGATCAACTAAATACAACAGAAAAACCAAAACAAACTAATTCTTTGTGTTAGATAGCTCATTGCTAGGCTTCTTCAACTCTTCTTCCAATTGTTGAATGAAGACACTGTTAGCAGGGTCATAAGCAGCAGCCTTCTGCAAGTACTTGAGCGCCTCTGCTCCCCGACCCATAATCGTCAAAGCACTGGAACACGCCGACTTACTTCAGTGAGCATGCAGTTACAGTTTTCTTGGGTTCATGAAAATTCATTAGATAGGCTCAAATCACCAATTACATACCTTGAAAGAACAATTAATCCATCATAGTAGTGGGCTTTGCTTTTTGGATCCTCAGGTTCTTTAAGTTGAGCTATTCTTTCTAGGTGCACTAGACCCTCATTCATCTTCCCCTGCACAAGATTAAATCAGATAAATGATGAAATCCTGCCCGTGTATTCATTTGTCCAGGTTACGCCATCAACGTTCAGTTTAGAGAAACAGGAAGCTTCAATGAGATTGAAGCAACATGGGCAGTAATTTATCAGAATCTGATGGCATAGGTGTTCTTGGAATATCATCTTTAACAATATGTCTTGTAATTTGCTACTACTACATATAATTTAAAATTTGCATTTATCTTGTAAGCCCAATATAATCAATCTTCTATGTTATAGGGAAGGTAGAGGTTAGGTCAATATCTAGTTCAGATAGTACCTGCTGCACATTAGCAATACCCGCCCATTGAGATGCAAGAATCAAAAGATCGACTTCTTCAACTTCTGTAGGATAGCCATCAGCAAGGAGCTGAATCAAAGAATAAACACTCCAGTCAGCTAGTTACATCATAGTAGGAAGTCTGACCTATTAACTACATGTCCAATCTCTTAGTTATTTAGAGGCTTTTTCCACATAAAATATAAATGACTATCTGATAGGAGCAGATATTCTCAAAAGTATTTGACGATTTTCTAACCCAATCATACCTTTGATACCACATTTTCAAAGCACTCAGCAGCCTCAATAAGTTGCTTGTTCTTTAACAGAGCCTGCCCCATAGTAAGCATGCCTCTTACAAACCCCGGGTCCTTTTCAAGAGCAAGTCTGCAGTTCATATTTTCACAATGCAAAATAAACATAGAAGAGAAAGTCAAGTCTCTGAAAGCAAAAGGTTACATTACCTTAGTAATCTAATTGCATCATCCTTACGTCTGTCAGATAAAATTTTGATTGAGTACTGTAGAAAAGATAACCGGGTTGGATTGGCAAACTTTAATGGAGCACTAAAGCATTTAACGAGAGATCCCTCACATTGACAAGTTCGACAGGTGATAAGCTTTGGGCATTAACTTCTCCTTCCCTTGTCCGGAAAATGATATTTGATACTCCGGAGCTGCCCTTTTTCTCAACAGCGAGTGTTTCTTCTGGAGTATTCACTTTAGGAATCCCCAAGTAGCTGAGAATAGCGGGATTACGGAGGCACGATTGCTGTAGAGAGAAGGGAATATATGATCACCAAGAGAAAACAAATACTGGGTGGTTGCAAAGTTTTTTATTATTGCAAAGGAGAAGACAAGAAAGGTGGAAGAGAGGAAGAGGAGGAATGAGAATTAGAGATTTCAATTCATCCCAAACCGAAGGGTTAGCCTCATACAAAAAAGGAGGGTTAGAGCTGCAAACTTCTGCTCAACCTAATTAAGCCAACAGAATAGCCCGATGGGGTCGGTCTGAAACTGGGTGGTTGGCTATAGGTATCCCAATCAAGCCCAAACAGAGGCGCTGGCCCAAATTGACAGTTAAAAAGGAAAGTTTGGGTTGAAATTTCTAGCTCGGAAAAGGTTTAACTTCATTGGCCAAACCAAAATGCCTGACAGGGCAGACCCACACTTGTGCGAGTTGACTGTTGAAACGATTGACATCCCCTAGGGAGCAGTAAACCTGAGTGTAAAGTTCCACTTGTTCCCCAGTGATTCAATTTGGTATAACGTATTTGACATCAAATAACTAGCATCTGATTCTTCTCATGGGAGATCAAAAAAACGAGTGCATTTTAAGCATAAATGACCTAATTTTAGAGCAAGAGCATCAACCTGTATCAGTGTCATTGTACTATTTGTAATCCAATAGACTAAGCTTCCCTGCAAGATATGAAAAGAGAGAGCTTTTGAATAAATAACAAAAGCAATGTTACTGTATGTTCTTGAAATAGTGTCATATAACCGTATCAACACAAAATTCGTCATATTTAGTTCATGTTACAACCAACAAAGAGAATGCAATATACAACAAATAATTACAAACAAGAACTGACATACCCTGAATGCAACTGACCAACATGTCAAGGCATTATAATATTCGAAAATGCAAGAATCAAATATGTGTATACTTTCACTTTACCTGGGGAATACTAAATGTAGTAATCATTATGGGCAGAGCCAAAATCTGCAAATAAATCTTGTATGCCTGGCATGGAATACAAAGGATCACATTCTTAGGGTTAAATTAGTAAACAAACAACTAGGCAAATGAAAATATATAAAATTTATTCTATCAACTGGGGAATTTATTAACAGCTGCAGCACATACAATAATCTTGCTAATTTATAACTTTTTAAACTTACCCTCGCTAAGGATCCTAAGGCATCTGGTAAATGATGAAGCCCAGACTTCTCAAAAGACAACTGAAAAGTAAAAGAAAAAGCATTAGAATATAAAACACTGGAAAAATAACTAATGAAAGCATCATGGTGACTTATATGGCGAATGGTGCAACATATCAATCTCAGAATAAAATACTACTAGCAATTTAGCTGAGAAGCCATTAACTCTTGTTGTTAAGCAAGAAGCCATCATCGTAAAACGGCCATGGAAATTATGGATATAATTGAAAAATGCTTAAAGAATATCTACTAATAATCAATCACTATCAATCCCTCTTGACCGGTCCAGATAGCTCATTTCTTTTCAAGATGATGGTGCAGTGATCCTTAGTTAAATAGATTTGTTATGTGTAAAGAGTAGATTCATGATGTGTATGAAGCAAGATAAAAGGAAGGTTACAGGTTAAATAGAATTCGAAGGAGATTAAGCGATCTTAAACTTCATCAAATTTCTTTTGAAGTAGAGTATTTTCCAAAAGAGATAATCAAAAATTTATATCAAGAATGGATATCCAACTTTTATCAGTTCAGCGTGAAATACCTACACTAATTTTAGCTACCAAAATGGCATGTTTCTTCAAAGACACAACTTTAGATAATATTGAATAGACATGCAAGGATAAGCACACTAATTTAAGATATTAACCTGAACAATCAGTACTAATGAAAAATGAAATATCTTGATCTAAGTCTGCAAAGGGTAGTGTCCTTAACCTGAACAACAGTGAGATGCAAGCCCACAATGCAGAATGGGAAAATAGGCCCCAACGCACCATGCGGAAATTCAATCAAATTCTGAAACCATAAAGTTCCTCCCTGTACCATTCAGTTTTATCATTTTGTCGGATATTCTATTTACAACTAAGAATATAGTTCAGCTCTATATGTATGGTTTTCAAAACCAACATCAGAAGCATTCAGCTAAATTCCAATAATTAAAATGATTTAATTTTGTTAGATGCACTTTATGTTACAATCAAATCATATGAAAATATGATATAAGGTGTCTTACACTATCAAAACCTGGGTGATGATTCAAGCACATTGTACGAATACTGAAAATCCACAAGAAAAAGCAAGGGACCTGCATAATTTTTTTGAAATTAAAAGTAGAAATTTTAGCTAGGACCCAAGGAATATGTATCGTAAAAGGCAAAGAAAGATAACCTGGATAACCAATGATGAGAAGTACCAAAACAATGAAGGGCACCCAGCTGCCTTCTTCTCCTTCCAAAAAGAACCAAATTGGTTCATGGAACTTTGTATGGACAGAGAAGGAGGACGTGTTACTATAAAACACAAAATACAAAAATCATATGATCAAGAAATCCATCCATCCATTCATATCATATCCATATATAAATCTATTGTGCATGCACATATCTATGCTAATGTAACTCACACGGAGTAGTAAAAAACAGAACTGGTAACTGCAAAACTACGTATACGATTGCTTGTATAAGAAAACTGATCAAGATACTCCATTTTACCAAATTACATTACAAGCGTTCTACTATTTGCACTAGTTCAGTAGTTCCATCTCAGGTGTAGACAAGATATGGAAGCAACAAAGAATTATATCCACTTTGGAGGCTAAAGAAACATAAATACATAACACATAGGTATCATCCACGTGTTTTCATTCTTCGTATTATAAACTAGAGATGGCATACGTAAAGCCAAAGTGAGGAAGATATAGTTTCAGCTGCAAAAATCCATTACAGTTCTACACGAAGAGCTAAAAGGGAAAATGACTTTCCTTTCCTTGGATAGAAGTTTAGATTAACGACAGTGGGATGTGAAAACTCACATTTAGGTAGCAGTTTTCCTATCAATTTAATCTTTTTGAGCTGCACCACGCTTATAGGAAACAATGCAAGTCTCGTTGCCACTGTACATGAAGAGATCACAATCCACCTACAAAGTCCCACTTGATTCAGTCAGTAGCAGAAATCAATCAAGTTAAAAGAAGTCATAACCAAAAAAACTGAGAACCATGTAAAGCATATATTCAGACAAAAGAACACTACTAAGCGTCGTACATATAGCTCCTACCATGGAAAGCCCGTCGCCTCGTGGTAATAATCGAGCAGCGATATGAGAGCTTTCACGGCGATAAACGGCTCGTCCGATTCAGGGGCAACGAGTGGGAGGAGGGGTTCGTCCCGTTCGGGAACGGCGGAGAATCGACGGGAAAATGATAGGCGATCAGGCGGCGGCGAGTGGCGGAGCAGCTCCCACGAGCATCCAGGATTGTAACTGCGCCACCCATGGTGGTGGTTGTGGGTTGAGCTAGTTATCAGTGAATGGGAAGGAGAGCAGGAATATTGGCAGACGAAATGGTGGAGCTGCGGCGGCGGCAATGGCCGGTAGCGGCGGAGTTTACTTAATTTTATTAGCCGCATTGTTCGTTATTCCCCTTGTCCACGGCGAGAGGTTTTTTTTTCCTATAAAGGGGCTTACGGGATGCGATTGAATCTTTATTTTTATTTTTTTATATAAAATCATAATTTCAGCTAAACAAGTGCTATAATCATTGTGGTATTAGCTCATAATTACATTTCTAATTTTAAAACGAGTAAATAAATTACTACTACTATTTTGAATTACATTTATGTACATTTCTAAATTTCGAATTTTGAATTTTCAATTAGGATTAAATGTGTTTATTACAAAGTTTTCCAAATAAAAAAATATACATTATGTGCAAAGCCCTCACAAACCCTAGAATTACTAAAACGCCCGCTTCATTTCTCCATTGATCTTCATCAATTATCATCTTCCCCCAAAATTTCCCTCAATCTCCACCGTTCATTTTCCCGCATTCCCGATCTCCGACGCCGTCCGCCGCCCCGCGCTATTCGCTTGCCGGCCGACGAGCCTTCGATGCCTTTTCACTGAATTATTCGTAGCTCTCGATTGATGGTCTCACGATTCCTCCATCTTCTTATTTTTGTTTCTAATTTCATTGTTATTCGCGTTTTCTGTGTGTAGCTCCTTTCTTTTTTCCTTTGAAAATTGGTGAACGCATCTAGGAAGCTGGACTAGAATCAATCTTTTTTTAGTTTCTTCTTGCTTCTGCATATCTGAGCTATACACTTTTAAGTTCATGTATTTTCGATGATATGTTTAGCTGTTTTTCCTCGTATTTTTTTTGAATTAATGGGTTGTGAGTCGGAATTTGATTGAAAAGTAAACTGCATTCACGTTTGTTAGCGCTGCTCTCATTGTTTATTCTCCATATATAAGTGCGTGAACAGTGAAGTTCCTCAATGTTCCTTTATAAATTTCAGTTTGGAAATGGACGGAATTCATGGAGGCGAACCAGGGATGATGCGTTACGTGCAGGATCAGAATCACCATGGGTTGCATCCTCACCATATGAGTAACGGTAACGCCATTGATCCAGACGAGCATGGCGAAGATAGCAACATTGCAACAACTGGAGGGGTGAATGAAGTGATGGATGGTGATGCTGGAGCAAATATGGGAACCCAATCTGATAACGGTGCAATGATACCTCACGTTGGGGGCGGAGAGAATAGTAATCAGCTCACTCTCTCTTTTCAGGATCAAGTTTATGTGTTCGACTCCGTTTCACCTGAGAAGGTGCTATACTCTTTCTGATTTTTTTATTTTTTTTTCCTGTGAAGCGTTTTCAATTTATTATGTTGGAGGGAGTCATAAGTATCGTGTGCTTCATTGTACAAAATGATCCAATTCGTTTATATATTCGTGCATGATAGGTTTCTTTTAAGTGAAGGCGATTAAATGCATGAGATTAAGATTTCTGTTACTTTCCGTTGTATTTATTTGGTGTGATATATCGCCGCCAATGCATGTGGTTCCCAAGTACAAAATCTGTATTTTTATCTGTGCCTGCGGAGCTTGCCAGATTACAAGTAAAAAAGGTTATTACATGCACAGTATAAAGCTTTCTATTATTATTGTTAAGGGTTATAAACTGGACAAAAGTTCTTTTGTCGTCATTTACCAACATGGCTACATGTTTTGAAGTACTCAAAATAGATGACGTACTTCTGAACCTCAGTGCATTACAATTATATAGGAATATTAAGTGCATACTATGCTATGAAAATAGAATGTACTGTACTTGCCTTAGAGTGCAACACTGTGATCTAATTTCTTATGAGACGCATCTCTAGCTTTACGTGATAACATTAAGGTGACGTCACTCTAGCTTTTAATGCCAGTCCTTCTAAATTAATGCACCTGACCACTTTTCTTTAAGGTGCCTTTGTCTGAACTTATTGTGACTACTATTTGGCTTTGCTGCTTTACAAATTTCATCTTACGGTGCTGACCTGATACTACTCACTACCTTTAGATTTATCATAATGTACATACTACATAGTGTTGTCTTTCTGTAGAACTTATTTATATGTTATTTGTCGTAGTCAATCTCTTACGGGTTGTAATTCCCTCTTTTAATAGGATATTTCTGCACAAAATCTTTTACAGAATTCTCTAATTAGCCCACCCAAAAGTCATTTAGAATAGAAGTATCTATGTTTCCTTGAATGTAATTATATTTGGAAATGGGCATTAGGTGGCTCCAGATTTGTATCCCATAACTTCTTTTTGCAATCAGAGCTATTACGAACCAGCTGATAATTGAATCAATTTGAACTTTTAGATATCTTCGATTCTTCATGATTATATTTCCTTTAGAGTATCCTCCATGCCTCCTCATTTCACAATTAAATTACACTATTTGGATCTCCCTCTTCAGGTTCAAGCTGTACTTCTTCTACTGGGAGGACGTGAAGTGCCTCCGAACATTCCTACTGTTCCGGTATCTTCTCCTAGTAATAGGGTATGTTATATCTAATGGAAATAACTATTTTTGCCCGTTTCTATTTTTTTGGGGTCGTTTTCACTCGGTATATGTGGTCCTTTCCTTGTTGACAGGGTTTATCTAGTACTCCGCAGAAGTTCAATGTTCCCCAAAGATTGGCTTCACTTATAAGATTCCGTGAGAAGCGGAAAGAACGGAATTTTGACAAGAAGATACGATATACAGTTCGGAAGGAAGTTGCTCTAAGGTAGGGGATTTCCCTTGTCCTCTATATCGATCACAGTTTTTAGCTTTCACTTAGAACTTTTCCAATGTACTTGTTTCTTTCTTATTTCTGAAGGATGCAACGGAACAAAGGCCAATTCACATCCTCAAAACCAAATAACGATGATAGTGCGTCAGCAGTGTCGAGCTGGGACTCAAATCAGAGCTGGGGAACTGATGGCAATGGGTCACATGCACAAGATATTTCGTGAGTTTCAATTGGGCATAAATTTTACTATGTTATGTGCTTCACTTGCTAAATAGTGCCGATTTATGTTTTCATGTTTCTGCCCCTTCTCTCCTTCCTGATCTTGCCTCCTTAAATTTTCTCCTAAGTTATTGATTCCTAATATTGACTTCCTTTTCCTTTATCTTGACATTTTGCCTTTCGTTGTACTACTTCCATCCCATTATATTAGACCCCTTTGCTTTTTGATTTTTCGGCACGCTTTTCCACCGAAACCTAGTATGAGTTTTATAATATAATTTTGACGTATTCTTTTTTTCATGGGATCATACTACCCTGTGAAAAAAAGAATACGTCAAAATTATATTTTAAAACCCGTACTAGGTTTCGGTGGAAAAGCGTGCCGAAAAATCAAAAAATAAAGGGGTCTAATATAATGAGATGGAGGTAGTACTATTTAAGATGTGCATGAATGTTTGGTGATTTGGAAAGTTTATTTAAGATTTTCTCTGCTAAACTTAATGATGCGTAAACACAATAAACAGGAGTTTATGATATCATTGTCTATTCTATTCTATTCTTGGACATCATATATGTATTATGCATACTGTAATTGGTTGGCTTGTAAATGTCCGTATCTATCTTACATCTAAGTGAACTCTTTTTTCTACATTAATCAACGTTTCAGCTGCCGCCACTGTGGTATCAGTGAGAAGTCTACTCCAATGATGCGCCGTGGCCCAGAGGGACCAAGGACCCTCTGCAATGCTTGTGGACTCATGTGGGCAAATAAGGTAAGTTTGGAGATTTATAAATTACACCGTACTTTTATCTATCATATTACCATTTCTCTCTGTGCTGTTACTTCGACTGATACAACTTATAATAAATTGCTTTTGTTGTCATTGTGTAGCTAATCTATGAAATCTCAATTACTGGCTCCTTATATACACTTGGCCATCATTTTTGGGAGTTTCAGTTTATTTTCTGAGGTTTAGGAGGCTCATAGTTGATGTTGCGTTTAAATATTTCAATTATATGTGAGGAATGGTACCCGAAAAGTGTTGGAATATGATGATATCTTAATTTAATTACTGCCTTCCATGATGTTTTATCACATAGGTTAGTACTACTGTAACCTGAAACGTATACAGTGCAATAACCTTGATTTTGAGTTGGTTGTGAGCTCTCCTTTTGAAATGCATTTCACCAAATGTTTGGGCTGTAGATGTATTAGCTGCAGCTGAGGTAGTTACAAAGTAGACATATGTTATGAATCAAAAAGAGGCTAATTGTATGTCATTCTTTCTTTGCTTTACCGAAACTCTCAACGTTTAGGGACAATTGAGAGACCTATCAAAGGCACCTGCCCCACTGGGAGCCAATCCTCCACGCAGTAAAAGTGAGGAGGTACGTTTTCACGAAAAATTCTCAACGTTTGAGTATTCTTCTAATCTTCTTCTGCTCATTTGACGACACATCTATCCTCGCTGCCTTTTGGCAGAACGGAAATTTTGAAGCGGAAGAAATGGTTTTGAGCGCTGCTGGAAACGGCAATGATTCATCGTGATCATCGATTTGTTTAGCTCTACAATACTTATAGTAGAAATGTCATATGTAATGGTTGAAGTGGCTTTCAGACAAGGTAAAGCTAGAAAATAAACTTTTTTTTTCCCCCTTTTAAATGTCAATGTTGAATCAGATGTTCTTTGCTATTATTCATAGTGGATGTAACATAATTTAAGGGGGTTTTGCTGAGAGATTTTTGTTATGTACTTTTGTGAATAAATCATAACTTTAATTAAGACTGGTTCTCAAATAACAAAATATTACTAGTAGTTAGCTAGCTGAAATTGAGAGTCAAGTCAACTTGGGGAGTTAATCTGAGATATTTTTATGGTCACAACTTCTTCCTTACTATTTGAACACATTAATGACTCTACGTGAATTGGACGTTACGAATTGGAGTAATTAATAAGTTAATATGAAGATCTAATCTTTTTAATCTTTGATTAAGTCCTAATTTACATTAATAAACTTGTGCAATTTTAAAACAAAATTGCCGTTATAACCTCAAATCTTTGTGAAAAAGGTAGGCGTATTAAATGATGCTAGTACGAGAAAGAAAAAGTTAAAATAACTACCCTCGCTTAATTATTCTCATTGATTAAACATAAGCGTAATATAGTCTAGACTTTGATGTTAAAGAAAATACAAAATTGTGTGAATAATCTCAAGTAATCAAAGTCAAAATCAACTAAACAGTAAGTGAAAGAATCCATATTTATCTACACTTTTAGTTAGTTATTTAATTCGGGGTAATTTTAGTTTTTAGATTTTGATGAAGCCGGCTAAAATTCGCAAGATAGAAATATAAATGTACAAATTCAACGACAAAATTCCCTCGAAATGCTGAGATGTCTACCTCCCATTGGCTATCTTAATTAAGTATTTTCTAACATCTCCGTTTATATTAATGGAAGAAAAATCTATGACCCTTTCCTTCATTTTCATTTTCATTTTTTTAGCTATTTCGATATTTTTACCAAATAAAGGAGGTTTATGTTCGCCGGGAGAAATCTCCTCCGCATCGGAAAATCTGCCTCCATATTGAAGAGATCGCTTTGAGATCTTTTTCATTTCTCCCTTGATTGCTGCTTTGATCCTCAATTTCCAATTGCTGCTGGTTTTTTTCTTGTTCTTGTTTGATTTCGAAAGAAAAAAAATGGCGAGGAGTAGATCCTCCATCAGCAAATGGAGGTATCTAAATCCGGCTTATTACTTGAAGCGGCCGAAGCGTTTGGCTTCACTTTTGATATTGTTTGTCTGCGCGACTTTAGTTGTCTGGGATCGGCAGACTTTGGTGAACGAGCACGAGGTACATTTTGGATCCTCTTTACTTTTTTTTTTGTAGTGTCGTTTAATTTTGGGGTGTTCTGGTTATGCTGTATAGAATGATCTGAAGATATTTAGGTTCTGTTGTATGAGATTTGTAATCGGGTTGTTGGCCTGGATTTTCTTTGAAGTGGATTTGTCGATGTTATAATTGTAAATGTTGATGTGATGCAAACCTTACCATTTAATGTGCATTTATGCGAGTATTGTGCTGTTTTTATGGTGAGTGTTGCGTCTCTGGTGCTGATGTAGAGTGTGATAGGTGATAAAGAGTGTAGGGGCTTCTCCTTTTCTATTTATTGAGCTAAAGATATAGTTTTAGTTTGAAAAAAATGTCTTGGCATGTGTGTTTTCCAGCTGAAGTTTTGTGATTTAATACAAGTAGATTACAAGACTCGTTCAGAGGGTTTAAGTGCAAAGCTTTTTTGTACTTTGGGTGTGGAAGTTCCAAATTGAAACTGTCACGGTATGGTTCTTGCCAAAAAAAAAAATAATAAATAAAAAAAAATGGACCTTCTATACTATGTTCAGATCCAGTCTAGCTCCATGATGTTTAGCTGCTGCATGTTGTGCTACTGCTACAATTCTTCAGTCTGTTCTCCCACAAATTGAGTGAGTTTTACGATGATGTCCAATGGATGCCAGTGCTAATGAGGAAAAAAAGTTTACTTGATTGGAGTTATTTTGTAACTGAAGACCATGTTTTGAAGCCAATATGTTGCTCGATGTGTTGGTTTGCTATTGTAGTGGATCTTCTTCTTGATACTTGGATTATTTGGTGAAAGAATGATTTGCATTTTTGTTGCAATTAACTGTTAATTGTATTACTGTGCAGGAAGAGTTGTCTAAGTTGAAGGATGAAGTCTCTCGATTGCATAATATGGTAAGGTGTTTAATTTGGTCAGTTAATTTTTTTTTTCTTTTTTTTTTTCCTCGTTGTCTCTTAAGCTTATGTTGATTTCTTATAGAGATTATTAATTCCATAACAGAAAAATAGTTTATTTTATCTTTAAATTATCTGTTTATGAGTTGATAAGTCCTTTCACAAATCATACATGGAAACTTACCTTGAACAATATGCGTTCACATTTTGTGATTGTATGTGTTCAGGATAAGATTAATATTTTGAGAATTGGAACTCTTTTTCATGAGTGTGTTCATATTTTAGAGACTGTTTCCTCCATTTATTTACTGCTAGCATTTTTCTGATAATTTTTCAGCTAGAAGAATTAAAGGGTGGCCATAGTGGTGTGGGGAGTAAAAAATTAATTGAAGAAAGCAACGAAAGCAGGAAGTCAGATGTTTCTGAAGACCCACTCGACATTGAACGAAGAGAAAAAGTTAAAGATGCAATGCTTCATGCTTGGAATTCCTATGAAAAATATGCTTGGGGCCATGATGAACTCCAGGTGTGTTTTTCTCTTCAAGAATATGGTAGAACCTCTATAAATTGATAGTATTGCCCCATATGGAATTTATTGAGCGAAATGGGTACTATGAAAGACCAAGAACTTATTTTATTTGTTTGTACCGCTGTTTATAATTCAGCATACGTGCTCAAAATTTGTAATGAAGAAAAATTGATGTAAACTATATATAACGACTAGCGAGATAATCTTATTTATTACTTTGACATTTCATTTAATTAAATAGCTAACTTATGATGTGAATCAGAGTATGAGGTTATATAACTGCACAAGAATTTTCCTAAAATTTTTGATGTCGTAATTATTCTACTGAATTATTAATTCTCCCAAAATTTAGACCAAGAGATTTGTTGCATATTGGGGGTATTACTTTATTGAGAGTTGCTAGAAAAAGCTTCTACTACATGAACATTGACTTGAAGCAATTCTAAATTTTACTTGAATCTTTTGTGATTTTCAGCATAGAGATAACAACATACCTTAACTATTGGTGCCTTCTTTAGTTGCTATTTCTCGAACTGCACCCTGATAGTGTCTGTCCTGGAGTGTTTTAGTTGGCTCATGCATGTCTTGCTATTATGTTTACCCTTTCGTTTTCTTATCACCTTTTGAGTAACTTGTGGTAGAAGGGGTTTTGATTTTCCTTTTTTCCTATCTGGATATTGATGGGAATTTATGGTTGTCAGCCTCAAACGAAGAATGGTGTTGATAGCTTTGGTGGTCTTGGAGCAACTCTAGTTGATGCTCTTGACACGCTGTACATTATGGGATTAGATGAGCAGTTCCAAAAGGCTAAAGAGTAAGTTCAGGATCTGTGGTTTAATTTTATGGGCAGTTAAATGTATTTTCCATCTAAACATATAAAGACGATTAAGATTTACTCGATATTCGCTCATCTGTAAAACCCTACCAATAGTTTCCCTTTCTTGAGTAGAAACATTGTGAATTTTGTTTTCATAATGTTGGTCACTATTATGTTTCAGCTAGTAAACCTGATTATGTTCCTCCTTGGACCATTCACAATTTACATCAATGTATACATCTCAAATATCATATCTGTAAAGTAGAGATCCAGTTAATAGGGAATCAATGAGATGAAAATTTTCTTGCTTTATGTGTTTCTCTTGCAAGATGCTTGACCGAAGTACTCTATTCTTTGGAGCATGACATCGCTACTTGTTCCTGTAATTCTTGATGCCTAGCAAGTTTTTTATGGCAGGTGGGTTGCAGAGTCCCTGGATTTTGACAAGAACTATGAAGCCAGCGTCTTTGAGACAACCATAAGGTTGCTTTATAAGGTTTAATATGTCTTTTAAATTCCTCTAGTCCATTTTCTTGCCTGGAGTGGACCTACGAATATGCTAATGTATCCACCGTTTCATAAGAAGGAAAAGGAACATCCTTAATGCTGTACTTAAAATGTAATCTCTGTTTGTGACAATCCAGAGTCGTTGGTGGACTTCTCAGTGCATATGATCTATCTGGAGATAAAATTTTCCTTGAAAAAGCTACGGATATTGCTGACAGACTGCTTCCTGCCTGGGACACTCCCTCTGGCATCCCATATAACATTATTAACTTGGCCAGTGGAAATCCACATAATCCTGGGTGGACTGGGGTAAGTAATTATCACTAAGGAATTGCATAAGCTGCTTTGCTAATAAAATAATCTGTGATTCATGTTTGTATTTCCGTGGTCCGATTTTACTAAAACAATGCTGCTGAATTATATTACGATGTTGCATGTCAGTTATTGATAGATAATTCTCACTGTATGTAGGGCGACAGCATTCTGGCAGATTCTGGCACTGAGCAGCTGGAATTTATTGCTCTTTCTCAAAGGACAGGGAATCCCAAGTATCAGCAGAAGGTTCCAATCTCTCTTTCTCTCCACATATATGCTCCAATATTTCCATCCCCATTTTACTCATTAACATACAATGCAGATGGTCATGGAGAGTTAAATGTAAAAGTAACTTCATTGAAGCATTATCATGATATGATTGTGAACTGTGTTCATGGGTTGTAGAATTATCTATGTTAATTTCAGGATCCGAATGGCAGGCATATAATTTGTAGTTGAGAATTTTCTTTCCTCTTATTACTTCTATGATGTTTCAGGTGGAAAATGTCATTTTGGAGCTAAATAAAACCTTTCCTTCTGATGGTTTGCTTCCCATTTACATCAATCCACACAAAGGATCTAGATCGTATTCAACCATAACTTTCGGAGCCATGGGGGACAGGTATGTTATTATACAGTTACGAAAGTTGTAGGTTCCATCTTACGTTCTGGAACCTATTTCAATTACTCCCTCCGTCTCAAGTATTACGACACTTTTCTTTTCGGCACGGAACTTAAGACGCGAGTGCTTAGTGTGTAAAGTGCAATGTGTGCAGGGATGTGATGTGGTTTATGTATTTAGACATATTTTTAAACTAGAGCATCATAGATGCTTAAAAACATATTCATATTTGATCTTAAATGAAAGATCATATCAAGACCTTTAATTTGGTATAAAAATCATAAAAATCGAATAACAAACGAGAAAGTTATGATAGTTTAAACTTTTAGGATTTAAGTTATATTGGGATACGTGCTGAGAGGTGAGTGGATTAAATTTAATTAGATAATGTTAAGTGTAATAAGGGATTTACTAATTATACTATTAATTAGTTAATTATTTTCAAAAAGGAAAGGTGTCAGAATACTTGAGACGGCCCAATAAGGAAAGAGTGTCAGAATACTTGAGACGGAGGGAGTACATTATATAGAAGTTTTCTGAGCACGGATCAATAATGATGATCAAAATTGATGTTTATGAGGTATTCTAACATTTTGATGGAAGAACCCAAAATTGTGCAGTTTTTATGAATATTTGCTCAAGGTCTGGATACAAGGAAATAAAACCAATGATGTCAAGCTTTATAGGTAATTATCTAACACTGTTATATTCCTGTAGACATACATATTTGTTAAAATTCTAGGTTTAAAAATTATTTGTAAGGCCTTTGGTTTTGAAGTTTGTATTCATTCTACTCCTTTTGAGAACATCCTGAGCAGCCATTATAACATATATTCTTAACAGGGAAATGTGGGAGACATCAATGATAGGTCTTGAAAGCTTGGTGCGGAGAACAACCCCGTCATCTTTTACTTACCTCTGTGAGAAGATTGGAAACTCATTCGTAGATAAGGTGGATATTTATAGTTGTTGGCAATAATAATTGCTTAATATTATTTTGTTAATGCATTGATTTTGAATGATTGATCTCATGTGTTATACATTTGCAGATGGATGAACTAGCATGTTTTGCACCCGGTATGATAGCATTGGGCTCTTCAGGTTATGCTCCTGAAGAAGCCAAGAAATATTTATCTCTGGCTGAGGAGGTAAATGCTCCAAATTCTCACCTGAGTTTCTGAGTGATATGCCTTTGAGGCAGAGTACCATTTACTGTTTTTATTGGATAATTGAACATCCGTGCAGCTAGCTTGGACCTGCTATAACTTCTATCAGTCTACTCCAACAAAATTGGCTGGAGAAAATTACTTTTTCAATTCGGGGCAGGTGAGAGTCTTTGGGTAACTGTTTCTAAAATATCTCAAGAAATACTGAAGTAAAAGGGACAATGTTTATTTTCTATTTGATTACTCATATTTTAGGACATGAGCGTTGGAACCTCATGGAACATATTAAGGCCGGAGACAGTTGAGTCACTCTTCTACCTCTGGCGTCTGACTGGAAATAAGACTTATCAAGAGTGGGGATGGAATATATTTCAAGCATTTGAGAAGAACTCCCGCACAGAGTCTGGATATGTTGGATTAAAGGATGTGAGCATTCCTGACTTCTGAACTATATTTAATGTTTTGGTTATTTTAGACACCTAATGATCTTACAAGGGACAGTTATCCTATAAATATTCTGAAAGTCTCTTAGTTTCCAAATCAGAAGCCCACATCATTCCTTTTGTGTTATGCTAGTATATCATCTGTTTTTCATGATAGCGTTTGGGATCTATTTTGCTTGTGGAGTTCTTATGTGTAATTGTTTCTCATAAAATTGGATGTTTAGGAGTATGCATTTTCTCTTATGACTATTATGTTCTGTCGCTGCAAAGATGAGTTCCAATATAGTTTGCTTTTCCAGTCTAATCAAAATTTAGCACAAGATATAGCTAGAGCTGTATCTTAGCCATCCTTACGGGGCGTTTACTTCGGTTGGTAGGATACATTGATGAAACATATGATCAAATAAATGAAGGATTTGATGATCAAACAAGTTTAGAATTAATCAATCCATCAAAATAAATGGTAGATTTGCCTATATATTAATTTATCCTATCACTCAAAAGTTAAAAGTAAACACCCCCTAATAAAATGTTTGTTTGCATTGGCTGATAAAGGCATGAATTACATATCTTCTTGAATGATTCTTTTTTCCTTATCTTTGCAATCATTCCTGACTATTTGGTCTCTCGTTTCCCAGGTTAACACCGGTGTTAAAGACAACATGATGCAGAGCTTTTTCCTAGCAGAGACGCTGAAGTATCTGTACCTTCTGTTTTCACCTTCTTCAGTTATTTCACTTGATGAATGGGTTTTCAACACAGAAGCACACCCTATAAAAATCGTGCCTCGACATGACCACATGGGGAAGTTGGGTGTCTCCGAAAGCGAACATTTAGAAACTCGTTCACGTGCCAGAAGAGAAGGCCGTTTCCATGACTAGGTGACTTTTAGATGTATTTTATTGCATACCATATAGGCTATAGCAACTAAAAGTATTCCGGAGCACGACAGAAATATGAAGAGACATCGAGGTGAATGATACAGGCTTATACAGATTTCTGTGTGCATCGGTTGGGTTAAAAATGTGCATCATCGAGCTCCCCATATATTAGAATAACTTTTGATTTGTAACATAGATTTGCTAGATAATATTGTTGATTTATGAGACCTTTTTGTATGTTAGTGCGATGTGAAGAGATTTACACAACCTTGGCAGCAGATTTTATTCTGTTACTGCTCTCCTTGATTTCTGAATTTGATTCTACTTCAGGCAAATTAGATATTCAAATAAATGCCATTACATTTCTCTATGATTACAAGTTTTAATGTGAAATTAGGAAGAAAAAAAAGTCTTTGAATTTCATTGAATAATATGAACAAGTCTTTGAATTTTACATTTTCTTTGATCTCATTGTTGCATTTCCATTTGGTTCTATTTAAATCTTGATATATATTAATGTTGTGAGTAAGTTTTTCTAGTGCAATTCCAAAAAAAGAAAAGAAATTTGCTGATTAAATAACATAATGTAGAGTTTATGCATTTGAACCATGGGGCAAATCTTGAGAACTTGATTCAATTTCATGAAGTATCAAGAAATTGGATTGTTGAATCTAGTATGCAAGATAATAATGATATTAATTGATATTATAGTCGATAATTTTAACTTCTTTATATAGTCGATAAATTTTATTACAATGTGTGACCAATCATAAAAAAACAATGAAATTTTCAAAAAAAAATATATATCAAACATATTATTATTAGTGAATTAATTAATATAGTTATCAAATTATTGAGCAAACAAATTAAAGGGAGCTGAGAGAGAGAGAGAGAGAGAGTGTGTCCCCAGCACTGCACTAGGGAAAGAAGAATATGCTTTGCTTCACTCTGTCTTGAAGCTAATAAAATCTTATTTCTTCCACTCCTCCGCCGCCCGCCGACGGTAAATCGGCAAAACCCTATACCCTTTTCCTCTGGGGAGAAGAATACGTGCCTCGCATTAATGCTAACGACATGCGCTAGCTGATTCTTGATTTCTTTTATCTATCACTACTATTATAACTATTACTACTCTGGAGCAGCAATGCGATCGTCTCTTCTTCTCTCGCGCCTCCGCCATGAACAACGCCGTCTTTTCCCGTTCCGCTGCTCCATTGCTCAATTTCATGCCCCTTTCTCCTCGCGCGAGTCGGAAAATACTAATTTGCAAGAAAACAAATTTGTTAATCGTCAAAGTATACTCGACTACGATTATTCTTGCCCTCATGGGTTCGCTCAGCGGCGGCGTTCCGTCGTACTTGGGAATCATTTAGCGGCCAATTCTTTGTCGAGAGCTATTTCTCCGACTAGCTCGATTTTGCCTGGTTCTCATTTTCTCTACAAGTCCCACCACCTCACACGAAGTCAGTAATTTATCCTTTTTCCTGTTTAGGTGTTTGTTGTTTGTGGTATGTTTTGTAATTAGATGGTGGTGTTTTATGCAGGTTTTATTACGAGAGCTAAAAAGGTTGAGAAAATTGTAATTCCTGATCATGGGTAATTTCTTTACGCTTATTTTGGATTTGCTCACTTTTGGATTGTCCCTCTGTTCTAATTGAAGTTCTATAAGTTTCTGGCTTTCAAAGTTATCACATATTTGGAGTTTGAGGATTTAGTGGCAGTATATGAGGTGGATTGTGAAAATTTATACTTTAGTTTTGTATAGCTCTAATGAAGTATCCCTTAGCATTATTGCTGCTTTGCCCATCCCTCTTGAGTAGCCATAACAAAAAAAGGAGATTGCGATACCTCTGCTTCCTCAGTTATTAAATCTGTAGCAAAGTTTGAACCTTTTTCAGTAACCTGTTTGAGTTTTTTGTGTTGAATGCGACTTTCGTCTTTTTACTGGTTAGTATCTTGGTTATGTTGTCTAATATGACATTGTTCCTTAGCCAGCGAGCAGTCACAACTGCACTCTGGTGCAACTTCCTTGTTTTCTCTCTCAAATTTGGGGTCTGGCTATCCACCTCAAGCCATGTGATGTTGGCTGAAGTTATTCATTCAGTTGCAGATTTTGCAAACCAGGTACTTTGTTTCTTCTCATTCTTTGTACAGCTATCTGAATGTCATTCTCACTTCATTGAGAGTGTTTTTACCTGTCTATCAATGACCCTTGTGAATTTAATCAATGTTTTTGTTCTTAATACTTTGTAGGCTCTTCTTGCTTATGGTTTAAGTAGCTCACGCCGTGCACCAGATGCTCTCCATCCGTAAGGCTTCCTCTCATACATCCATCTAAGCATCGCATATTAAGTACTTAGGCTCATCTAGAGGATTTTTGTGTGAGGTTTGAGGTGTCTAAAACTTTCAAGGATCTTTTCCAAGTGCTTCATACTAAGACTTAAAAAAATAATATTTGTCTGATCAATGTAAAGAGGACAGATTGCCACTTTCTTTCGTTTTTGTCTTTTCTCAAGTTAACTTACTTTTATCAGATCCCGTTATATTATGGTGTAAGTAGATTTTGGACTTTACATGCCATAACATGGGGCTTGAATCTTGTTTATAATATATGTCAGATATGGTTATTCCAAGGAAAGATTTGTATGGTCTTTGATTTCTGCTGTTGGTATATTCTGTCTTGGTTCGGGTGCTACGATTGTTCATGGCGTTCAAAATTTATGGACTTCTCAGGTAACCAAACTTTCACAAGCTCAACATGACATTGCTTTCTTTAGATTGTGAAATGGGGCTTTATTGATTAATGTTTTTTACTACTTCAGCCTCCTGAACACATAGAGTATGCTGCTCTAGTGATTGCTGGTTCTTTCCTTATCGAAGGTGAATATATTTATTATTTGCTAAGGTTCAGAGAAATGGAGATTCTGTTGCTCTTTTGCCATTTCTATGTTGCCTTGTGAGTGAAGTAAAACTTTCTCAGGTGCTTCCCTTCTCGTTGCCATCCATGCTGTTAGGAAAGGCGCTGCTGCAGAAGGAATGACTGTGAGAGACTATGTCTGGCGCGGTCATGATCCAACAGCTGTTGCTGTCATGACAGAGGTGGTAGCTTGTGCATTTTAGTCATTCGGTTATTTCATGGCTTCAGAAGCTATACTACATTAGGGTATCAAATATTCTTAGTGTAATGCTTGGGAACGTGCTGACTGACGTGTCAATAAATTGTGTGTGCTTATGCTCTGTAACTAATAGTGATTATCGCTTAATATTGTCGTCAATTCGACTGATTTTGAAATGGGAACATTTGTACTTTTATGTTATTGTGGTCAATCAATCCTTAGACACTACAGTCTACTGCTTACGTTGAAATGTTTAATCCTGTGACAGTATTAGGGACGCATTCTACTTAAGCTATTTGTGTGGATTTATATCCCTTCTAATGAATGTTAACTTGCCTGGTTCAGGATGGTGCTGCTGTTACTGGCCTTCTCATTGCTGGTGCATCTTTGGTGGCTGTGAATGTCACAGGGAATGCAATTTTTGATCCTATTGGTTCAATTATCGTCGGAAATCTTTTGGGGATGGTAATGTGTTCGTTGATTTGTTTCTTTTCTAGAGGTCATAAATGTCACAATCTTTTTACATACTTCATGGTATCAGCTGCCAGTTCTGAAGTTTTGAAGAGATAATTGCAAGTTTCTGTTGAAAAGAAAGTGTTTGGAAGTATTTCTTTTTATATCAGTATGCAACATTTTAACATTTTTACGGTGAAGACATGTTCTCGTGAGTGTTCAGTCAAAGACATTTTACTTAAATCGTTAATGTAATTATAGAATATTGCAGTGTGGTTGTTCTTCTTTTCCTCATGCTTGCTGATGTATTGTAGACTGGTGTGCCTTTCTTAAATCTAACTTGATGACAAATACAATGCAGGTTGCAATATTTCTGATTCAGAGGAATCGTCATGCTTTGATTGGCAGAGCGATTGATGATAATGATATGAAAAGAGTGCTCCATTTTTTGAAAAATGATCCTGTAATGCCCCTTATCTCACTCCCGTGTTGCTTAGAAACAGTAAATTTAGTGTGTTTGAAATTGGTATTTTCTGCTGTAGGTTGTGGATTCAGTGTACGATTGCAAAAGTGAGGTGATTGGACCAGGATTTTTCAGATTCAAGGCTGAAATAGGTGACAGTTTGAAGCATATGTTTACAAGTTCTCATATTTAACTTTTTGGCACTACAAATATGTTGGAATTGCATAAAGTCGAACCCAAATGTCTGGAACTTCAATATATATTCAAATGATCTTGTTGCAGACTTCAATGGTGTGGTATTGGTGCAAAACTATCTAAGCAGAACTGGACGCGAAGAGTGGGCTAAACAGGTAAATCCGTTACTATTTTCACTTGCCCTCTCTCTCTTTGATTCCATTACTATCTAGATATGTGTTTCATCAACCATATCCCATAGTAAGATTATTCGGGTCGGCCTTTCTCACTTCAAATGTGGGCTTATTGACTTTCTTTTCTTGTCCAGTGACTAAATTCTATCAATTATTGAAAGAAATATTGTCTTGTTTTCATTGACACTTCTCTCAACCTAAAATTTGCACGGTGTACTGGTTCATCAACTAATGTGTTTGTTCATGTGATGAAACAGTTTCGGGAGGCTGCCAAGGATAATGATGATTGTACAATGTTCAAGATCATGTCAAACTATGGTATGTGATGTTTTTTTAAAATAAAACAAGTATATAGTATTAGGTGAGATAATAATAATAGAGTGCAGAAGGTGATGAGATGGTGTAAATAACAGGTGAGGAGGTAGTGACAGCACTTGGAAGTGAAGTGGATCGCCTAGAGAAAGAGATTCAAGATATAGTTCCTGGTATTAGGCACGTTGATATCGAAGCACACAATCCTATTGTTCCTCCTCCTCCATCACCATAGTTGTTGCTTTCCCTTTTAACTTTGTAATGATGGAATTTGTAACCAAATTCATATTTTTTTGAGAGAGAGAGAGAGAGAGAGGGGTGTGAATAGGACCTTTTTGTTAATATATTACTATATCTTGAGGGAAAATGTTGAGGTTCTGAATTTCAGAGTCGGAATCATTTTAAATTTAGTTATTAGTAAAATTCATTTTCTTACCGTTGTCCCATTTTGTTTCTCCATGTAATTTTGTATTTACGCATTTTTGACTAAAATCTTCAGAACTTAGACTGCACAGAGAAAATTGAAATGCTCTTGGTAGTGCTGAAGTTATCTTTAATTTTGTTAATTGAGAAAAGCAAGAGCAAGAGTAGGAGATAACATAAACATGTCAACAAACTTGTGGGGTGAATTTGGACCCCTCTTCGCCCCCAATCCAACCACAACAACAAATGTTCAAAAAAAATTATTAGGAAAAATCAAATCAATTTATATATGAAAAGAGAAGGAAAATGAGAGTTACCCGCAGTGAAGAAACGGCGATTGTACTGCATCCGCCCGCTTGTGAGCTCACCCACGTATCTTCTTCTTCTTTGTTTTCTTTTCCGGCTTTGGAGTCTGTCCTTTCACTTTTCCCGCTCGAGCCAATGAACCGGGCACCTTACCCATAGTTGCTTGCTTGCCTAGAGAGATAAGAGTTCTGGTTTATATAATAGGGAGCCAAGTATGTAACTGCAGTTTTGAAAAGTAATGTAATGTTCCTTTATTATAAGTTTATTAGGGAAATTGGACAGTCGCATGTATCTTTTTATTGAAAAATTACACTCAATTGATTGTAGATGGAAAAAAGAATAGTCAAGAGACTATTGTTCAATACTATGCAATATTCACAATTACAGTCGCAAGTATTTTCAAGAGTAGGAAGGCTTCCTCAGATCCAAATGTCTCTTGAATATATATGAAACATAAAAATAATAATATAAAACCGACTCAGATACATTATATTAGAGGAAATGATATTGATCACATTTTTACTAGTAAGCATATCTTTTCATTAATTTATGATGAGCCTCTTCATCGATATGCATGGCGATTAAATATTTGAAACTGCCTATCATTACAATTGCCATACGATTACATGAAAAACATGATGAAGCGCCAAATTAAAAAATTAAAGAAAGAGAGGAAAAGTTCAAAAATGAGCAATCTATATATAGTAAGAGGAAAATGTGCCTGATAAACTTCACTTAGGTGGTATGAAATGAAGAGGCACTTTGGTGACAGTTTAAATAAACCATACATAATCTCATGCAAATATTAGCACCAAAATGTCTAGAGAGCATAATTCAAGAAAGCGAAATCTTCTAATTCAGCAGAACAAAAAGAACGACGGGAAAACTTGTCCATCTTACAGTAACGAATCAAAACAGCCTCAAAGTGCCCAAAAATACTAAGTTTGGAAAACCTAGTTCATTCTTCTGATGAGCTCATTGATGTAGTCTTCACGGTTTCCAGCATCTCCTCCTTCGACGTAGTGATTCCTCTTCCTCTCAAGACCACCCAACGGCGCGCTGAGTTGGAATGGCCAGAGGAAGTTGTTAGCCTCCTTGAAGTGAGGCCCAACAGTCAAGATCTCATGGATCAGATCTTCGATGCAGATAATACCGTGTTTGCCAAGAGTCTGGAAGATAGATCGACCATCAGTGAAAAAGATAGTTAAAGAACACAGCTAGTAGAAGAAGCTTATCATTACAGAAATAAACCGACCTGCTCAATGATTGAGTTGTCAGTCAACGCAATGCGCTGCTTGTTAACCTTGCCGAAACCCCTCTTGTAAATCAACTCTTTCACACTCTTCAAGTTGGGATACCTGAAAACAAGAGCATTCTCATTTGGTTTGCAAACTTAAATAAAAAGTGTTATAAGTTGTAGCCCTAGTATTTAGAAGCATACCCGAATGTCACATATGGTTCAACCCGGTGAAGCATATTAACTGTTGCCTTGTTAACTTTTAGGAAAACTCCATTAAATATCTGCATCCACACACATTTGAATCAATATTAGTGTCATACCAAGCAATAAGTTTCGCAAGAAACAATCAGATTTAAAAGGAATTAGATCCAACAGGTGATTGTTATATTATTGAAAAATTGCTAACCCATATCTGTCTCATTGAATGCATGCAAGATAACATAATATGCTGAAGATCACAGCTGTTCTTAGCTATTTAAACAGATCATAGAACAAAACGATTTCATGTATTATTACGGGAGCTGCATCTTAATGTGATAAACGAACATAGCACATTAATTATCTTCCCCTTCCATCACAAAGCAAGATAACCATTTAAAACAGCTACAGTTTCACAATGACAGACTATCTAATTGTGCACAACAAGAAACCTGTCATAAACCACAACTAATGTGAGAAAATCACAAATGGCAAACCAATATCTCCGAGAAATGTAACCGAATATGAAAGATACGCAACAAACCTGTCGCAGACGCAGCAGTTGCAGAATCTTCTTGGTTGTTGGGTGCATTGCGTTAATACTGAGTGTTCCAGGCAGAAAGAAACATAAGTCAGACTATACCAATCATACAAAACCTATCACAAAGCTACAAATAACACAAGTACGTACCCACGAATGCGAATGATGAACAGCAACTTAGCTTCAGGGTTCACATAGAATCCTCCTTTCAACCTTGCCTCACGCTTCAACTGAATGAGCTCCCTTTCCTAAAGCAGGTCAAGACAACAGATGTAAGTAATCAACCACGGATAATACAACTCATATCAGCAATACAGATAGCAATAGACTCCAATAATACCTGAGCCGCATACTCCTTTGCATATTCCTTAGCTCTGCTGAAAATGAGCTTCCTGTTTGCAGCCTTCTTCTCCTTGACAGCTGCAACCTCTTGCTTTTTAACAAGAGCCCATTCCTCAGCTCTTTTCTGTTTCTTCAAAAAAGACTCTGGAACAATTTGTCCTCCCTTCTCAGCCATCCTACACAAAATGAAAATATAAGCATTTCTTCGAAAAACACAACCCAAACATGCTACTAAAAAAACACAATGCAAAGTTAAACCATCGCTACCAGTCAAAATATTTAGACAAAACCCCACACACACACGGAAAATCACTTTCCTCTTCCTTCCCATTCCTAAGTCTAATACCGGGCGTAGTGTTTCAACAATGGAAAAGATAAAAGCCACCATGTAAATATCGAAAGGAAAGCACAATCCCCATTTGCTATGAAGAGGGGCATACACCAATAAATCCAAGATCCAAGGTGCCTCTCTTAAGCTAAATTTAGACTTCATGAGATCAGATACACATACATAAAACACAGCACAGCACGAACAAAATCACCAAAATTCATGAGGAAACAGAACGAACTATAACCTCAATAAACAGACACAAATCATACAAATGCACACACAAAGAAACGCAAATTCAACTGCTCAGATCAAACAAATGACCACATGAACACACAATACATAAACATGTATGAGAATCAGAGAAGAAATAGCAATGAACTCACGGTGGAAGATTTGCCGGAGAGGGTGGTGGAGTGGAGGGAGGTGTTCTATCCTTAACGGCTGAGAGATAAGTGATTTCAGCTCAGCTAAATAAGAACTAGGGTTTTAGTGTATCGGACGGTTCTTGTTTGCCGAGAGCAGCCCTAATATCGTGGCCGTCCATCCATAAAAATTATGTAGAAATTTAATCACTCAAACAATTTTTGTAATTGGGCCTTGCTCGATGGAGTATACAAATACATCGGCCCAATTTTATTCAAATACATCATTTTTTATCATGGACTCAATAAATAATGTTTATTTATTTTTTTATTTTTTTATTTTAAGTTGATTATTTAGTAAGAGGGCAAAATACAAAAATTTAGCCCGATAAATTTATTAAGTAGCAACAAATTTAGTTCGAACTTTGCTTAATGTGAATATTTTAGCTTTATAGCTTAAATGTATGACCGTTTTTGTCATATTTGCTTTTAGGGCATTCATTGTCATTTGTCCCCTTGATTTTCGAGTAAAAATTAATTATATGATTAAAATTGTCATACGTTGTTACATATAAAGTTGAAGCTAAATTTGACACAAGATAAATATATCTATTTTGCTCAATAAGAAATATAATGACTTTTGTAGTAATAAACATTTAAATAAGTGATATCATTCGAGTTTATATCTTTATCTATTGAAAAGACAAAATAAAGGTTTGTGAATCCACTGGCAAATATATGAAGACTTATTGGTACAACAAACCTAATTGCAATCTTGCACTCCAATCCAAAAAGTCAGACAAAAATTTAGGTGCTCCCCATTTTCACACTTGGACTTGGACTTCCACTAGCTACCTTAACAAAAAGTAGAATATGATTTTCTTGTTTCATCATTGAATCCATCTTCAAGAATTCTAAGGTTCTGCGCCGCCCAAAAAACGTTCTTGATGTTGCTTCAAGCTTGCAATTAGAAATGAGTATTTGTCAAAAGTTGCTATTATTAATTCACAAGAAAACAAAATTTAAAGTAATCGATGTTCTGACTTCAAAGCCATTTAGTTTTACTGCATCCAAATTGATAAAAGTTGCAAGAATTTGCATTTCTTGGTGTTTGTTTACAATAATGTATAACCACATAGTCATCCTCCTCTCAATGTGTTTGCTAATGAAACCATCATTTTCTTACACTAGCTTCAAACATTGCCAAGCTCACACATGCAATGGGCTAGCCATAAACCACCCCTTTTGGATTCCCGGTCTACAAGAACCGGCCTGCGGTTCGGCCGGTTTCAACATCACCTGCCACGGAAACCAGCCGTTGATCCGGATCAACGGCTCCGGTTTCATCATCAAGGACATATTCTACAACAATGCCACTTTCTTGTTAGCTCCACCGGAGGCGTTGGACTCCGGTGTTGCTTGTGTGGCCCCGCAACGCAATTTCAGCGTGGACGGGACCTCGTTCGCCTACGGGCCCGCCACGGCGGACCTCTTCTTTCTGTACAACTGCTCGATCCCTTATGATCGAGGGACGTACAACGTGAGTTGTCCGAGCAACGCCACTATCGGCCGTTACTCCTTTGCAGTCTTCCATCTTGAACTTCTCGACCACTGGAACTATTCGGCTCTGTCGTGCCGGCCCCCAATCAATGCTGCAGTCGAGGCCGATGACGTGGGCCGGCTCGTGAACATGACTTATGATGAGATTTTGAGGAAGGGATTTATCCTGCAATGGGATGGAAATGATTGTGATGGCTGTCATGGAGGTAAATTTGTTTCCTTTGTATCTTCAACTCTTCTCCTCTGTTTTTCTTTTCTTTTCTTTTTTTCACTTATTTATATGTTTGCAGGCAGCAGATTGAATTTTGGACTCAAGATTACCTTAGGTACATTCATCAATTCCTACTTTTTTCTTCTAACTATCATCTATTAATAAATACTCCAAAGTTTAATGATTGGCAAAAATTGTTGGCTTGTCTTTAATTTTGCAGGAATAGGAGCGGCAGCACTAAGCACACTAATTATATGTGTAATTGTTTCCCTCTATCATCGTCGATACAAAAAACCTCATGCTACTTCATATCAAAAGTCTTCCTCATTTCCTTCCATGTCGAAAGATCTTGAGAAGGCCGGAGTCCACATTTTCCGCTACAACGAGCTCGAACAAGCCACCGATCATTTCAACCCCAAACGGGAGCTCGGAGACGGCGGCTACGGCGCCGTCTTCAAGGGGAAGCTCAAAGACGGCCGCGACGTGGCCGTGAAGCGCCTCTACGAGCACCACTACCGGAGGATCGAGCAGTTTATGAACGAGGTCGAGATCGTGACTCGACTCAGGCACAAGAACTTGGTCAGCCTCTACGGGTGCACCACGTGCCATTCGAGGGAGCTCCTACTCGTGTACGAGTACATCTCGAATGGCACGCTGGCTGAGCACCTCCACGGGTACCGTGCAGAGTCCTGCACGTTGCCCTGGACGTGCCGGCTGAGCATTGCCATCGAGACGGCAAGCGCGTTGGCATACCTCCACTCCCTGGACGTCGTCCACAGGGACGTCAAAAGCAGCAACATACTAATAGACAACGGTTTCCGCGCGAAAGTTGCGGACTTCGGCCTCTCGCGCCAGATCCCAACGGACGCGACTCATGTCTCCACGGGGCCTCAGGGCACCCCGGGGTACGTGGACCCCGAGTACAACGAGTTTTACCAGCTTACTGAGAAGAGTGACGTTTATAGCTTCGGAGTCGTGCTGGTCGAGCTGATATCGTCGAAGCCAGCCATAGATTTGAACAGGAAACGAGACGAGATAAACTTGTCGAGCATGGCTATGAAGAAGATAGTAGATGATGAAGTGGTTGATATAGTGGATCCGTGTCTAGGGTTTGAGTCGGACGAGAAGGTGAAGACGATGATTTCAGGAGTTGCAGAGTTGGCGTTTCGATGCCTGCAGATTGGGAGGGATTTGAGACCGGATATGCAAGATGTTGTCAAGGTTTTGAAGGAAATAGAGAGCAAGGGTATTCCTGTATGTTTTTAATTAATTAAGGGCTGGCAAATATAGATCAGACCATACAAGTTCCATAAATAAGGCTACATCTCTGAATCAAAGAGTCATCCATATATATATATATAGGTATGCAAAGATTAAACAGCAATAATGAAATCATAGAGATTCAGATGGTTTGCAACAAGCAAATGGGTAACAATTGAAGGCCAGTTCCAGAGCTATGACTTTGTTAATTACGTATTAAATCATAGTACGAAATTGGTTTGTAAGAATTACTAGTAATTTAAGTTGAAATCTCATGGCTGTAGACTTCAATATGTACTTCAGCGAGTATTTTTCTCAACAATTGGTATGGCACTTAGAGCATCTCCAGCCGAGAGCCCCTTTCGGCACTATTCCGGCAGGGAGGGGCTCTCTTCCGAAATCATCTCCAGCCGCAAGCCCCTCCCTCGGGCTCTCTCTTATTTTTAATTACTTATTTATTCGATTTTCGATTTATTTTTTAATTTCTTTTATTTATTTGAATTTCGGAGTATATATTTTTTGATTTTTTTTTATTAAATGGAAACGAAATACATCAATTAAAAAAAAATTATATTTGAACTAGCCGTCTATTTCTCGATCATACTCCACAGTTTAGCCAACATGAGCTGATGCTGCTCCAACTGCTCCGAGCTCATATGTGTGGTATCAGTGGCGAACATCTTGCTATATGTGCTCATGAGCTTGCCCGAAAAAAGTTATTTTTTTTTCTCCAAGACGGCCTCCTTCTTCTTTGCAATCGCAAGGTACGTCTGATTAACTTCGACATTTGATTGCCAAAACTCCTATTCGGCACCCTCAGGAATGTCGTCCAAATCAATGCTCGCCTCAGCTTGTTTGGCTTTTCCTTTATTCTTTCTTTCGGCGACAGCTTTTTTATTTCCCATCGGGCGGCGGCGCTCATCAAAATAACCAGCCTCGTCTGCAGCTTCGACGTCCGGATTGCTGGAGTTGGACAACCCGTCTATGCCCTTCATCTTTTTATTTCCACGAAATAGATCGTACTTGGGCAATTTGAGCAGCTCTTCGTAAGCCTTCTCGTACTGGAAAGCTTGTTTTGTTTCCTTCTGATACAGCTCACATGCTCTGTTGAAGACGTCCTTTGAGTCTTCCCCGCTCTTCCAGTTCCTCACACAATCAGCATAGAAGCCATGAAATTGTTGCATTTGGGCATGATCCGCTGGTAATGCCCCTTCAGCATCTTCTTGTTTCTGGGCTTGTAGCCGATAAGGTGAATTGTGGCGTTGTACCTATCGACGATCTTGCCCCAGAAAATGAGCTCGGTTTGTCGATCGCCAACTCCCGGATCTTGCGAAATGTTAGACCACACTTTGATCAGATGAGTTGACTCCTCCGGACTGTAAGGTACGGCCTTCGTCTGCTCAGTTGGCTCCGGATTTGAGGGAGCAGCCGTCGATGCGCTTGCTTTCTTTTGGACGCCGGACGAACGTTGGAAACAGATTCGAAGGAGCTCGATAGATTGAGCTCTCAAAAATCTGAAGCCGCACCTTGGCTACCAAAGCCCGGCGGAGTTCGGAATTGATCAAAGACGGGTGGGGAGACGTCTTGATAACCAGCTGGAGAAAAACCCATGACTCCCTTGGAAGGAGGACTGGCGTAGGCAGCAAAACCCAGGTTGGTAGGCCGCGGCGGCAATGGCGGCGAATCATCGTCGTCTGGGGTATCATCGTTGGACTGATTGGGGAAAGAACCTTGGCCTTCAGAGCGCAACAATTCGAGAAATGTCTCGTCATCCATCGACATTTTTGGATTTGTGATAGAGAATTATAAAGAAAAAATTTGATTTGGTAGAGAAAATATGAAAAATTGGAGAAATGTAGATGAATTTTGAGGTGTGGGAAATGATTTGTGATAGTGTGTATTTATAGGGGAAAATTGGATTTAGCAGTTGCAAGAGCCGTTGGCCATCAACGGCCAATTTTATTTTTTTTAAAAAAAAAGATAAACCCAGGCGATGCAGGTGGGCGCGAGCCAGGCTCCTGATTGCGCGTCGGGCTCGCCGGGGTAGGGGCTCGCCAGCGCGGCCTGGGCTATCGGAGCGGGCTCGAGCCCCACGGGTCCGACGCGCTGGAGAAGCTCTTAGTAATTTTCTTCCACACTTTTGTCTGTGAAAACTCTACATGAATCAGATGATTCTAAGGAAAATAATGGAGATAAAGGGTATTGGATTTACTCCATCAATGTAGTTATATTGTTTAATTTTTATTATCTCAATGAGAAAAATTACAAGAATTATTTCAAAACCCTTTCAAAACGAAACTGGCTACTCTAACAAGAATTTCTTCAAAAGTTTCAATCTTAATACATGCATTAGAGTATACCATGTTTCAAATGTTTTTTTTGAATTAATGCCATATTGTTTATAGAGCTTGAGTTCCCACAAAACATAATCCTTGATTTAGAGAATCATGGAGCCTTACCTTTTGTAATTCTCTATCATGGAAAGCATACAACCTTTTCTTTTGATTGAAAAGATTGGTTTGGTGACAGAAAATAGTATAATTTGCTTCTACCTTCTTGATTCCAAATCACTGTAATTCTGAAACTAGGGATGAAAATCGGTACAGTAACGGTTAACTGTACCGAAAATTCCGGTTAACCGTTGCCGTTTTTTCACAAAACCCCTTACCATTCGTTACGTTCCCGCGAAAATTGTTATAGGAGAAATTGAGGATCTTTTGCCTTATCACCCCTGATACGTCATTTATTGCCGTATTTTATTATATTAAATTAAATTTCCTCAATTTTGAATATTATTTTGTGCTTAATTGATTTAGGGGCAAACCACTATTTACCCAACTTCCCATAAAAAACACTAATTTTACCCACCCCTTTTAATTTACAATACTTCTACCCAATTTTCAAAATTGGACAAATTTACCCTTTCTTTTTGTCTTTTATGCACATGGAGCACTACCCCTTCCATTTCTCTCTTCTTTTTTGTTGTTTTTTTACCTTTTTTTTGTTATTGTTTTTTTTCATTATTTTTTAATTTCTTTGGTCAGTTTTTTTTTTATATTTTCGTTTTTTCTATTTTCGAATTTTTTCAACTTTTTTTTTCCATCTTTTTTCGTTTTTTTTTCAGCCTTTTTCCCTTTTTTTCATGATTTTCAACCTTTTTCCACTTTTTTTTATTTTTCATTTTTTTCAATTTTTTCTTTTTTAATTTCTTTGTTCAGTTTTTTTTTATATTTTTGTTTTTTCTATTTTCAATTTTTTTCAACTTTTTTTTTTCTTTTTTCCATCTTTTTTCGTTTGTTTTTTCAGCCTCCCCCCCCCCTTTCATGATTTTCAGCCTTTTTCCACCTTTTTTTTTTTTTCAATCTTTTTTCGTTTTTTTCAATTTTTTCAGTTATTTTTTTTATGAATAGGGAAGTGGTACGAGGTACGAAATGTCAAGTACGAACAATTACGAATACGAATTGTGGTACAAACAAGTACAAATCAATTGTTATCGGTACGAATATGAATCAATAACCAAACGTTATGAATCAATTGTTGCTACGAATTTGAATCAATTCGTACCGATTACTGATGATTATCGGTACGAATATTGTTCAATTCGTACCGATTACCTTATATTGTAGTACGAATTCAAGATGAATTGGGAAACAAACATATAGTAGTAAAACCCTTCACATATCTCAACAACAAAAAATTTCTATATTTCTATCGGTACGAATATTTTTCAGATCGTACCCAATTAACTATGATTATCAGTACGAATATCGGTCAATTCGTACCGATTACCTTATATTGTAGTACGAATTCAAGAGAAACTGGAAAACAAACATATAGCAGCAAAACTCTTCACAAAATCTCGACAAGAAGAAATTTTTATATTTCTATCGATACGAATATTGTTCAATTCGTATCGATTACCTATAGTGTAGTACGAATTCAGGAACAACAATGACATTAAATCCACTCTAGAGAGAACAAGAAGCTCAAAATACATAAATATAGTTCAAGAGCAACTGGAAAATAAATATACAGCAGGAAAACCATTCACATATCTCAACTACAAGAAATTTCTATATTTCTATCGGTACGAATAATATTTAATTCGTACCGATTACCTATGATTATCGGTACGAATATTGTTTAATTCGTACTGATTACCTATAGTGAAGTACGAATTCAAGAGCAATTAGAAAACAAATATTTAGTAGCAAAACCCTTCACATATCTCAACAACAAGAATTTATTATATTTCTATCGGTACGAATATTGTTCAATTCGTACCGATTATCTATGATTATCAGTACGAATATCGGTCCAAATAAAAATCATTCCCAAACACTACTCAAGCTAAAAACACACACTACGAGCTCAAACGAGAGCATAATTTGAAAACTAATAATAAATACAAACACAGCGTAAGAGAAGTGCACTTCCAAGTAAATCTCCACAAGATCATACGTCACATAAAAAAATCAAATCACGAAGATAATAAATGCAAGACTCAAAAATCCTCAAAAATCACGAAGATAATAAATCACGAAAAGCAATCTCCAAACACCAAATCCTCAAAAATCATATTATAAGACAACTGAAAAAATAAGTAGAAAATTGAAAAAGTAGAACCAAAGATTCAAAAACCAATCTCCAACTTCCCAATCTGTAAACAGTGATTTTACAATAAAACCCCAATTCATGAACAACACCGACAAGCACAAACAAATCCAAGATTAAGACAATATGGAGTTTTGATGATTTACCCCTCTCTCTCTGCTCATCTCAATCATTCTTCTTTCTCAAACAAATCAAGCTGCATCTCCTAACCTTAGCACCATCCACCTCATTCAAATTGATGCTGCTTTAGATTTCGCCCACCTCTATCACAATCTCTGCACCGCCCACCACTCCGACCAAACTCTAGACGAATCAATCACCGGCTCGACAGCGGCCTCCCGCTGGCCTGGATCGACGAAGCAGGCGGTGAATATGTCGCCGGAATTGGGGTCCTCGATGCGGCGAGTTCAGCGATGATATTTCGTGCGCCCCGCTGCGGAGGAGGCCGAATTTGCAGCAACGACCGTATCCAGGCGACGGAATCTCCGACTTGAAGAAGTCGGGAGCGGCAATCGGAGGTTGGGAGTGGAGCTGCGGCTGAATTTGGTGGAGAAGAAGAGAGAGGGGAGAGAGGAGACGATGAAGAAGAAAAGGATGAAAGAGGAGTGACAGAAATTCTAATTTGATTTTGAGGAATGACGGGTAATTTTGTCCCATGTATAAAAATTGGGTATATGGGTAGTAGAATTAAAGGGGTGGGTATATTTAGAAGTTCACTATAATACCACATTGATTTATATTATTATATTTTGTGTAGGTGAATGGATTTCATAATTTTGGCGATTTTGGGCTAAATAATGGATTAATTGGAGCATTATGAGAAAAGTCCAAAATAATTGAAGTTCAAAGAAAATCGGAGAGGCCAAGTTAAAAAATCCTAATTATATTAGGATTTATCATTCTTAAAGGAAAATAATTATTTTTTTGTAACTAAAAAATTACTATTAATTAGTTTTAAATAAGTTATTATTATTATTATTAGATTTATAGACGTGGGCCGCCACTTTTAATTGGATGGAACCCTATCAACTTTTATTCATTCTTCTTGGAGGAGAGCAGACGCACGCAGCAAACTTACGAAGAAGCTAGCGGCGGTTTTTTGTTCATCTTTCGGTACTTTTATTTAGTGCAATTTTTATGAATATTGTGAGTTTAGTTTCAATTATGTTTAGTACCTAATTTTTTTATTCTAGTTAAAGGATTATTGAAACCTTGATTATGCAATTGTGAGATCGAATTGTTCATTTTATTTATTTGATTTGAGGTATTTATTTACTTTTCGATTATCTTGTTGATGGCTATTTTAGAGTGTTGAATAATTGATCACTATTTGATACACTACGATAGTTATAGCCAATTAGAATGACAAAGACATGGTAATTAGTATGATTTCATTGCCTTGCGAGCTTTAGGAATTATGTCAAGAAAATAGATATTCTAATTAAAATGAACCCGGTGTGCGTTTGTTTGGTTAGAATCGGGTCTCTCTAGGATTTAATGCATTCGACTAATTATTCTTAAGAGGTTTCTATAGGATAATTTGTTGGTTAGAGAAGTAGTTAATGGCGGGGTTGTCTTAATTACCGATAAGGTTAGGAGAGATTGATTGTTTGGTGGTCGTTGAATAATTAGAACTGATTTATCTATGAATTGAAAATAATAGTATTATGATAATTCCTTTAAGAAGTGTTAGGATATAAAATAATAACTTTTGTTGGGACTTAGTGAGTAATAAAATAGTTCAATAAGAGATAGTATTTGTTAGAAAGTTGTACTTGTTTTATATCTCAAACGATGCGACCTTTTAATGGAAAGATAGACCAATGTTGGCTAGTTTTGTGTGCCGGAGGTGGAACCGTCTAATCTATGGCAATGGTTTCATTGACGCGCACCTTCACCATACTAGTTATGATATGATATAATATGGAGATATGTATAACTATGGAGATATATTATACTAATATGGTAATAAAGAAATTGATTATCGATTATTTTAATCCTAATATAATATGGAGATATGTATAACTTTGGAGAGATATATTATAATATGGTAATAAAGCCAAATCGAGTTAATTCCATATAGGATTATGATTCGTATTATACATATATATTGATTAATTTATTAAAAAATCCAACGAAAAGTAAAATCCCCACTGTGTGTTCTCTCCAGACGCCGCGCTGCGGCAATGGATGGGATCCGCCATCTCCAACCGAACATGGAAGAACAAGGAAGTGGATCGGTAAGCAGCAGCTTCTTTCATATAGATATATATGTATTAATTCTTTTGTTCAACGGCCAATAATAATATAATATAATTTGTTTCTGGGTTCCATCTTTGTTGAATTGAATGAAATATATTCAGTTAATTTCCTCTGATTGAATCAAGTTGAAATTGTGTCTAATTTGTAGATCCCCAGCACTGTGGCAAAGGCTAGGTATTGGACGGAATTCGCCATCTCCAACATGGTTCCTACCTTGTCGATAAATGAAGAAGAACAAGGAAATGGATCGGTAAGCTAAGTAAAGCATATACTCCATTAATCTTCTTATAATTATATCCGGTTCCGTCTTTGTTTGTTCAATTAAATGAAATTTCTGGCTTCATATATATGTAGTTGAAATTTGAGTCTAATTTCAAAACCTAGCTCGAACGCAGCTAGCCTTACTGTTTTGTTTTGGACAAGTGCATGCAGGCAAGTTGGAGAAACATAGATTCCCTCCCCGACGATATGTTGTTTGAAATTCTACTACGTCTTACAGCCGAAGATATCTCGGAAAAAGCTAGATTTGTGTGCCGGAGGTGGAACCGTCTAATCCATGGCAATGGCAATGGTTTCATTGACGCGCACCTTCACCATACTAGTTCTGGACTACTTCTCTCGAGGGAGAGAAATCGTGAACATTTATTCGTGACTGCAGCACAAGGCCAAATTGAGATATCTAAGTTGAGTCACTATACCAGACGCCCGACTCCGGCAAGTTGTAATGGTTTGCTTTTGGACGTTAGGATGACTAATTTTAATTTTTTTACAACAAGTGATAATCTCTTTATTCTGAACCCCGCAACAAATTGTACCTTGCGAGATCTCCCTCCTCTCGACCGATCAAGTATAGCTCCCTTGGGCATAGCTTATGCTGCAGCATCCATCAAGTATATATAAAGTGGTTGCAACATATATTGGTATGGGGGAGTTTACATTAGTAGATTGTTACATATTAACTGTAGGAGTCGACAAATCTTGGAGACGTGTTGCGGTTGACAAGCTTTCCCTTGAACGTAACGAGGTTCTCCCTAGTTATCCATTTCTCACCCAAGGTGGTTTCTTGTGCTGGACTCTTCCAACGTGTCGTATCGTTTTGACTTTGAATGTGGAGACTGAAGTTATGACAGAGACTCATGTCCCTCCTCTTCTTCATCCCGGTAGTAGTCCTCGACAATGTGGGTTTCTAGGTTTTGACTATTATTATATGACAACGGGGAAGCATCTATCTTTGTTGATTCTTCGTAAAGATTATGTGTGGGATGTTTGGGAGATGAAACCACAAACTGGAGAATGGAGAAAGCTGCCGTTGGAGATCAACTTGGAAGCTCATAGGTGCACGATCCAATATTTGGGGATCTCGTCAATTTATTGGGTTAAGTACCCTGAGTTTTTGGCCATTTTCCCCTGGCATACACACCGTCACAGCTCTTTCATTGTCTACAATCTTGCTACACATGAAATCGACTCCATCGAGTTACCTACTCTTGCTTGTCGCTACCGAGTTGTAGCGCACAGGAGAAGCCTCGTACGCCTAATCTAAGGACTCGTATTTTGGTTTCACTAACTTAATGACTTCTTCTTCTTCTTCTTAATAATTACTACTCCTATGCGGATTTATTTAATTTTTGTATTTATGATATTCAGCAAAGCTTTCAATGCAATGCTTAGTGCTGCCATTATTTAATTTATTTATACACTTGTTATTAACATATTGAAACTTGGTTATATAATTTAATTTTTTTTATTATTATTATTGCTTGATTGATGCTGTAGACTGTTTTTTGGCCAGTAATAGTTTTTTGTTCTATTAGAGCTCAGCTTAATGAAAGATTTCTGGGAATATTTGTCTTCTTGTCGCTTGAGACAAATAAATTTATATTGACGAATTCAAAACATTCTATACTGCGTTTATTTTTTTTCATTTATTTTCTTTTCTTGAGGGAATTCTGCATTTTGCAATTTGATTTCAGATAATACATTTCCTATGTATTTTGCACCGGAATATTGTAACAAAACTATATGGATAAACTCGATCATAGTATTAGTTGTTAGTCAAAATTGATTGCACACATATCTTTAATAAGTTGAAAAAGAAAAATGCGCATCCAAATATTTGAATTATGGTGATTACTTGGTACCACGAAAATTGAGTTCATGCATGCGTTATAAATTAATTAATCTCATTGTCTATACTCAAATTAATATTTTATCGAAAATGAAAATTACGTGAGCAGATATTTAATTAGTTACAAAGTGACCAACTTCCTCGCAAGCGGTGGGAAATTTCTTCGAAGCTTCTTCTCAGTTCATAATATATATAATGATGATCCCCTCATGAATGAATTAGGGTTTGAATTTGTATCAAACTCTTGTTATAGTTTTAATTTGATCTTGTTAATTAATCGTAGAAAATTAAATGATATAATATTTTTTCCCAGAATTATAGTTGTTTTCGAGGGTATGGCGTTTTAATCGGGCTCCTAAAATTTCACAACCATTGGCGAAAATATGCAGTATAGAGAAAGCAAAATGAGTGTGTGTGCATTGAGTTAATAAACGCAGCTGAGTGCGTGCGATGGATCCACTCTCCCTCTTCGCCAATGCGGGATCGATTTGATTGAGTTTTCTCCGACGACACCCCAATTCCCATCATTGTTTTTCCGGTTCGAAGTTCCACTTTTCTTTTTTCCCGTTTGTGTCTTTTTAGATTGGTGGTAATTCCGTTCGACCGCTGCGGACGGCCATGACCACCGGCGAGGAAGCCGAGACTCACCATGACATCGAGAGCGGCCCACCACCCGAGGCGGCGCCGGAGGACGAGGGCGGATCGGCCGTCGAGTAGGAGTTCACTGACCCTTCCGACATCGGCAACACCAAAAACGCGTCTCACAATCTGCTCAAGCGTTGGAGGGTAAGTGATACGACCCCATATAAGAGAGAAATATTAGTTTAGAAGTTATGTTATTTACTAGCATTTTATGTCATGTTCTTTAGTTTAGTTGGGTTAGCTTGGATTTAAGAGGAGAAAGGATATTAGGCGTGTTGCCGTATTCTTTTGCGTCGGCAAGCTTGAGAAAAAAAAAAAAAAAAAAAAAAAAATCGAACAAGAAGAAGGGTGGGAACAGGGGCATCAATTCGGTGGTGGAGATTTGTTGCCCTGCTGACACGTTGAAGTTGAGGTGCTGGGCCATTGTGGGCCATTGAGCAAAAGGAGAAATATACCCAATTTAATCTTCCTCTTAATTCATGTAGCACAGGCTGCTCGAAGTGCTTTGCTTTTAGAATTCTGCGTCTGTGTTCTATCCTTTTTGGTGCCCGTCGGCTTAGCTCAATTTTTTTGCTTTTAGAAATTGATTTGTGGGTGTATTCCATATCGGTCATAAATTGTTCACAGTCTGCTGCCATCAAAGATCACAGTCTGTGTTTGTGGGACTATTTTGGTTGAAATTCTGAGTTGAAAATTATGGAGAAATCTTCAAAAATATTGGCTGCCATCAAAGATCTACAAACTCATATTGGAGGTCAGATCCAAGCGACGAACAAGACCTTGCAGGAGTTTGTGCATTCGATGGTTTCACGTTTTGCAGAATTAGAGCTCAAGCCGAAAACTTTCCCCCACACGAACTCGGGCAAATTTGGGTTCAAAACTGACAAACCAAAGGGAAGAACTGCAATTTCCTCTTTTCAGCAAGCTATGAAGATGGATGTGCCCAAATTCGGTTCCTCCCCAAACAATGATTCCCGAGAGCTGCTCCCAAAACTAACACAGACTTCCACGATAGTAGACTTTCAATCAGTTTTTGAAAATCTGAGGGATGAGAAAGGTAGTGAGTTGAAGTGTTATGAATTGGAAACAAAAGATGAGGAAGTTGTTGATGGAATTAGCTCTGCATTAGAGACCAAAGCTAGTGAAAATGTTGCTAAAGAAAGTGACTGCAAGATGGGCATGGTCACGGGTTGTATGGTGCAGACTGAAACTATTGAAGAAGAAAAGCTGAAGACTCAAGATGTGAAGTTTGCTACCGATACTCCTATGACTTGTTCATTTGTAGATATCACTCCTATTAACTATGAGTTTGTTAATGAGGAAAAGGAGGGTAAAAGAATTTCGGAGCTTGCTCACTTGCCACTATTGCTTAGACAAGAAATTTGTGAGGAAATCAATTTTGTTGTGGAACAACTCGGATTGGGCAGGGAGAGCAAGACTTACGTGGCTCGGAGGAGGACAACGTTCAAGCTCTATGCTCTCAAGGAAGTCTATGTTGAATTTTTGAATCTCCACCTTGAGGACAATGTGGTTTTGAAGGGGCGAAGAGTTGATACGACCCCATATAAGAGAGAAATATTAGTTTAGAAGTTATGTTATTTACTAGCATTTTATGTCATGTTCTTTAGTTTAGTTGTGATAGCTTGTTTTGTGTCTAAGGTTGAAAGCCCAACTAGGATGTGGGCTTAAGTCTAGAAGCCCATTTTAATTGTACTCATGTGGTGTCAAACCTATTTATATGGTTGTGCCACATTTAAATAGGTTTGACACCACATGAGTACAATTAAAATGGGCTTCTAGACTTAAGCTCACATCCTAGTTGGGCTTTCAACCTTAGACACAAAACAAGCTATCACAACTAAACTAAAGAACATGACATAAAATGCTAGTAAATAACATAACTTCTAAACTAATATTTCTCTCTTATATGGGGTCGTATCAGTAAGTGATGTACACACGTGGAACGTGTTAATTTCTCATGCACTCACGTCACATGCATGCATGCATCTGTTGGTATCAAGTGGTCATATATCACAGAGGTGCTCACAGAGCACTGCACAGTAACAGTCTCATGGAGCACAAAACGCAGCGGAATAATTTGAAAGAAAAACTGAACCAGAAAACTATGAACACAGAACTAATTTGTGCAAGATATCGTGAGGATATCTTGCGTGCCTCAAGGCAAAACAATTCACTATAATTCACAAAGAATTACAAATTAGAGTTGAGGAAAAGATCTATGAAAAACACTAACTCTAAAGCTGGTTTACTCAACTCACACTACAACTAATTGGAACTCTCTCTTCAAATCTGAAATCTCTCTTCTCTTCTCCAAAAAGCATACCTATCTTCTGCAAGTTTTCCATGTTTATACTTCTTCGCTCATCCACTCTCACGTTGTTCAGTTTCACGATTGTGATGGAGTTGGTGGGAGCAGTTGAGATTGGTAAGGGTTTTCTGCACTCTCTCACAACCCACGACTAGTAGTTGATAGTGGGAGAGGTTGCTTTCACGTAAATCCTCATCCCACGTCAGCCCATTGAACTCCTTTGACCAAGTCCTCTCCATTAGGTTAATTCCTTATATATAGGTTAGGGACAACTATTGGGCTTGTAGTTTGGACTTCAGCCGTTGTCAAGCCTAGCACCATGAGACCAATACTTCTCCCCCTTAATGCAGCCTAAGTATAATTCGGCCCAAACTTGTAAATCGGCCCAAACCTGTAAACACAAAAACAAGAACTAAAAGTGAAGAAAGACAAAACATATAAGTGGTAGCTTTCAACAACATCAACTTTTCATCTTTGATTGATTTTACTCTTCCTCAATTAAGTATTTAATCTCAAATATTATTATGCACTCGGCTCTAATGACCTTTAAAATTTAGATGTTTTTTTGGTAATTTTTTTAGATTTAGGATAATATAAATCTATGTAGCTGTATGATTAATCAACAAGGATCGGTTTATAATGAGGAGGGTTTAGAGTGATATATACAAGTTTAAGGTACATATTATGCATAAACATGTATAAATAGTTGATTCAGAGCTTCATCTTTGCCTACGTTTGTGTGTATGGAGAGATGATAAAATGCAAAGAAGAGGAATTAATTTCTGATTTGCAAGTTTTGGTACTTAATTTCCAGCAAGCAGCTCTCAATGCTTCTCGGCGCTTTCGCTACACGTTAGACTTGAAAAAGCATGAAGTGCAAGAAAAAAGAAGAAGAATGATTAGAGCTCATGCTCAAGTCATAAGGGTAATTAATTTAATACCTAATATATAAGCCTTGGTAAGTTTGCTTCCTTTGTATCTTCAACTCTTCTCCTCTGTTTTTCTTTTCTTTTCTTTTTTTCACTTATTTATATGTTTGCAGGCAGCAGATTGAATTTTGGACTCAAGATTGCCATAGGTACATTAATCAATTCCTACCTTTTTCTTCCAACTATCATCTATTAATAAATACTCCAAAGTTTAATGATTGCAAAAATTGTTGGCTTGTCTTTAATTTTGCAGGAATAGGAGCGGCAGCACTAAGCACACTAATTGTATGTGTAATTGTTTCCCTCTATCATCGTCGATACAAAAAACCTCATGCTACTTCATATCAAAAGTCTTCCTCATTTCCTTCCATGTCGAAAGATCTTGAGAAGGCCGGAGTCCACATTTTCCGCTACAACGAGCTCGAACAAGCCACCGATCATTTCAACCCCAAACGGGAGCTCGGAGACGGCGGCTACGGCGCCGTCTTCAAGGGGAAGCTCAAAGACGGCTGCGACGTGGCCGTGAAGCGCCTCTACGAGCACCACTACCGGACGATCGGTCAGTTTATGAACGAGGTCGAGATCGTGACTCGACTCAGGCAGAAGAACTTGGTATCGCCCTCTACAGCTGCACCACGTGCCATTCGAGAGAGCTCCTACTCGTGTACGAGTACATCTCGAATGGCACGCTGGCCGAGCACCTCCACGGGTACCGTGCAGAGTCCTGCACGTTGCCCTGGACGTGCCGGCTGCGCATTGCCATCGAGACGGCAAGCGCGTTGGCGTATCTCCACTCCCTGGACGTCGTCCACAGGGATGTCAAAAGCAGCAGCATACTAATAGACAGCGGTTTCCGCGCGAAAGTTGCGGATTTCGGCCTCTCGCGCCAAATCCCGACGGACGCCACTCATGTCTCGACGGGCCTCAGGGCACCCCGGGGTACGTGGACCCCGAGTACAATGAGTTCTACCAGCTTACTGAAAAGAGCGATGTTTATAGCTTCGGGGTGGTGCTGATGGAGCTGATATCGTCGAAGCCGGCCATAGATTTGAGCAGGAAACGAGAGGAGATAAACTTGTCGAGCATGGCTATGAAGAAGATAGTAGATGACGAAGTAGTAGATCTAGTGGATCCGTGTCTAGGGTTTGAGTCAGACAAGAAGGTGAGGACGATGATTTCAGGAGTTGCAGAGTTGGCGTTTCGATGCCTGCAGATTGGGAGGGATTTGAGACCAGATATGCAAGATGTTGTCAAGGTTTTGAAGGAAATAGAGAGCAAGGGTATTCCTGCATGTGTTTAATTAATTGCTATTTAATTAAAGGCTGGAAAATCTAGATTATTATAAATACAAGTTCCCTAAATAAAATTGTTCATAAGGCTACATCTCTGAATCAAAGATTAAACACTAGCAATTGTTCCATATAAATACTAGGTACGCAAAAATTAAAAAGCAGTCATGAAACCATCACCAATACCATGTTTGATTTCGTGACGGTGAAAGTGATATTGTTGAATTTTGACAAGAAATGAAGAGCGGTTCCTTTTGCTTTCTCTGGTGCTTCTCGAAATCACCGAGCAATCAACCATATAGGTACATTCGTAAGTCATAATAATAATAATAATAATAATAATAATAATAATAATAATAATAATAATAATAATAATAATAATCAAACGTCTGCATCCTAGTCTACAAGAAAATAACCGAAGTTTCATAAATATATATATATATATATATATATATATATAGGGAAAGATTCACATGCAAATAAATCCTAGTGTGAGAAGTGCGAATTATGCTTAAAACTATACAAAATCATGCTTACAGCTATACAGAATCATGCTTATGGTGCATGATTCTGTAAGCATAACATGCACCATAAGCATGATTCTGTATAGCTGTAAGCATGATTTTGTATAGTTTTAAGCATAATTCGCACTTCTCACACTAGGACTTAAATCTATATGAACCAAACTCTATATATATATATTATATATATATATATAAGTGCTCGAGTTATATTATAGTCGAGCTATATATTTTATTAATACTACACTGTGGTGAAAATTTTATAAATATCATTTCCAAATTATATAAATATATATGTATACATAAATATTTAATCGTACTTTCTCATATATGTTTCATGTTTGGATAGGTATTATTTATTATTATTATTTTTTTAAAGGAGGATCATTAATGGTTCCTCATTTACCCCTCAAGATGACTCGAACCCCCGACCTCTTGGTTGGAGGGTTGAAGAAGTATTAATTATTTTAAATCACTTATTTTACACCATCATTTTATGCATGCATCATCATCAGTATTATAGAAAATAGAGTTTTCGTCAATTATTTTATTGGGGCACACTTGGGTCAGCCCGGCTATATGGTGAGTGACTTCAAAAGATTGACACTTTTATTCGTGTAGATTAGCACTTTTCTGTATAAAGATTGACAATTTTAAAAATTGGCACTTTTATTCGTTAAATAATTATATTAAAGATTGACACTTTTATTCGTATAGATTAGCACTTTTCTGCATAAAGATTGATACTTTGGCCCGACCACACTATGAGGCCGGCCTCACCCAAGTTTTTGCCTATTTTTTTTATGCATTATTTATGTTCCTTTAAATATATAAATAAATAGTTTAGTTTGAAGTCCCTAATAATATGCTGGGGATTGGAGTAGTATCCGTACGTGTGTTTTTAAAAGATAGAAAGATTTTAGTCAACTCTTTTATTATGGAAGATCTCATAAAATCATCTCCTAAATTTATGTTGATTATTGATTTTCTAAATGTTTTCAAAATTCTGAATAAATCTATTCCCAAAACATATTGACCTAGCTATCTCTAGCTTATGTTTATAAAGTCGGTCTTCGAAAACTTTTCTCTGAGGCAGAAACTCCAACCTTGGTGATAAGGTCAAATTCTAAATTTTACTTCTATTCCGCTTTTCAAATTAAAACATATGTAATTTAAATTCTTTAATTTCGAACTTATTTTCATGTTCTTAATCAGGATCTAGTTAAAGAGTGTTTCAAAGATTTCCCTTGTTTTCCACTTTGAGGTAATATTATTCTTGTAGTTATTCTTACTGTGAATTTTGTTTGGACAAATTATGCATATCATTTTTTAATTTAAATACTATATATGCAAGTAAATAATTATGTATGTGTATGTAAGTGTGCGTGTGTCAGTTGTGTTTCCATTATTCAATTTCATATATGCAATTTTCTTTGTTCATTTTTGTATATGATCTAATAGAAGACAAGTCAAATTTGAATAACTTTTCAAATGTTTATTTTGCTATTTACTTTATCATTGTTTTGTTAATCTAATTAATGACTTTAAGAGATAAAACAGTTCTGTTTCTACAGTATTCCTAAGTATTATACATATAAATGTTTCACCCCCTGAGTTCGGTTATTATTATTATTATTATTATTATTGTTATTATTTATGTACTCTGAATTAGTATTATTATTTTTGGAGTTAAAGAATATGATTTGTACTTCATTAGTACTTCTCGGTTGTATACTATTTTTCCATTGGGAAGTGCATAAAGTCTTTTAAAGTGCGTATAATTATTGTAATAGTAATTATAGATTTATTTATTTTTAGGCGTGGCGCAACTAAGACGATAAGCTTATATTTTAAGTTGTTCGTTTCATTTCCAAGCTCAAGATTAAGGTGTGAGATTTATTTAATTTATGCACGTTGATTTGATTTTGTCCTCTTTAATATTATGTGACTTGCCGTGTGTTTATTTGACATTAAATGTTGAGCAGGACCGTTGAATTAAAGTTGTCCAATTGACTTTGCTCTCATGGTGTATTAGTTATTTGACTATTTGACATTTAGTGTTGAGCATGACCGTTAAATTAAAGTTGTCCTATGACTTTGCTCTCACTGTATGTTGGTTGATCTTTTTGACTTTAATATTCATACGTGCGTCCACTTTATTAAATTGGGCAATCTCTGCATAATTTTCCCACACTAATTATTTTCGTATACTTATCCCCAAACTTAACATTTCAGGTATTTGAGCTTGGAAGCGCGTGGAGGATCGAATTACAAGTCCAAATATTTTATCATGAACTTTATTTCCGCATTAAATAAAATGTTTTACTTTGAGCATTAAGACTTGGTGTTTAAGAGATTTCACTCGACTTATTTTGGTATTAGCATATGGAGCATGTGGAATGATTATTTTGAATTAAAAACATGTTTCCCAGTTTGTGTAGTCTTCTCAAAATTCTCATTATTCAATTTAATACTAGAATGTTTATTATAAATTTCTGCATAATTTTTCATAAAAAAATTATTTATAACACTCCATTTAGATTACAGTGTTACATCATCAGAGACCTACAAAACAACGAAATTGAATAACATTGAACATTCAACATCATTAGCCAAAGCACAAGAAAATACCAAGTAGTCATTAAATTTTAAAGATAAAATGAGACATCTTATAATTTACTCATCCTTAAACATTGATTATACATAGGAGGGATAGCCATGAATGATTATGACAGTAGCAAGTAGCAGTTTGAGAGCAAAAGAAACCGATAAATTCCTATCGTCGTGCACGGCCATAGAAAGAAAAGAAAAAAACAATTTTACCCATCAATGAAAATACTTGAAGGTGTAGTTCAATGACAAGATTACCTTGTTCGGTTACAAAATAGCAGTTTGAGAGCAAAAGAAACCAGGTAAATTCCTATCATCGTGCATGGCCGTGGACTTAAGATACGCGGTTTGAGATAACAACTGGGATTCCAGTTCGTCGGACGAAGAAGCTGCTGCCACAGGGTATGTGCTTCAATATATTTAGTCATAACCGTAGTTTTCTATTTAGTAACAAATAATTTTGTATTTTTTTTTATTTTAGATCAAAACTACGTATTGATCGGAACCATATGTTCTTTAATAACATAGATTTTTGTTGGGACGATGACTTCGTTCCTTATCCACACGCAACCAGGGGGAAACACTTTGTTGTTTTGCTGTCGTTGTGGCCACAATTTTATTCTCCGATATGCTAATACATAACAAGGTTCAAGCTCAGCAGCCCTCTGCTCAACAATTAGTAGATTGGCTATTTAGGCATACGAGTAAGAGGTTGGTTGTGGGCCCAAAAGGAGTGTCAAACAGTTTTGTAAGGGCCTTTCAATATGTTATGAATGTTGGGTTATTCACTGAATAGTGGAAGTTGCTACCTTGATACATCAACAGAGACCTACAAAACAACGAAATTCAATAAGTCAGTCAAACAATAATTTGGAAAACAATGAATAACATTGAACATTCAACATCACTAGCCAAAGCACAAGAAAGTACCAAGTAGACATTAAATTTTAAAGATAAAACGAGACCTCTTATAATTTTGCTCATCCTTAAACATTGATTATACATAGGAGGGATGGCCATGAATGATTATGACAATAGCAAGTAGCAGTTTGAGAGCAAAAGAAACCGGTAAAATTCCTATCATCGTGCATGGCCATAGAAAGATAAAAAAAATAAATCTGCCCATCAATGAAAATACTTGAAAGTGTAGTCCAATGACATAATTACCTTCTTCGGTTAGAAAATAGCAGTTTGAGAGCAAAAGAAACGGGTAAATTCCTATCATCGTGCATGACCATAGAAAAAGAAAAAAAAACGAATCTACCTATCAATGAAAATACTTGAAAGTGTAGTCCAATGACAGAATTACCTTCTTCGGTTAGAAAATAGTATCGGGACATATCTTTTTTCTCCTAATTTAACATCATACTATAAAATTACGAACTTTGGATCATAGTCATCTTCCAAGGCCCTTTCAAAGTTTAGAGCGAAACAAGGGAGTCCCATATCCAATTTGATAACTCTCCCGTGTAAGGTAACAAAGTAAAAATGTCCCATGTAATGCCTCACATCGGTGACCCGATCACGCTGAGGACGGGTCGAGAGAATACTATTTCCCACCACACATGCAAATCTTCCACGGTTATTACACTCTTCAATAAGCAAGCTCAGTTGCTCTAAAGACCGAGTGGATGGCCAATGCACTGCTGGGAATCACGCTTAAGACCAGATGTCTCTCCAGCAAATTTTCTACTACTCTTTTTCAACTCTTCACACCTAAGACAACTAAGACGATATGTCTTTCCCACATCACAAGAAAATCTTCTACTATTCTTCAGCTCTTCTCTGAGGGAGCTAAGGTGATTCGATGGCAGTGGCAGTGGCAGTGGGTCTTGTGGGATGGCTGATAATCCATCAAAATTTCCTCCCACATTAGCTCCGCAACTCACAAATACTTCGTCTTGACGAAAACCAATAGAACCCTCCTCGTATGCACTTCCGTAAGTGCATAATAGGTCTTCATCATTGGACTTCTCCCACCTAAATACGAGTCTCAGCCCACAACTCAATGGGCTGGAATCTACTATCTTTATTCGCATCCCACGACACGCAGCCGACATGGCGGTCCCTACGGTCGTTCTTACCCAGAGTTTCCCAACATACAACAAGATGAAAATCGCTTGCAAGAGATGGAGGCGCAGAAAGTGCCCCTATCTTGACATATGCATCGACGTTGGGGTAAGGGAGTGGAATTGGATATAGTTCTGATTCGGTTGGAGATATACTAAATAAAAAGCTATTGGAGCCCGAGCTCGATACGAGCCAACCGTATCCAACCTCACAGAGCCTGCAGCCAGCATAACACCCCTCAAGAAGTACCACTGATCGGGTGACTTCTTTCGATTGGAAAAAAATCACACACTTGTGATTAATATGTACATATAAGTAATTAAGAATTAAATCAAGGGATAGCAAGATTGATATTAGAGTATTGATAATTGTGAATTGTCAGAAAGTTTGCCACCTCAAATGTCTTGGTTGCGCAGCTTTCAAGAAAAGATGAGGTTGTATGTAAGGAATAGTTTCTAGTAATGGCCGATGAACTCAACGATAATTATTCTACATTTGAAAAATTGAAAACTAAACTTAAATCATTTGTTTACATTCAAGTTTGATCACATAAGCAAATTACTTAAGCTTAATTCACATAATATAATGTTATTTTAAAAATCAAATTGGACCGGTCAGTTTTACCAGAGGTTGAGATCACAACCACTCGGTCAATTTATATTTTTGCTAAATGAATATCATTTTATAATCCGGTAAAATTAGGCCCCACTTATTGGATGTTTTTAAAATTAGATTGGACCAATCAATTTTATCAGAGGTTTCAAAAAATAATTTTGTATTTTTTTTGGATTTTAGATCGAAACTATATTTTGATCGGAGTAGTAGTAGTTCGTTTTTCAATGATGCACAATTTTGTTGGAATTATGATTTCATGCTTTATCCGTGGAACCATAGAGATACACATATGTAAATTTTTTTATGTAGGTTTCATATCGATTTGTCGTACTATTTCATAATAATGAATCTTTTTTTATTCTTATTCTGCTCAAGAATTAGTAGATTGGCTACATAGGATGAATGGGTCATCGTATGATTGTGGGCCTAGCAGGACTACCAAATAGTTTTGCTAGTGTCTTCAACTATGTTATGGACCACGGGTTATTTACTGAAGAAGAGTACCCATGGGAAGGAGCATGTAGTTTTGTTAATGTCTTCAACTATGTTATGGACCATGGGTTATTTACTGATGAAGAGTACCCATGGGAAGGAGCATGTCAAGTCACACCAAGCAAGGATGTTTTCGTGCCGGTAAGTATATAAAATTGAATTAAATTTTATTATTAGTTAATATTATTATTTAATTTTATATTAACTATATAAAATTAAGTTTAGGAACAAAAAATTTATATAAGTGGAGTCGGTTCCAATACCTATGGGGATCATGACGCGGTCATTGCAAAGTTGCGAGTCGATTAGCCCGAAGATTCGTAGTTGGCTCTAGTTTTTGATCTTGGAATCATAAGGTGATTCTCTAATTGTTAATATGACCATTTATATGTCAATAAATTAGATGGCCTCTAAATTTAATTTTATTAAAATTGGTTAGATAGGATTACAGGCACTCATGTATTGATGGGGGCCGACGAGGATTGCAACAATTGAGATTTGATTTCATTAATTATCTTATCTAATACACATTAATTTGACATTAACTGACTAGCATATAAGGTGACCTCTAAATTATACAGATTTGAATAGAGGCATGTGGCCGGTAATCTATGCCCTACCCCATGGGTCAATGTCTATATTCAAATCTGTATGACCATTTTCAAATCATTTAGCTAGAAATTAAGTTAATGTACAGAACTTTAAAGTATCATTAGATGATCGTTACATGAACAAATATTTTCAAGTAGTAATTGTAATTTACAATGGATAGATAGATATCACTCATGACATATGCATGACGAATTGTAAATCAGTGTGTTGTCATAACAATCATCAAACACAAATTCAAAACTGTCATCTCTCTCACTTATGCATCCACCGGTAATCTCTTATATTTGGTGCGATAACCGTTTCGCGGTTTTAGTCAGATCGATACAAGACCCAATATAAGTGGCTGATAATCGATCCAACATCATTTGTTAAATATAAGTGATCGCTATAAGCGATTGATTCAACATTTGAGAAATTAAAAACTCAACTTAAATCATTTGTTCCAATTCAAGTTTGATCACATAAGCAAATTATTTGTACTTAACTTTAAAGTATCATTAAATGATTGTTATGAACATATGTTTTCAAGTAGTAATTGTAATTTACAACGGATATATAGATATCACTCATGACATATGCATGATGAATCATAAATCAGTGTTGTTACAACAATCATCAAACACAAAGTTGAAATTGCCCTCTCTCTCACTTACGCATTCGCCGGTAAATCTCTTACGTTGATGCGATAACCGTATCGCGATTTTAGTCAAATAAAATCCAAGATTCAATGTAAGTGACCGATAATCGATCCAACATCATTTGTTAAATATTAGTGATTGCTATAAGCAATAGCTCACCCGAAGGCGACTCTACCGAGTAATGATGTCGGTTCATCATTTGTCCCCGTCGAGGACCTTTATCCCTGGATATTACTGAGGCCACCATGAATGAGTTTGGATCATGAATACCTTCCAAAGGTCTTTTAAACTTCAAAGCAAAATTAGGAGGTTCATGTCCAACTTGTTCTTTAACAAAATAGAAATCACCCTTGTAGAACTTCACATCACAGACGCAATCAGGCTGAAGGAGAAATGTCAAAATATTCTTTCCCACAACATAAGCAAATCTTCCACTATTTTATAACTCTTTCTTGAGGGAGCTGGGCTGCTCTAAACAACGACTCGATGGCCAATGCAGTAGGCCTGGTGGGAATGCATGAGGTGAGAATGCATCAGTATTGCCTCCCACATTAGCTCCGCAACTCAGAAAAACACTACGTCCTGACGAAAACCAATAGAACCCTCCTCATATGCACCTATGTGAGTACATACACATCCTTACCAGTTAACCGGGACCTCTCATACCCGAAGACGAAGGTTTCCGCCCACAGGGCTCGAACCCACTAACTACATTCTCATCCCACGACACGCAACTAACATTGTGGTCCCTACGAACGTTCCTAACCACATGCATTTCCCCAAATTACAACTAGAATAAAATCCGTTCCATCTCTTGGAGATGCAGAAAGGACCCCATCCTGACAGATGCTTCACCAGAGGGATATTTTTATGGTGACTTCTTTTTTCTAAAACTATAAAATTTCAGCTCTCTACGCTTTATTTATACCATGAAAGGTAGCACACCAGAATCATCCTCTTGTCCAACACCTTCAACCTTCTCCCCCTCTTTTTTCTCCTTCGTTCTTCTTCTTTTTCTTTCCAACTTCCCTTTCTTATCATCTTTGCCTTTCTTGTCATGTGCAACAACCGAAACGAGTTCATACACAAATATACATGGTTGTTCTTTTTCTTTCTTCTTTTGCATAATATTTGTTGTTGGTATAGAACTAAAATTTAGAATTCTAATCCCATCAACAAACACATAAAATAAACAAACAAATCTCCATTTGCACGCAGTAGCAAAATGATTTGAATAAGATCTCTCAAATTTAGAATTTTAATCGCGACGGTTTCTATTAGAATATATCAAATTGATTAATTAAGATAATTAGTGAGATTAAGCTGAGATTAAATTGATTAACTACGATAATTAAGCTCAAAATGATGCACAAATTAAAAAAAGAACCTAATAATCACATAAAATAAAGGTTACCTCTACTGTTCTTCTTCTTGTTCTTCTTTCTCTTTCTTATCAGGTTTGTGCAATAAGCGAAATGAGTTCATATGGAGATATACATGTTTATTCCTTTTCTTCTTCTTTTGCATAATACTTTCTCCTGGAGAAACACAAAGATTAATCAAAATTCAATAACAAATATGCGGAAATCATTAGACAAAAATCAAAATTTGGAATCAAAATCAACGCACTTCATTTTTGTTTTTCCAGAAAGACGAAAGTACAATAATTAATTAATCGCACAAATCACTCTCTGTTCATTTGTTTTGGACCAACTTCAAAACATCAATTATGAAAACCTTTGCATCACACTCAATCCGATATCAATTCAAATTGACGTCTGTTACCTCTACCACAAATTCACCATGGTTGGCAGAACATTTCTATATCTTCGTAGATAACGACTTCCCTCCAACCAAAGTTTTTCACAATTGTTGCGACTGCTTTAGCTTGAGAAGAGGAGAACCATGATGATCTTATGAAGTACGTGAATTTAGTTAGCTTTCCAAAGCTTTGAAACGGAAATTTTTACGTACTAGTACATGTAGGTGTAGTACACTCACCTCTCACATATGAATATTATATTAATATATTTTATATTATTAAAATAATTTAATATGAGGGGTGTGTATAATACACCTACACTCATAAAAGAAAAATCCACTGAAGTTAAAGCAATATAGAAATATTCTCTTTTTGTCAACGCAATTTGGTTCAATAGTTGACTGAAGTGAGCTGGAAATATCTTGCCACGTGGTTGATGAATTTGCATTAATTAGTTGCATGCCTCGGTGGAATTTACCGGAACTAATGATATGATCTTCCAACAGCATCCCACATGGGAAGACTTGGAATATATATGTTCTACGATTTTTCTTTTTTAAAATTGAATTCCAAGCCTTGTGTTTTACAATTTGTGATCTCTATCTCCAAAATATGTATCCTAAAATGGGATGATATCCTCTATCCTAAATATTATGTCCTAATGGTGTCTCAAAACCTAATTTCTACTAGTTTTTATTTTTTTTTTATAAAATAAAAATACTATAATTTAGTAAATCATAATAGACATTTATAAGAAAAAAATTGGATTTTTTTAAAATTATATACTTTATTTTTGAATTTATCAACTCTAATATACTAATAAAAGTGAAATTAAATGTAAAAAATAATTATAAACCCTAATTGGGATGAGTGAACCCTTGAAAATAATCATAAAATTAAACAAAATCATTATAAAATAAATTTATTGAAAAAAATGAATAAAAAAATAATAGAAATTAAATTTTGGGACACCATTGAGACACTATTTTGGGGATAGAGGATCCCAAGCCTCCCAAAATTTAATTTCTATTAGTTTTACTCATTTTTTTTTCTCAATAAATTTATTTTATAATGATTTCGTTTAATTTTATGATTATTTTCAAAGGTTCACTCATCCCAATTAGGGTTTATAATTATTTTTTTACATTTAATTTCACTTTTATTAGTATATTAGAGTTGATGAATTCAAAAATAAAGTAAATAATTTTAAAAAATTCTAATTTTTTCTTATATATGTCTATTATGATTTACTAAATTATAGTATCTTTATTTTTATAAAAAAACAATATAAAACTAGTAGAAATTAGGTTTTGGGACACCATTGAGACATAATTTAAGGGATAGAGGATATCATCCCGTGTTTTACTGCATACGCGGAATTAATTTTCCCGATAAGTACGACGACGTTTTCAATCTTTCTCTCTCTTTTCATTAATTAAAGCTAATTAAACTAAACACCATAAATCTTTCTGTAATAGTAGTATATATTTGCACAGAAACGCTCCAATGCCCACCGTGGGCACACTTAATGTGCCCACCGTTGATGTGACAATGCTACGTCGGCAATCTTTTCCATTAGAGTTTAGTTATTTTAGGTAGGGTTTAGTTTCTTATAATAGAATTTAATTAATTTTGGTATATCTTTTATTAATTTTTTTATTTAGCCAATGTCACGTCATCCGTGGGCACATTAAGCGTGCCCACGGTGGGCAATGGAGCATTACTCTAATTTGCAACATGAATCTATAGATGCTATCTATTGCAATTCATCATGTAATTCTTCGTACTAGGTTTACTCATTTATAGTCGTCTAAAGTTGCTAGATGAAAATAATCAAAATTCATTGCACACACATACTATACCTACCTAGCACTTAGTAAATTGAAAAATGTCATCCAATTGAATCTATGCTGATTTATGATTACGTAAATTGAGTTAATGCATGCTCTATCTCTTATACTACTCTATTTGCATAAATTAAATAATATTTTATTAATCGAAAAAGCAAAAGACGAAAATGAAAATTACGTGAGCAGATATTCAATTCAGTTACAAACTGACCAACTTAATTTCCTCGCGAGCGGTGGGAAATTTCTTCGAAGCTTCTTCTCAGTTCATAATATATGGAGTATATAATGATGATCCCCTCATGAATGAATTAGGGTTTGGATTTGTATCAAACGCTTGCTATAGTTTTAATTTGATCTAGTTAATCGTAGAAATTAAATGATATAATTTATTTTTCCCAGAATTATAGTTGTTTTCGAGGGTATGGCGTTTTAATCGGGCTCCTAAAATTTCACAACCATTGGCGAAAATATGCAGTATAGAGAAAGCAAAATGAGTGTGCATTGTTTTAATAAACGTAGCTGAGTGCGCGCGCTATGGATCCACTCTCCCTCTTCGCCAATGCGGGATCGATTTGATTGAGTTTTCTCCGACGACACCCCGATTCCCGTCGTTGCTGTTTTTCCGGTTCGAAGTTCCACTTTTCTTTTCCCAGTCTGTGTTTTTTAGATCGGTGGTAATTCCTTTCGACCGCTGCGGACGGCCATGACCACCGGCGAGGAAGCCGAGACGCACCATGACATCGAGAGCGGCCCGCCACCCGAGGTGCCGCCGGAGGACGAGGGCGGATCGGCCGTCGAGCAGGAGTTCACCGACCCTTTTGATATCGGCAACACCAAAAACGCGTCTCACAATCTGCTCAAGCGCTGGAGGGTAAGTGACGCACGTGGAACGCGTTAATTTCTCATGCATGCATGCATCAACTGTTCATCTTTGATTGATTTTACACTTCCTCAATTAAGTATTAAATCTCGAATATTAATATGCACTCGGCTGTAATAAACCTATTAATTAGATTTAGATGTTTTTTTTGGTAATTTTTTTTAGATTTAGAATAATACAAATCTATGTAGCTGTATGATTAATCAAGAAGGGATCAGTTTATAATGAGGAGGGTTTAGAGTGAAATATACAAGTTTAAGGTGCATAAACATGTATAAATAGTTGATTCAGAGCTTCATCTTTGCCTATGCTGGTGTGTATGAGGGATGATAAAATGCAGAGAAGAGGAATTAAACTTCCTTTAATTTGATTTCTGTTAATTTGCAAGTTTTGGTACTTAATTTCCAGCAAGCAGCTCTGGTGCTCAATGCTTCTCGGCGCTTTCGCTACACGTTAGACTTGAAAAAGCATGAAGAGCAAGAAAAAAGAAGAAGAATGATTAGAGCTCATGCTCAAGTCATAAGGGTAATTAATTATACATGAATTCATACAAAAGTAGCCTTGATATAATAAATTATTTTACCAATTATCACTTATGTACTACTGTACTGTTGTGGTTCAAGGCTGCATTGCTCTTCAAGTTGGCCGGACAACGAGCCATAGGTATTTGCTCGTCGTCTCACTCTCCTTTTGCTTGTGTGATAGATAGGAGAGTGTTTATACTTGTACTATAATAAATAGACTACTACTAGTTTCCTCAGCATTGAAGTTAAAAAGTTGTGTTTAAGTAAGTTTTTTCATTTGTTTATGTTATACAGTGTTAGGAACAGCAGTGATTCCTCCATCTCCATCCGGACCTTATGGAATTTCACTCGAGCAGCTTGCTTCAATCAACAGGGATCACAATCTTGCTGCATTTCAACAATATGGAGGGGCAAGCACACTACTATACCTTTTCCCCTTTTACACTTCGTTAACTATATATGTTGTAAATTAGTAGTTTAACATTAACTGTTGATCAGATTAGAGGCTTATCAGCTATGCTAAGAACAGACGTCGAAACTGGGATTTCTGGTGATGATAACGAGTTTGCAGAAAGAAGAGATGTCTTTGGCTCAAACACTTATCCCATCAAGAAGGGGAAAACTTTCTGGGTGATTTTTTTCTCTACACTGTTACTTAATTTGGTGTTATTATCATTCAAAATCAGATGTCACTTCTAACCTCGTTGCATTTCATTTTATGCAGAATTTCTTATGGGAGGCTTGGCAGGATACGACTCTCATTATTCTAATAGTAGCTGCTGTAGCATCTTTGGCTCTTGGAATAAAAACCGAGGTAATCACATAATAAAAAAGTACATTAGTCCATTGCATTTGTTTACTCAAGTCCCTTTTAACGGATTTCTATTTGCAGGGACTTTCGGAAGGATGGTATGATGGAGGAAGCATCACCTTTGCAGTTCTTCTTGTTATTATTGTTACAGGTAAGCTAAACTTGCCTCTTTACTTTATTGGTCGTACTTCATTCACCATTTCGAATGGTTTATTACTAGCCCTTAAACTGGAGTCTCAAGATAGTTTGTGATCTCTGATACTTGTATGGTCTTTTCTTTGTTTGCATCTTTTCTTCAGCAACCAGTGATTACAGACAGTCCCTCCAGTTTCAAAATTTAAACGAGGAAAAACGAAACATCAAAATGGAGGTAATCAAGCTATGTAGATTTCTACCTTCTTCCTATTCCTTTGCTTCTGCAGAAGGTGAATGTGAAAATATTGAATAGGTGATCAGAGGAGGCCGGAGAGAGAAGATTTCTATATACGAGATTGTGGTTGGGGACGTCATACCTCTCAATATAGGAGACCAGGTTTGATTGACATAATATGTACATGCTCCTTCTTGGTAGAGTTGTTTTGTCTTCGTTTTCTAATTTCTAAGTTTATTGTCATAATATATACAGGTTCCGGCCGATGGCGTAGTCATCACTTCCCATTCTCTTGCCATTGATGAATCTAGCATGACTGGGGAAAGCAAGATTGTGAGCTGGCTAAATTTGTTTTGCTGATTATATAAGAATATTGATCGAACATTTCTCACGTCTAATTCGACTATGCAGATTCATAAAGATCAAAAAACTCCATTTTTGATGTCTGGTTGCAAGGTGGCAGATGGTGCTGGAACTATGCTGGTAACATACTAACTTAAATACAAAATAACTTTTCAATGTAGATTTTTATTGTCGTTGTACGTTTCTGTGTTATCATATGAGTTGCTGCAAGTCTGTACCACCATTTTCAACTAACATAAAATTAGATTAAAGAAGGCTAGATTTCAATATAGCTTTTTTCTTGGATTTCAGTGTCTACAAATAACTGTGAAATGCATTTGTTTCTGCATGATTTAGTTCATGATCGTGTTTTAGGTAACCGGTGTGGGAATCAACACTGAATGGGGATTGTTGATGGCGAGCATATCAGAAGATACCGGTGAAGAAACTCCTCTGCAGGTAATTAGTAGATAATGGTTATGTAATCACTCTTTGCCATATTGAAAGTTATAATACTACAAAATCGAATCGTGATGAAATCTTGCAGGTGCGCCTAAATGGTGTTACAACCTTTATCGGCATTGTTGGGCTCACTGTGGCTGGATCTGTACTCATTATACTCTTGGTTAGGTAATTTAGGCTTTGCTTTCTGGCATCTTCTGATGTGGTCACATTGTATTAACAGTTAATCACCTCAGATATTTCACCGGGACTTCGAGGAATCCTGATGGGACAGTTCAGTATGTCCATGGCAAGACGAGTATTGGCAAAATAGTCGATGGAGTTATACATATTGTAACTGCTGCAGTAAGTTTCTGCTTTCTGAAATGAAAGAAGAAAAACACTTACAGCTCTTTTATGTTCATTGACTGAGGTTGTATACAGGTCACAATTGTTGTTGTTGCAGTCCCGGAAGGGCTCCCGTTAGCTGTAACCTTGACGTGAGTACGAAAAATGTTTCCTTCAGCTTTGTGTCAGGGTCCAATCTGGTTCTTATAGAGTTTATATATTTTGAATTTGTAACAGCCTAGCATACTCCATGAAAAAGATGATGGCTGATAAGGCTTTGGTATGTAAGATTCTGACGTTTCTAAGTTTTAAGTGAAATAAACTAGTATATATTTCCAATAAAAGTGTTGCACTTGATATTCAGGTGCGTAGGCTCTCGGCTTGTGAAACTATGGGATCTGCAACGACCATTTGCAGTGATAAGACTGGAACTTTGACCCTGAATCAGGTTAGTTCTAATTCTATTTCGAAGTCATAAGTGGATGAATTTTTCGTAGTATCTCCTTCTCTTTTCTGGAAATAATCTCAGCAAAGTACATGACTTTGATGCAGATGACCGTAGTTGAGGCTTATGTCGGGAAAATCAAAATGGATCCTCCTGAAGATGGTTCCCAGTTGCCCACATCCGTTTCATCTCTGCTAGACGAGGGACTAGCTCAGAACACTACTGGCAGTGTATTCTTGGCTAAGGTACTCTTCCTTAATGTTCGAGTGCTGTTGTTATGGATGATTTTTTTGTATTTTCCACCAAAGAAAGCACATTGTTGTATGCTCTTCACAAGTAGCAGATGATGCATTTCCAAAATTGGAATTTAACTCTGCCTTTGCTGTTTGGATCATATTACATATAATATTCGTTGGTTTTTTCGTGTATTTTGAAGGATGGTGGAACCGAGGTTTCTGGATCTCCAACGGAGAAAGCCATCCTTCAGTGGGGTGTTAAGGTACTTTCATACCATGCTCTAGCATCCCTTACTCAATTTCCAACTTCACATCTCACACATTTTCTTTGTTTTCTCTTCATTCCCTTTTCAGCTTGGGATGAAGTTCGACGTTGTGAAATCTGAATCCATAGTTCTCCACGTTTCTCCTTTTAATTCTACCAAAAAGCGAGGAGGTGTTGCAGTTAGAGGGCGAGTAAGTCATCCAAAAAACATAGTCTAATTTCAGATTCCATTCAAAACTGTTTAAGAATATGTAAATTTGTTGTGTTTCTAATTCTTCAAAAAAAAAAAAAATGAGTGGTGGTTCTTGAATTGGCAGACTGAAACCAAAGTTCATGTGCATTGGAAGGGAGCAGCCGAGATTATCTTAGCTTCATGTTCACAGTACACTAATATGAATGGTTCTGTGCAGCCTATTGATAACGAAGTGGTCAGTAGTACACGAACTTTTATTGTTCCCTGTGATTGAAGTAAAATTTAGTATGCTCAAAACTGATCCAAGCAAGGTTGCAACGATGATTCTTACAGATGCATGTAATGCCTTTCTTATTCAGGAATTCCTTAAAGATGCTATAAATAGTATGGCTGAAAAAAGCTTGAGGTGTGTTGCTGTTGCTTACAAAACACTCGAAGCAGACATGGTTCCCACAGATCAAGAACAGCTGTCACAGTGGACTTTACCCGAAGACGATCTTGTGTTGCTGGCTATTGTTGGTATCAAGGTAGCTTACTCTATAGCTATTTTCAGACTCATTGAGACTACTGCATTTTTGCGGACCATTCGCTTCAGTGAAACAATAGTTTTGGTTGCTGTGCATAAAATAGAAGTTGCTTCTGCCATCGTTTCACTGCACATTCGATTTTTTTTGGTATACAGGATCCTTGTCGTCCAGGCGTCAGAGAAGCAGTGGAGCTATGCACACATGCTGGTGTTAAGGTATTAATTTTGTTTGTTAGAGCTTCAGACGTCGAAGCTCATTGTAAGCTACTAATTCTATACTTTTTCTAAAAGAAGAGCTCTTTCTTCAGATAACTACTACATTTACTCATGTGAGCTACTTTGTGAATCCTCTTTCATTCGAAACTGCTTGCTCACTCGAGGATTCTAATGATGCATGTTGCTATTAGAATCTTGATAAGAAACAGAAGTTAGCAGAACTAGAAGTTTTCACTGGTATATTTCTGATTTAAATGGAGGATGTGATCTTACAATTCCTGTGTTTGTCGAACCATTAGGTGCGTATGGTAACTGGAGATAATATCCAGACAGCCAAAGCAATTGCTCAGGAGTGTGGTATCCTTCCACCAAATGCAGACACGAGCGAACCCTATGTTATCGAAGGGAAGAGATTCCGCGAGTTGTCTGAGACGGATAGGGAAGAAGCTGCAAAAAAGATTTCAGTATGTGTTATCAAGAAACCTTTCAATTTCTGCAGCAAGCTATGCCTCAGTAATAATATACAAGTATTATGTTTGTTAATGAACAGGTTATGGGAAGGTCTTCTCCGACTGACAAGCTTTTGCTAGTTCAAACGCTGCGAAAGCTAGGTAACGTTGTTGCTGTAACGGGAGACGGGACTAATGATGCCCCTGCACTCCATGAGGTTTGATGCACTATATCATTTGACACAAATGTATATGAGAAAATCATAGTTATGGTTGCTTCCATTACACCAATCACCGATTCTGTTCAATTTTTTTCTGTATTTGTAGGCTGATATAGGTCTTTCCATGGGTATACAAGGAACTGAAGTTGCTAAAGAAAGCTCAGACATCATTATCTTGGATGATAATTTTGCTTCAGTTGTAAAGGTTAGAATTAAAAACTGTTTTGTACTGTCCAGTTGAATGATATCTTCTGAATTCTTGAGCTTTTGTTCGATCAAATGTCAGAATTTCCTTGTGAATCAGTATCATATTGTACTATCTTGCAGGTTGTTCGATGGGGACGCTCTGTATATGCAAACATTCAAAAATTTATCCAGTTCCAGCTCACTGTTAATGTTGCAGCTTTGACAATAAATGTCGTTGCTGCAGTTTCTTCGGGTGATGTTCCTTTGAATACAGTGCAGCTTCTCTGGGTTAACCTTATCATGGATACTCTGGGAGCTTTGGCACTGGCTACTGAACCACCAACTGATCATCTTATGGATAGATCTCCAGTCGGTCGAAGGTAAGAATCTGCAACTGTGTAATATTATAGTTCTCAAATTTTAGAAGAAGGGTTGTACATTGTACTCAATAATGTAGCATTCATCCCCCACTCACCATTGAAATATTAGGCATTCAACAGTTTGATCACAGCATGCTCTACTTTTAATGAATTCAATACTTTTCGACTAGAACTTCTTTCGCGTTTCAGAAGTTAATTTGCTGAGACTAATGATCCGTTTTTCATGTGTTCTCACATCATGTAGGGAACCCCTGGTAACAAATATCATGTGGAGGAACTTGGTTATCCAGGTACATTTCATTATCAAGTGAATTGGCTTTTGTTCTTTTTTGTTCTTTTTCTTTCTTTTTTTTAGTCTGAAGAAACTCAAGATAAAAATGCTTATCCTACCTTTATCTGGTGTAGGCAATATATCAAGTAGCAGTTCTCCTTGTTCTCAACTTCTGTGGGCTAAGCATTCTTGAGTTGAAGAATGACAACATAGAGCATGCTTACATGGTGAAGAATACTATAGTATTCAACGCGTTCGTTCTCTGTCAAGTAAGTTCAATCCAATTCAAGTTTAAAGAATTCCTAATACGCCAAATTTAACCTGAATAAATCTTTCATTCATCGGTCAATTTACAGATCTGCAACGAGTTTAATGCACGAAAGCCAGACGAAATCAATGTCTTCGCAGGTGTGACCAAAAACCACCTCTTCACTGGAATAGTAGGATCAACATTTATACTACAAGTGAGTAACATGATACTTATGCTATTCTACAGTTTAAAATTCTAGTTTCTTTTCCATTTTCTGCTCATTAACATGCTCATTTTTTATTTTTCTATTTTTCCTGTAACTAGATTATCATCATCAATTTCCTTGGGAAGTTCACCTCAACTGTGAGGCTTAATTTCTCACAGTGGATGATTTGCTTTCTTATAGGCATCATCAGGTTTGTCCATTTCTTTAGTTTACATGTATTTACTGCATAAATACAATAACCAGTAAGATTAAATTACCTAGCATTAGGCATCATCTGTATTTTCTTTCTTGCAGTTGGCCTCTTGCTGTAGCAGGTAAATTTATTCCGGTTCCAAAAACGCCCCTAGCAAAAGTCTTCATCAAGCCATATCAACGGTGCATTGCTGCTCGTGATGCCCGTAACAACCCCACCTGATATCGTCACATTTTTTATTTTTTTTGATTCACAAAGAACCCTCTCATCCATAGTTCTTTTATGGCGAGTGTGATCACCAGCTGCAACATTACAAAATTTGACACTATATTGTGTCAATTTCAATAAGTGTACAGTGGCATGATGGCTAATCAAATCTCAGTTTATTGATTTAATGGCAATATATTCCATCTGTATAGATGGTTCAATTACTTGTGCAGAAGCAAAGCGTGGCATTAGTCTGATATCATTATATTTCACTCTTTTTTTCTTTTTTTTTCCTTTACTCCAGAAAATCTGATTCTTATACAATATCCTACAAATTACACAGTAAAACAACTCTATAAAGTTGTGAAAATAGTATGAAACAGAAGTATCAATTCACACTTCTTAAATGACTATACCAAACATGGATGTGACACTAGTTACATTTAGTAGTATACAATGTTTCAACAAATCATTTGAAGTGTCTCTCCTTAACTATTACATCACAACAAATTGCATCTGGAGCCTACCAAAAACCCTTTCAAGGCGAAACATGAAGAGAGAGAGAGAGAGAGAGAGAGAGAGGAAACGTTTCATTCGAAAACGACTGAAAAAAGAGAAACAAACCTTTTCCTCAGCTTATAAATAGACTTAACAACTAGACATGGGAAAATTACCCAATTTGTGGACCTAGCAAAAACACGAGTATGCAAAATGGTTCTTTTTCGTGACATAAGATGATATAAACTCTTCAGGAGCTGCAGTTGAGCCAGGAATGTCTGCAGGAACAAGTATCTGAGTCTTGCCTGAAGCTATTCTCTTTCCAGCAACATTCGCGTAAAAGAGCCCTGATATGGCCGGAACGAAAACGTCACTCTCTGAGCAAATGTAGTAGTCTATTACCTTCTCAAATTCAGTAGTGTCTGAGTTCAAAAACTTGTCTTTGCTCTCCATGGGCATTATGGACTCCTACAACAGATCAAAGAGAATGAAATGTTAAATAAGTTATCATGGGCTTCTAGCAAAAATGCACTACCATATCCGTGGAAATTTATGAAATGAAAATCATACCTTTGTGTAAGTTTTGGGGAAAAAGTCCTTTAAAGCATCAAGACTGCTATGCCATTTCGTTTGGGTCACGTACACCGTGGTGTCTTCTCAAAGCCCAGCTTCTTCAAAAAGAAAGCTATATCTTGTGGATTGTAGCAACTTTTGGATCCCGAGCCACCATTTTTATGACAACCCTTTTTCTCAAGTATATCCACCCTCAAGTCAATTGCCACAAACTGTCCGTTTGACTTCTTACTGAGAGTCTTGAGGCGGTCAACCATGGAGTCAACAACTTCACGAACTTCTGTTTGAGGCTCAAGTGTCCCAAACATGGCTAAACACGCAACAGAGTTTGTGTTGGTGTTCTCTTTATCTTTTTTCATGTTAACTGATGGGAAGAAGGTAACCAGCCTTATGTTTCCCTTGGTTCTGAAAACTGTTTCGATATTTTCAGTTATATATCCTTCAGTTACCCGATTAGGGACCTTTACTACTGCAAGGTTACGAGCTGATATCTTAGGCTGAGATTTAACGACTTTGACCACTCCATCAAGGCTCGTTATGAATTTATCAACATCATAGACATCATCAAAGTTCCTGAAGATATTGACACAAAACAAAATCAGCGGTCACAATTCAGCATGTAATATCTTCCAAGCATGCAAACGGACTGATGGCTAACAGTGTCCAGTTACAGTCATATGAGAACAGCATCCAGAGGAAATAGAGATGAAAGAAGAGGCCTTTTTGTGAGTTATCCCAGGCAATTGTTATTTTGCTAGAAAAGCTAGCATGCAATTTACAAGAGCTAGAAGCCACATTATACCTTCTATCACCAGGTTCACTTCCTCTAATGTCTGGGATTACAAGTGTTGCCTTCAATTGTCTTGCAACAACTACAGCATCAGCAATCTGATAAAGATGGATTATCAGGAAATGAGCAAGCAAATATGATATGAATAAGTGAAGCATTTTGCTCACAGGAACTGCAGAATGCCCAATATTTTCAATTCATGAAGCATATAATATAGGTGATAGTATTTGCAACCAGTTTAAGCAATGGTTTGACTAATGTTATTCCTTTTTAAGTGTTGGAGCCAAATCCTCAACATGGGCACCAAAGAAACTTATAGTAAAAGTTAAGTGATGCATTTATTGAGTGGGTGGGAAAGTATATAAAAATCATGACATTTGAGTAAGAAGCTGCGAAATTATTACACTCCATCCCAATTGAGAAACAAAATAAATGACTGCAGTGATGTCTTCAGTTAAGTATACATAGCTACCTGAGAAACATGGTATTCTGGGCCGTTAGTGAGCGAGAAGGTGACATACCCTTGTGATTCATCTGCCTCCTCTGTTAACAGAAGAACATCAAATAAGACACATAGTGATAGGAGGCCATTTCATTCACAAAAATGCCAAAACTTTCATAAAGTCAATGTCTTTACCCAATACAGGCTTCTGCCAACACGGTTTCAAGGTCAGTCCATCCTCCTTCCAAGGGCCATCGGCTCCTTTTGCAACACTAGCAATTGTATGCTCAGAAACCTTATTCATATCATGAACAACTGGCTGCATAAAGAGGAAAATTAGCACATCAACAGAAAAGACGTACATGTAAAAAAAAAAGAAAAAAAAGCACTCTTTCTTTCCCTCCAAGATCCAAAACAAGAATTATCAGAGCAGAAGCATTTAACAAGTGCTAATAGCTTAATACAATCTCCCACATGCTTCAATCAATTTCAATTCTCAATCTCAATTTGATACCACCACACAGCAAAAGAGCAGTCTTGATGATCATAAGTCCCTAAATCGAGACTCGAAATCGAAAAATCTGCTGATGCAAGCCTCCAAAAAGGCATCACTTTAACCATCCGCAGATCAATTCAGATCACAGATCCAATGCGGCTGCATCAGCAAATGCAAAGAAACAAACAAATCTAATCCATACCGAACTACTAACTACCAAATGAAGCCAAAAGAAACCAACTTTCAACACCAGAAAAAAACGACAATAGATTTCAAATCATCCAATTCTACGCATCAAAACACCTCAAACGAATGCACATCAACGCAATATAGATACACACACTTAACTAACTCCCGCCATAGCCATGCCACATTTGAATTGAGTATTGACCAATCAAAACAGAATTCAAATCGAACAGTAAGTCCGTACAAAAGAACAACATCGTAAGAAGCAAAAACATACACGAGCGGCATCGAAATGGTCGCGCTTGATCATGTCGCCGAGCATTACGAACATAGTCAATGTCAATATACCCGCCAACACCTGCCTCGGATCCACAGCCATTGCTATCAGATCTCAGTTTCTCTCTCTATAGCAGAGCTCGAAACCAATAGTAGTCGCAGGAGAGAGAGAGAGAGGGAGAGAGAGAGTGAGAAGTGGAGCAGCAGTGCGTGTTTTTATCCTTTGGCGCTTATGGTGGTTTAACCATCTTTTTCTGCCTCCGTTTTAGGTTTATATAAATATTAATATCCATTACTTACCTAAATAATCACCACGCCTTGATTGATTAATCATTGTTACATATACACCGCTGCCTGTATCTATAGATTTATACGCGCAGTGGCACCTCCACTGCGTGTATTGTTTCCGAAGCGACCACCGACAGTTTTCCGAAAACGATAGGCCTCCTAAATCTCAGCTTCCCCACTCTCTATTTAGCATCTCTCTTTTTGTCGGTTTCTTATTTCTTTCTCTTATTTTTTTTTTCTTCTTTCTTTTAATTAAAAAATAAAACATTATAGTTTGCTACTCAATTTGTTCTTTTTCTTTCTTTTTTGTGACTAGACTAAATTTACACCACCTCCTATTTTGGTGTTTTTTATTGGATCATTGTTTTCTTAGTTGAGCTATAGTAAAAGAAAGTAAACTTATTAGCTAGATTTTAATTTAATTAAATCCCTAAATCTCATTTAATGCGTTGGAGAACAATCATGAAACAAAATACAAAATGGGCAAAAGTATTAAAAAGAAAAAAAAACTTGGAAGATTATCCTTCAATTCTTGGAGTTAACACCAAAGTCAAGTTTTTAGTTGACTTAGAGAGGTTAGTTTACTATTGATGATTAACATAAATAAATGCAAATAAACGTAAATACAGGCGTAGATCAAGGATTTGTACATGGGTTTCAGCATAAATTTTGGTGGATTGTCAACTTTTATCCACCTTTTAACGTAATCATCCCCTACCTAATCTTCAAATTTAGTAGCTACTAAATAGAGAATGTGGAAATTCATAACCATTTAAGACTTAATAACTATATGTCACATTCCTTCAAATAATAATTAAAAAAACTAATATATATGTCGCATCAGAATTTCAAAGCTTCAACATAAAGATTCGTATCTAGACGAATTCAATTACAATAAATCTAACATATTATTCTTTCCAACAATACGACTTTGTGAGTTAGAACTAGGCTTGTAAACAAATCAAATAATTTTGATTCGATTCGAGATTCGTATTTAATTAGACGTATTCGTATTTGATATTTTACGATTCAAATTCGAAATCAAATAATTTTTATGATTCGATTACTTATCAAATACAAATAACAAATTATGATATTCGATTCGATATTCGTAAATATTCGTTTAGATAAATAAATATATATATATATATATATATATATATTATATTATATTATAGTAGTATATGATAATTTATCAACTCCAATAAAAAACTGATTTCTTAAGTATTTTAAAAGCTCATAGCTCAAGTCTAGACATTTATATTTTTATTAATCATATTAAAATGAAATGAAATAAAATAAAATGACAATACATGAAAATTCAATTAACTTAACAGATTAGCCTGGAATCACTCTAGCATCTTTTATTTTCTTAATTTTGATCTATGTAACTAACGAAGTGAGACAGAAGGAGTACTTTTATTGGTAATTTCTATAAGTCTATTTAGGAGTTTAGTTCTTAAATGCTTGTATACTCCATAGCTTCAAACTCAACCTATTAATTTAAGCTATTATCCAATCGAATAATTTCAAATACGAGCCATTTTTTAAACGAATATACAAAATCTAAGTGATTCGATATTCGATTCGGATTCGTTAAATTATTCGAGAAATTCAAATACAAATCGGATTTCAAATTCGCATAATATTCGAATTCGAATTCGCAAAAAATTAACGAATTTGATTCGAATAGTGTAATATTCGATTCGATTCGATTCGATTACAACCCTAGTTAGAACCATTAAATTGAGTACTAAAAAAGAAAATAAAAGAAAGAAATTTTTACAAATTAAATGTGAGGCTGGGCCCAAAGGCAGGCAGGCAGGCTCATTTTCGGTAACATATGCCCCAGAGTTGTTAAAAGTGGACCGGCCCATCCCAATGGGGTTAAGTCCGGTTTTTTTGGCAGCTAAAATTTTGGGCCTTGACCCGTAAAAGCGGGCCGGGCTGAGCTAGTATTGAACTTTCTTTTAGGGTTGTGTGGCCGTTAGACGGCAATCGAAAATGTGGGCTTCGGGCCGGCGGGCCATATTTGAGTGCATTTGATGTACGCTTGTTGCAAAAGCATTGAAGCTCCTGTTCTGTTGTATCTCCTCACCAAGAGCTGACTTCAAAACTATATATACACCAGAAAAACACATACACACAACTCGAAAGTTGGGAACTGCCAAGCTCTCCATTGCAGGTTTATTCCATTTCCCACCATTTAGAATAATAAGAAAAAACTTGAAAGTTGGGACTTGTCAAGCTAGAACACGAAAGGATAGTTGTTCCTCACCATATAAATCCTCTTGTTCTTCTACCATCTTTTTAGCGGATACCACTGCCGATTCTCTGCAATAATCCAACAAAATTTCTTCGAGCGTTGCTATTTCTCCGATTTTCTAAAGGGATCTCCTCCAGTACTCTCAACCTCTCAAGAGAAAGATTCTGAAGAAGTGGAAAGTGGGAGGCCTCTGACACTGTCCATTTTTTCAGATCACAGCAACCGTAGTGACCTTGAACTGTTTCCCACTCGCCTCTTTTGAAGAAACCACCTTCTATTCTGAGCTCCTCGAGAAATGGTAACCGACCTATCTTTTGCAAGACGTGGTCCCACTCAATTTGAGGAGAACCATAATAGTCGTCGTCTATGAGACATATCTGGTTGAGAGATTTTGGGAAGCAAATCCTTTCCAGATTCTCACCACTTTCTTTTTGGATGATGCAGCGGAAGCTTTCAAGTTTACACCTTCATTTAAATGGAAATTAACCATTCCAATGAGCGTGTGTAGGTTCTCCAGAATAACAATATTATTATCATTATCTGATAGAGGAGGAGGTTGGAGATACAATCCTCCCTTGAACTCAACATGCTTTAGTTGATGCATATTCCAAAATTCAACTGGACCTTCAAGATAACCATCACTATAAACAAGTAGAGTGTGCAGACTCCAGAGCCGGCTGATTGAAGAATGAAGCACATCATTGCCCCGCTCTTCTTTCACACTTATTGCAAGCAACCGTGAGTTCACCAATTGAAATACATGTTTCTGGGTATACTCATCGCATATCGAACTATGTTCTCCACAGTAAGTTGTATGCAATGTCCTCAACAATCTAAAATCTGGAAATTCCTTAATAAATTTATCATGGCATATACAAGTACGCTGATTTTGCGATGATTCCAACATTATTTGTGGGCCATAAATAGTCCCAGTCTTATCGGGAATAACAACGCGGCGATGGCTACTCCGATTATGTTCTTCGTTATATACTACATAATAGAATCTCTATTTTTTTGCCTCTCTCAGAGATACATCTCTTACTAAGTCATGCATTTTGCACAACTTTATCATCCCAATCCATCCCAACTCACCATCCTCCAACCCCAAAGACCGACTTGACGTTAGAACGAGATTCTCCATTATCTGTTTTCTAGACATAGTAGAGAAATTACGGAACCAACTTAATTTCTTATAAATCAACAAGTCTACATGCATGTAACATGCCTTTTCTTCAAGTTGCAAGCTTAACTAGTGCTTGAATTTATCTAGGATTCATAAGCTTTTCTTGTTCTTGAATCTTGCGATGCAGAATTCAAGATTCTTATGCTGCTTCTCTATGCTTATTATCTTGATTATGAGCTTTTGCCTCGTTGGTTTGAACTGTCAAAATACAACTGCCTCGTTTTATAGTTGTGTTCTCGTAATTCGAATTATATCATAGGTAAATGGTATGAAATGACTCATATTTGTACCAAAAACTTTATACTCACTTATGCACTTCATACTATATTACAAGTAATCGATTATTTCTTTATGGCACGAATTGCAATTATTGGTACGATTTTCACATTTCGTACTAAAAACATGTTCGTACCACAATTAGAGTTGTTTTGTGCATTTAAATTTTGAATGAATATGATATTGTTGTCAATTTTGGTACGAATTTCACATTTCGGGTTTCTACTAATAACCATATACTTACATATATAGTGATGGTTTTTTTGACCGATTTGGTACGAATTTTACATTTCGTAACTATACGAAGCCAGCAAGAACAAATGTTTCAAAACAAACATATATTGCACATATTACAAAAAATAGCAATTCAAAATATGATACTAATTTCACAAATTCGTACCTCCTTATTGTTCGTAAAAAATATATATTTCGTATTTTGTTACAGTTAAAAAAATAAATAAAAAACAAAAAAAAGAAGAAAAAAAAAATCTCATAAGAGACAAAAATTGAAAAGGAGAAAGTAGGTGGGGAAAGGGAGAAAAAGTTGTCAGAAGGGAAGAAAATTAATTGGAGGTATTTTTGTCTCTTCACATCAAATTTGGGTAATTTTGTAAGTTTATTATCCTAGTGATGAATACTATTATAAAAACTACTCATTCCGTCTCAATTCAAATGTCTCATTTATTTTATTGACTTTTTCGGCACGTATTTCCACCGAAATCTAATACGAGTTTTACAATACAATTTTGAAGTATTTTTTCCTTTACAAAGAAAAAAATACTTCAAAATCATATTGTAAAACCCATATTAGATTTCGGTGGAAATGCGTGCCGAAAAAGTCAATAAAATAAATGGGATATTTGAATTGAGACGGAGGGAGTACTATCCTATAATTGCCTAAAAAAAGTCACTGCCTCGAAAGAGAAAAGCGGTATGTCAAGAATCATCGGAAAAGTAGTTTAAAGTATTTATTTATGTTTTTTTTTATATTTTTAATTCTTAACTTGAAGTTGACGCAGCCACACGTATAATATAAATAGACGATAGACATGCGTAGAAGCGTAACAGATAGAGATAGAGAGAGAATAAAATCCAATTTTACGGTCGCTATTAAGAGCATGAAAATCTTATTTTACAGTAGCTATTGGAGTGATGTTGGAGTTTTGCGGTCAATATTGATGGATTAATCACTACACTTTAGTACCAATTATCACTGCATTATTACACAAAAAATAACATAAGTACAATTGTATAAGAGAGTAGGTCACTATCATAAGAAAAAACAAACATTTTGTCTTCATGCAAGAGCAAAATAGGTAATTAACATTAAAAGTGGGTAGTTTGCATAGAGTTTTATAGATGTGGATATTTTTCATTTTTTGTTATCAAAAGTGGGTAATTCATCCTTCCCACTATAGATTTTTATTTTTGTTTTTATTTTTTACTAGTTTTACTCCCGTGCTATGCACAGAAACATATTTATTTTTGTGAAAATTACATATGTACAATCATATTATAATTTGAATGTATTATAACTCATCAATTATATTTTACTTTTTCTTAAATAATTTTTTTAATATTATAATACTATCAAATCGAACTATAAAAAATACAATAAATCTATATATATCGGACCACCTACCACACTTAATTTAAGGAAAATTTGTGGCTATCTATTAGTATATCTTATTATTGCACATAACTACCCATACTTAGTATGATTCGAACTAAAAATTTCTGACTAAGGAAATTTTGTGATAATTTGCGATTTTTATTTAACACATTTCTAAAGTAGATAATTAAACCAACATGCAATCTTTATTACAGAGAGGTTAATTATAACAATTAGTTCATCCAATACCACAATAAAAAAAAATTCACATAAGTTTATTTAAAATTTATACACTTATATATTTATTCAAATTTATAAAACACAATAAAAAAAGATAATCACTCTAAAATCCCCATACCCATATAGAAGAAAAATGGCGGCAACTTCCTTCACAAACCACTACTTGGCTTTTATATGTAGTATAGATAGATAGATTCTTAGCTTGAAGTTGACGCATGCAGCCACACGTATAATATAAATAGACGATAGACGATATGCGTAGAAGCGTCAGAGATAGAGATAGAGATAGAGAGAGATGGAGACAGAGACAGAGAGGAGCAAGTTTTGGAGCGAGTTATGGAAGATGATGGAGTTCTCGAATGTCAAAGTGACGGAACCATTACGACTAGTACCATGGTATATGGACATGTGGAAGCCGTACCGGGGCAAGTACCCGGAGCCGACCGATGCCGAATACGGTTTGATATGTGAATTCCTGCGCCCGTTTTCTTTCGAGAGAGACGATTTTGTTGAAGATGAAGAATGGAAGACTGCCTACAAGGCCATTCCTAATGCCCGCGAGGTGCTCATCCAACACCTTCATCAAATCCGGGAAAGCAAGGTACGTATATTTATATTAATTCCCTTCCTTTTTGGTTTTCATCGATTATTACGGTAGTAATTGGGGAATTAATCAATTAAATTAGGGTTAGGGTTCATATGAGATTGATTTATGGTTAGGGATTTAATAAATTATCTAGGGTTAGGGTTCCATATGAAATTGATTTGGGGATTTTTGCCAGGGTTATGACGTGGAGCGCTGTCTCTATTTCTTTTCATACTTCGATCCGAATGCAACGTCCATGGACGAGAGTCTTAAAGAACGTGCGATTCTGGCGGCGAATTTCGCGATCGACAAAATCAACAAGGTAGAAATTTATTGACTTTATTTTTTATTTAATCTGTTTATTGCTTGCTATGCTTAATGATAGTTATAATTGATTAATTAATGAATGTAGACGAAGAGTGAGAAGATTTTCAAGCTCGTAAGCCTGGATAAGTCTGTTTGGATCATGCCAAGTCGGTGCTTCCTCTTGACGCTTACCGTGGAGGAGCTCGACGACGTCAAGGACGATGCTGCTGCTGATCCGTTCAAGGAAACTTGTGCTAATGCCCCCTGCTTGAAAACTATACGAGCAATGGTGTTCGATCACAATAGATTCAAGCTGAAAGAGTGGAAGCTCAAGGTGTAATAGTTAAATCTTGCTGTTTAGTATCTACATAACTACATGGAGATGAGACTGCGTTGATATGCTGAATGCTTTTTTTAGGTTTCTGAAAAGAGTAGCATATGGTACAATGCTGTTATGTGTGATTTTTCTTGATAAAATCTTGTTATGTGTTGATAACAATGTGATTCTTCTTTAGGTTATTATTTTTATTATTATTATCATTATTTTTTTAGAAAATGTTAATTGGAATGTGTTGATGTGGTAGTGATTCTTGTTTAGGAGAAGTAGTACAGTGTACAGTGTCCACGGCATGCCTAGCCTCTATTTTCTCGTTTCAACTTTTAATGTTGATCAAATTGAAACTAATGTAGGATTACTAGGTCCCGAATGATGCCTGTTTGAATCCCATTTGTGCTTTTAAAAGGTTAGGGTTACATGCCTGTTCAAGATTCAAATCCCATTTGTGCTTTTGAAAGGTTAGGGTTAAGGACTTCCTAACTAGAAAATACACCTATACTCATAAGCTTTTGAGTATACATGAACATCTGATTCTGAACCTAACCTAGATAGATAGCTATAACAGGTAAACTAGTTTTTCAATCGGCAAATTCTTATTGCAGTCTTGGCATGTTGTTATGTGATGTGGTGTGATTCTTCATTAGCATTTTTTCAAGAAAACTAGTGTAGTTATTAGGTTTGAAACTATTTTATGTTTTTCCTTTTCTGTGAATAGACTAATTACACTTGCTCCTATTTTAGTGTTGTTTTTTGGATCAATGTTTTCTTAGTTGAACTATAAGTTGTAAAAGAAGGTGAACTTATTAGCTAGATTTTAATTTAATTATTTCCCTAAATCTTATTTAATGCGTTGGAGAACAATCATGCAATTACAAAATGGGCAAAGTATTAGATCTAAAAAGAAAAATCTTGAAGGATAATCCTTCAATTCTTGGAGTTAATACCACATTTAAGTTTTAAATTGACTTATGCAAGTTAGTTTACTAGTATTGGTGATGATTAACATAAAGAAATGCAATAAAACGTAAATACAGGCGTAGATTAAGGATTTGTACATGGGTTTCAGCATAAATTTTGGTGGATTGTCAACTTATCCACCTTTTAACGTAATCATCCCCTACCTAATCTTCAAATATAGTAGGTACTAAATAAAGAATGTGGAAATTCATAACCATTTATGACTTAATAATTATATGTCACATTCCCTCAAAAAAAAAAAAAAAAAAAAAACTAATATACATGTCACATCAGAATTTCAAAGCTTCAACATAAATATTCGTATCTAGACGAATTCAATTACAATTAGTCTAACATATTATTACTCTTTTCCAACAATACGACTTTGTGACTTATAGAAGTTAGAACCATTAACAAATTGAATACTCAAAAAGAAAAAAAAAATTAAATAAGGATGATTAAGTAATTTTACAAATTAAAAGTGAGTTGGACATTAGAATTTACAATATACTTGTCATTGCCATGCTGGGCCCAAAGGCAGGAAGGCCCACTTCCGTATTATAGGCCCCAGAGTTCTTAAAAGTGGATCAGCCCATCCAGATGGGGTTAGTCCGGTTTTTGGCAGCTAAAATTTTGGGCTTTGACTGGCTTAAACTGGGCCCAGGTCTATTTTATGCGTAAAAATATATTTCGGGCTGAGCTAATATTTTGCGGGCCGAACTTTCTTTAGTGTTGTGTGGCGCAGGCCGTTGGACAGATATACAGCAATAGGGTAATAGAAAATGTCGGCTTCGGGCCAGTAAAGCCCATCGGATAAATGCAGTAAATTGGGCCGGGCCGATATGAGTGCATTGCATGAGAATCGTGGGGAAATAAAAGAGAAATCTAGGTGAGGAATATGCAGAACTTGAATCTCCTGCTGTAACTCCTCACCAAGGGGCCACAGACTTGGTTTATATATATATATATATATATATAACTAGATTCAAAAATCATGCATGCATGGTTGAAGCATATTATATTAAATGGTACGACGAAACTGAGTATAAGTCTTGCCGTTGAATGCTTCCCATGCACACTACATAAAACCTAGCTAGCTAGGATGAACAAATATACATAAAGATTCATACATGCATGTATATATAATTAAAGATTCCTGAATGCTAAACGCATAATGAACTAATCTGTAATAATTTAAACATGAAAGTAGACTTACCTGCCTTTCTTCTTCTGCAGCATTACTCAAAGTGGAGATAAAATTTTGAAGATGTTGGAAAAATAATTTAAGCCATGTTAATTTACCGCTATGGTTTAATTTGCATGGCCGAGAGCGAGAGCTGATAGAGGCTATTAGCTTCTTCGCTAGTACTTCTGTTATAAATAATTATGATCAATTAAAAATTTAATAATATAATCATAATGAGAAACTACATGCACGGACACTGGCGACTCCAGCATCGAGCATTGGGGGTACAAAAAAAAAATTTTTTTTACTAGTATTATGTATTATGTATATATATTAACAAAAAATACTAGTATTATGTATATATTCTGTAAAATGGTACTATTAATGTTATATACTCACTCTATCCCGCTGAAATGGTCTTCCTTCTTGAACATATGTAAGGAGTATAATATGAAAACAATGTTATTTCGGTGGGACATAAGGAGTAATTATTTTTCGCACCCCCGAATTATAATTCCTGGAGTCGCTACTGTGCACGGATACCTACAAATCGGAAGAATGAACAAACTCGCGATGATAATTTGTAAAATTAGAAACATTGAGCGGACAAATCGTGCACATATTAATGTATAGCCAAAAATTCTCTGTATCGAAACAATTCGATCAAAATTGTTAAGGCTCCATGGATTAAGTTTACGAGCAAATATCGAATTGCAATAGCGAATAAAAAGGGGAGAAGGCTGAAGTACCTCATCATCAAACCCCACCATCTCGCTCTTCCTCTCAATGGAAGTGGATTTGAATCCAGGATGAACCTAGACATTCCCCTGCAGCTCAGCTTCAAGTAGTCCGCCCTTCTCCCTCACCATCTCCATCGCCTCTTTGTTGATTATATCGATTGCTTCTATCACTTTTTGCAGACCTTGATAGAAGTTGAAGTAACGGATTTGTTCGTCTTCATGGTGAGCTGCTGCTGCGGCTAGCTGAATACTGCTCACTGTGTAGGACTCCATTGCATCATCCATCTCCATCGCCTCTTTCTTGATCATACCCATTGCTTCTATCTCTTTTTGCTGACCTTCATAGAAGTTGATGTAACGTATCTGTTCAGCATCATCATCTTCGTCATCATGAGTTGTTCCTCCGGCGAGGTGAATAATATTGTCAACTATATACAACCCCATCGCTTCACCATCAAAGTCCTCTTCATCCTCGTCGTCATTGTCATCGTCACCATCATCATCATCATCATCGCTGTCATCATCATCATCATCATCATCATCATCCCGAGTTGTTGATGCAGCTGCGAGGTGAACACTGTCGACTATGTAGGACTCGATCACGTCTTCAGCGGCATAAGCTGCATCTGCAATTCGTATCTCCAACAGATCTGCTTCGTCGCTGTAGCTGGAAGGAGAAACATAGCTCTCAAGAAACTCCTGCATGAAGGTAACAGCTTCAGTGAGAGAATGGAGTTGTTGTTTGTCGAGAGAAATTGGAGGGGAAGGATGATTCTTTAGCAGATCTATGATACGCATAAGAGATACTGCAGCTGCATAAGCCGCCATGACTCTGTCTTAATTCTTTGAAACTGCAAACAAAAAAGCCAGTATTTCAGACTCCTCTGTAGAGAATTGAAAGCTTTTTGTCAGATAAAAAGGTGCAGAAAATGTAGAATGTGAAAGAAAATGAGACTGTGTTTGTGGAATATATGTAGACAGACGGTGATGTTTTGAAGATCAATTTTATGTTTGTTAATTTTAATATTGTCACTTGTGATTAATTATTGCAATTTGTTGTTAGAATGTAACCACTTTGGTTGAACAAGTCTTTGTTTAATTAATTAAATGCATAAACACGATAACAAGTCTGCTCAACTTTTTCTGTCAGATTCCCACAACGGGCGTAATAATTGTGATTATAATTTCACATTGAATTGATAAACACACACCCATTGGTAGCGAGATATTATATACAGTGAGCTTGATTCTTTTGGAAAACCTTTGAATATAAACATCCAATTTATCTTTTTTGGAACAGAACTAAATCACGTACCAGATTTTCTCTGATATTGAAAACAGCAGGGATTGAGAATTCACCATTTAACATCAATCATGATATTAATATGTCTCTTTTGAGAAAGAAGATGGTTTGGTTATCATAATATAATCCTCCCCTTCATGAATCTTGATTTGTTTCCTGAACTTTTATTCCCTCAACAAGTCTCATGCTTTTGCAAGACTCCCAAGTGCTGGATTTTCTCTAGGAATCACCCTCTCCCACCTACTATATTGATCCTAAGCTTTTCTTGTTCTTGAATTCTGCCACGCAGAGCTCAAGATTCTTCCGTTGCTTTTTCTATGCTCAAGATTCAACCTACAGAACTTCTGGTTATGGATTTGTATGTCATATTTCTTAACTGCATTTCTCCTTTAAAAAAAGCATGATGTGTTAACGTGCTCGAATTTTCTCAGGCATTTCAAAAGGGATCACCATTAGTTGCAGATGTCTCGAGAGGAATCTTGAAACTGAAGGAGGATGGGGTACTAGACTTGATTTCCACCAACTCAAGATGTATTTCCACCACAGTAGGCTAATTCATGAACAAATTAATTCTTCTGTTATTTGTCTTGTAGAGGAACATATATGGTTGCCTTTCTTGTATGGAAAATAAAGAATTAATTAAGTGGTTATATTATTTTAAAAAAAAATCTAAAGCAAATTACTGTGGAAAGTCACGTGCCAAATTAGAAGGAGCTAGTTGCTTTGATATAGTATATACTCCACTAAAAAAAGGAGGAGAAAAGAAGAAGGTACCAAAGACTCCACTATGCATGAAAGAATTCCTTTTTGTCTACATTCATATATGACTGAGATTTTCTCCAAGTAAACGCTATATTTTCAACAAGATTCGTTTAAAATGAATTAATGAATTAAAATGTTAAAGTGTTAAAATTGAATAATTATGGATCTCTCTAATATTTTTGTGTGTGTTAAAGTATAAATATGTTTGTGTATACTACCATAGTTTCTAACGATATATATTACAATATTTTACTGAAATTAGAGACTAAAAAATTGCACTAATAGAAATTTTGTTAGCATTGAAATATATTATTTTTTCCGTAAAAATTAAGAATTAGGTAAATAAGAGATTATACGTGCAACGCACGTAATCACTGCTAGTATAGTAAAAAAAGAAAGAGAAAAGAAGAAGGTACCAAAGACTTCACTTTGCATGAAAGAAGAACACAATTTTCCTTTTGTCTACATTCATAAATGACTGAGATTTTCTCCAAGTAAACGCTATATTTTTCAAATGTTGAAAAACTTCCAGAATTAATGACTTTTTTTCTTACTGAACTGACTAGACTCACTACAGAAATTACGAGGAACCACCACCAATCGTTGTACTGAGGTTCGAAGATGGCATGTTTCTTTTTAAATTACAGAGTTTGTGAAGACAAGTATAAATTACGAGGAACCACCACCACCACCACCACCATCAACTAGTTTGCGAAGACAAGTATAAATTACAGAGTGCTTTTTAAAAATAAAATAAAAAAAATCTCAACTACTGCTTGAGTTTCACTACAGTTATCACTTTCCAAGTTCTGTTCATTAGCCTTTTCTTTTTGGGTTGGGTTGGGTTGGGTTTGAATCTTGACTTTGCATTGCTGGATATATCTCAATGCAGAATTCAAGATTTTGTTGCTTTTCTGTGTTTATCTTCATGAGCTCTTGCGTTGTTCGGTTGAATTGTCGGAATGCAACTGCTGTAAGAGCTGATGTAGGAGTTATACTTGATCTTCAAACGACTGCTGGAAAGATTTATGAAACTTGCATTTCCATGGCCATTGGAGATTTCTATTCCAAAAACAGTTATAACACGATGATCGTGCCTCATTTCAGAGATTCAAGCAGCAATGTCGTTCACGCAGCTTCTGCAGGTAAAAATCCTATTACAATTTTTGATAATTTAGCAGATTTTAAGGTTTGAACTTTTTTGCAGCCATTGATCTGATCAAGAACACTCAAGTAATGGCGATTTTCGGGCCTCAGAGGTCGTCTCAAGCAGACTTTGTGATAGATATTGGTAACAAAGTGAATGTTCCAATAATATCTCCAGCAACGAGTCCATCTCTATCGCCTCAAGAATCCCCATACTTCATCAGATCATCATGGTGTTCTTCTTCTCAAGCCAAAGCAATTGCAGGAATAGTAAAAGCTTTTGGTTGGAAGGAAGTCGTGTTTGTCTATGAAGATAACAATTATGGAAGTGGATTGGTACCATTTTTGACCAAGGAAATGGTAAGAAACAATGTTTTACTGTCAAACCTGAGTGTTGTATCCCCTTCTGCCAAAAATGATGACCTTCTTCAACAACTACACGAGTTAAAGACCTTATACACGAGGGTGTTCATCGTTCATATGCTACCGAGTCTTGCATCTCGTTTCTTCCAAATGGCAGAAGAAACTGGGATGATGAGCAAGGGATATTCTTGGATTGTTTCTGATGAGCTATCCAGTTTCTTGGATTCTATGGACTCAGAAACTATCGAAGCAATGCAAGGTGTACTAGGCGTGAAGGCTCATATTCCACGATCCGAGGAGGTTAGAAGATTCACTAAGAGATGGAGCAAGAGGTTTCATAAGGAGAATCCGGACATGGATAGAACAGAACTTAATGTTTTTGGACTGTGGGCTTATGACAGTGTTACAGCACTAGCAAAGGCAGTCGAAAGAGTAGGCGTGGCGTCTCCAAAATTCAAAAAACCGGTTGACAAAGGGAATTGGACTGATTTGGAAGTAATAGGGACTTCAAATAGTGATCCATCTTTTATTGATTTCATCAGAAACTCTAAGTTCAAAGGGTTGAGTGGTGATTTCAATATAACTAACGGTGAGCTGCAGCCATCTGCATTTGAGATAGTGAATGTGATCGGCAAAGGTGAAAACACAGTTGGATTTTGGACAGAGAAATATGGGATTTCAAAAAAACTGAAGTTAGTCTATCATCAATCTAATTTCTCAACAAAGAAGGAAAATCTTGATCCAATTGAATGGCCAGGGAAAGTAACTCAAGTGCCTAAAGGGTGGGAAATTCCTACAAGTGGGAACAAGCTGAAGGTTGGAGTTCCTGTAAGAAGGGGATTCTTTGAGTTCAGCAAAGTCGAAAAGAACTCGGAAACAAATGCATTTGAAGCAACTGGTTTTTGCATCGACGTGTTCAAAGAAGCCTTGGAATCTATTCCATATGCTCCTCCTTATGAGTACGAGTTTATTCCTCTCGACGTCTTTGATCATGTGACTAGTGGAGATTACACCGATGTTTCTAGGCCGACATCTGATGTGGTAAATGAAGAAGGTTTTTAGTATACTTTTCCTATCTTTTATCTTATCAAACACACATATATATATACTAAAATTCTTGAATAGGTGTACGATGTAGTGGCTGGAGACATGACGATTACAGCTAACAGATCGAAGATAGTCGATTTCACCTTTCCCTACACAGAATCTGGTGTTGCAGTCATTGTTCCAGTCAAAGATAATGAGAGTAAGAATGCTTGGATTTTCATGAAACCTCTAACAACTGGGCTCTGGCTAACAATTGTAGCATTCTCTTTCTTCACTGGACTTGTTGTATGGGTTCTCGAGCATCACATAAACGACGAATTCCAAGGCTCGCCTCTTCAACAACTCGGAATGATCTTCTGGTTCTCCTTCTCGACCCTCGTTTTTGCACAGAGTAAGGCCAATAGTCCTTATCATAAGACCTCTTAGCTTGGATTGATTGATTATTCCGAAGATGAATTAGTTGAATCTATGGCAGGGGAGAAAATAATGAGCAACTTGACAAGATTTGTGGTGATTGTATGGGTTTTCGTGGTGCTTGTTTTGTCATCGAGTTACACTGCAAGCTTGACATCCATGCTGACTGTGGCGAAGCTTCAGCCTACGATCACCGACATCAGTGATCTGTTAAAGAATGGTGAGTACGTCGGATACCAAGCTGGCTCCTTCGTCACTGGAATCTTGAGCAATATGAATTTCGAAACCTCCAGATTCAGAAGCTACAGCTCGTTGGAAGAATACGACGAGGCTCTCTCTAAAGGCAGAAGAAATGGAGGAGTGGGTGCAATAGTTGATGAACTCCCTTACATTAGGCTCTTCCTTTCCAAGTACTGCAAAAAGTATACCATGATCGGTCCAATATACGAGACTTCGGGTTTTGGATTTGTAAGTTCTTTCTTTCTTCTGGTTTTCTGTACTGTTGAACACGTCTAGTTTAAAACTCATACAACTATTTTCTCAGGCATTTCCGAAGGGCTCACCGCTAGTTGCAGATGTTTCGAGAGCAATCTTGAAACTGAAAGACGACGGAAAGATGGCGAGGATAACAAGAAAATGGTTCGAAGAAGGAGGCTGCAGTGGCAGTGATGGAGCAACAGTCAACTCTAAGAGCCTCAGTGCAGATAGTTTCAAGGGCCTCTTTCTGGTTGCTGGTCTGTCATCATCCTTGGCTCTAGCTATATTTTTGTCCAAGTTCATGTACGAAAATCGGAGTATATTGACCTCTACTGCTTCTACCAAGCATAAGATTCAAGTATTAACTAGAGCTTTTTATCAGAAAAAAGATGATACACCAGAGCCACCACAGATTCCCATCCATCATGCAACAGAAGGATTATGCTTGTAGAGAGAGAGAGATAGAGAGAGAGAGAGTAGTCATTTGCCTGTATAGATTCTAAAATGATAGATTTATTTTCTTTTGATATTTTCAAGCAGAGGAGGCTAATTAATGAATAAACTCGATAAAACACAACAAATTAATAAAGTAAACTTAACTCAGTCATGTCGTTTTCGGTGACTTGTGCAGAAAAACAGAGATAAAATGATGTTGTCAACATCTTTCTCTCTCATCTAGTGCCGTAGAGAAGACTAGAGAAATTTCACTTCCTTGAAACGTAGACTATAACAATTGGTTAAACATACACCTGGCAATTTTGTTCACATTTAACAGTATGTAAACAGACTTTGCTTCAAGTCAAGGTTGATATATACATATTCTTTTAATAAGCTGTAAATAGGACAAAAAATATCCCAAGTCCACATATTAAAAGATCTCAGGAGTCAGGCATATATAATTTAACAATTCTAGAATCTTTCAAGCTCGACTATTAGCTTTCTTGAATTCTGATCTGCAGCAATGGAGATTTCGAGAGACTGTTGCCTTCCTATGCTTATCATCTTCTCGAGCTTTTGCATCGTTCCGTTGAACTGTCAAAACACAACTGCTGCAGAGGCTGATGTAGGAGTTATTCTTGATCTTCAAACAACTCTTGGAAAGATTTTCAGAACTTGCATTTCCATGGCCATCGAAGATTTCTACTCCAAAAATAGTTACGACACAATGATTGTACCTCACTTCAGAGATTCCAGCAGTGACGTAGTCACTGCAGCTTCAGCTGGTACATGTTACTTTTATCTATACTATTTCAATGCCTACCATATTTTTTTCCAAAGCTGACTCCTCCTTGTACCTTTCTTGCAGCCATAGACCTACTCAAGAATACTCAAGTGATAGCCATTCTTGGGCCTCAGAGATCCTTTGAAGCAGAATTCGTGATAGAAATTGGTGACAAAGCAAGAGTTCCAGTATTATCTCCATCAACGAGCCCGACTCTATCACCTAAGGAATCGAAGTACTTCATTAGATCATCATGGTGTTCCTCTTACCAAGCTAAAGCAGTTGCAGCAATCGTGAAGGCCTTTGACTGGAGGGAAGTCGTGCTAGTTTACGAAGATAACAGTTATGGAAGTGGATTAGTACCATTTTTGGCAGAGGAAATGCTAAAAAGCAATGTTTTAATGTCGAACCTGAGTGCCGTGTCTCCTTCTGCTAAGAATGAGGAACTTCTCCAGCACCTATATCAGTTAAAGACCCTGCAAACAAGGGTGTTCTTAGTTCATGATATAGGGGCATCCTACAAATACTATTGCAACTTCATAAAAATTGTAATATATGCATTATAACATTATAATCCCCTTGAAATAGTGTAGTTCATAGTGTAATTTGTAGGACAAGGTGAGTATTAAGTAACTATTGATATAGTGTAATTCAAGTCAATATTGTATACTAAAATTTATTCAGACAACAAAAAGTAATAATAACCAAGACATTATTTATTGAAGCAAAAAAAAAAAGAAAAAGTAGAAGATTTGTGTTATTTTATTTTACTATTTAAAGGAATTGATTCAAATTGTAACAATATTAAGTGAAAGGATAGAGTTAGATATCACATTGGGTTCTAAATTCATATAAGCCGAAGATAACATATGAATGTGACAAGTAAGAATTTGTTTCCTTCTTAAAATCTTCTGACAATTCCATAGAATCTTACATCCTCTCATTTAATATTGTTACACAATGTACAAATATTATTACAAACAATCTTTGTAATTCACAATCTAGCAGGTGTAACGTGTCTTGCACGTTGAATCCAAAATATATCCTAATTGTTATTTTTTTTTTAAATAAAAATAATATTTGGCTTACGAAAAATCATTGGAATTAAAAATCGTAATTATTTCCATGTATTCTATGAGTTGCAATAAAAAATGTAAAGATTCAATAATTATAAGTAATATTTTGTATTTTTGAATAAATAAATGACATAAAAGTTCAATAATAATAAAGAATAAATAGTCTTTTGTTCTAAACATATGCTAAAATTAAAAGATAATATGCTAACAAATGTGATTTCACATTATTTTTCTTGTTTGATCTTCTTCTACACAATTAAAATTTAAAATTTGATAAGGTAGAAAGAAAAATAAAAAGAAAACGAAAAAGGCAAAATTAGTACACAGACCTAATCTTTTTTAGATGGTTTCCAACCGTGCAATTTCTATGAAACAACCCTCAAATTTTTAAAGTTAATTAGTATTAAATTAAGGTTTGTTTATTATAGATAGAGATAATACGATCGAAGTAACAATTTAATATTAATTGTAATTTAAGTTTGCCAATTCATCTCCAATTTGGGACAAAATCTAATTTAATATTAATTGGATTTTAAAATATATAATTTGACATAATTGGTCTTATCAGCTTTGTTAATATGAACTCTCTATATGTATTTAAGCGATATCTAATAGTATTTATATAGCTTTAGTTGTTTGAAAAGATATATACAATTTGAATTAATTGGTAACTCTTAATTTGTGTGATGAATTTAGACTTTAAAATACAAGTACACATTCACCATTGCTTTTACTTTCATCGATCGATTATATATTTTCAAAATTTATTTATGCTATAATTATAACTAAAATATTATATAATGGTGTTAAGTGATAATATGATTAGAAAGGCAAATTGAAAACCCTAACCTAAACATTGTGTTTTTGCCCATGTTCTCTTTTGATTATTTAATTTTATTATCTTAGTGTACTTTGTTCTTCTTCGGTAATAATTGAAAATCATATTCCAAGAAATTAATCAATATATTATTTGTGCGTACAAATTTAGTTAATTTTGTGGGTGTTAAAATTGTGGTAGGTTTTCTTCCTAGTAACTCTGAGACTTTAAGTGATATGATAATATTTGCAATATATTACATGAACCCTAATTAAATTAAATAGAGTATTGCACATTATTTGCATTTTTTTGCATTTTTGTTTGTCTAAAAGAGGGCGCAATTTTCCTATTAGTCAATGACAACATACATCTCTTTACGTCTCATCTTGAAGATTTATGACTCTATATAGACATAAATGACAAAATATATTATACATTAAATTCAAGATGTTTATAACATTATCTTTAGTTGATCGTGACAACATCTTACTTTTATGAGTTTTCACTATTTCCTACAAAACAATATCCTATGAATGCCAAAATAATTCGAACATATTGGGTATATGCGCATAAAGTTCTTGACATGAAACTTATATTTCTGCATTATCATCAACTCAATTCTCTCCCTCAACTTGTTGTCTAACTGTTGCAATAATTAACTTTAACTCAAACCATAAGTGACATGTTGCAATAAAAAAAAATTAGTTCATAGGTTGTTTATTTAGTCAATTAATATTGATTAAGCATATGAATTTGTTAATAAACCTATTTACATTTAGTAAACCATGCATTTTATTAAATACATTTTTTCTAAAAAAAATAATTCTTGCTATGTGAAATTCTATATATGAATAACATTTATATAGTAATAATTTATTCCAATCTTAATAATATGATTGAATAGAGGTTAAATTGTATTACGCTTTAAATTAAACTTATAAATAATTAAATTATTCACATTATAATGAGAACACACATGTATGAGACTGTATATACTATAGTTAGATCATAAACGTGTTTATAATCTATAACTACAGAGTATTATTATAAGTTTATAACTATTAAATCAAGATAATCTTATTTTTATTTGCAGTGCATGCCATCCAACCCTCTAATTGAACTATCCAACGAAGAAGAAATAAAAACAACTTATTGACTTATTGTTATATGTAATCTACCAAATTAAATTCATATAATACAAGGTAGGTTTGATTTGTAATGAAGTATTATATTAACTATATATATTGTATTCATATTAGATCATTATCCTTAAATTATATTAAGAAACATATATCCAAACATATTATTATATATACTTTATTACTTAATTATCCTTAATTTTAAGTAACTTTAAAGGATATTATAGACAATACATATTTTGCCACAAGACTCTTTTTTGTATATTATATATACTTTATTACTTAATTATCCTTAATTTTAAGTAACTTTAAAGGATATTATAGGCAATATATATTTTGCCACAAGACTCTTTTTTATATAGGTATAGATAATTGATACTTTTCAACATACTTTGTTGTCTTCCCAAATTTATTCCAGACTTACCGGTTGCTGCTCCGGTAGACTTTAGACATTTGATTCGAGATAACCACCCGGATTCCAGTTCCTCGGATGATGAACTTGACATAAGTATTGATCGGACTCATCCGTTCTTCAATGTCGTAGAATTTTGTTGGGGAGAGGATGTCATTATGTTTCCATTCAACCAGGGAGAAACATGTAAGTAAAATAATTACTTTAGTGTATATCGATTTATCATAAACTATTTAATAATAATGTATGTATTTTCTTGTAGTCTGTTGTTATACAGCCGCCGTGATCTTAGTTCTATACCCCGACATGTGAAAGCGTGCAAAGACTCTATTCAAGAATTAATTGAATGTCTACATAGGTATATGACTGATCATCGGTGGTTGTGGGCCACGAGGAGTGGGAAACAGTTTAGGTGGGAAACAATTTAGGAAGGGATCTCTGTGATGCGACAGACTACCGGTGGGAAGGGATCTGTAGACCCGTACCAAGCGTGGATATTCTTGAGACCGGCGTAAGTATATAAAATTCGAATTTAATTTTAGTACTATTAGCTAAAAATATTATTTTATTTTATACGTAGTATTAACTATAATAATATGAATTTAGAGATGAAAAATCTATATACGTGGATTTTTTTGACTTTTATGAAAACGGAAAGCATGAAAAGCAGGGACAGAGCCAATAATTTATATATAGTTAGACGAGATTTAAAATAAAAAAATTGAGAGATTTTTTTTAAGACAACAAGCTGTCCTCAATATCAAATATCATACGTTGAAAAACAAACCAAACAAAACACATATAATGAAAAATAAATTCAAATGATGGGACTAAAATATAATATAATGGAGGACAAAAGATTAGAAAAATAAAAAATTAACATTAAACAAAAAATTACCGGGCGGTCCCCCGGTCGAGCCCGGTAAGTGGCTCCATCCCTGATGAAAATGTCACTGAGAAGTTGAAGGGACAACCCATAGCGGGGTCATTCATAGTTGGCCGTTCTTTTTGGACCTGGACTCACAAGGTATATTTATTTTGTACTCTAAAATTCATTGAAAATTTCATTAGGCGGGCATCTATCTAGGAGCGTCAGAAAAAGACTTGATAGAGATAGAGAAGGGAGCGAAAGAAAGAAAAATATATTAGTCTATCTTTACATTCTGTGACCCATCAAGGTATGGAGGGGAAGAAGGTGTGGGTGATTTCTACATCTGCCAAAACTCCTATGGCCCTAATTGGGGCCATAACGGCGTTTATTTGGCCCATAGGTACTCATGAGCACCATTCCGATCCGATGCACATTGATTGAGCGTTCATTCTTCGAGTTCGTTTTGTACAAAAATGTTGAAAGGGTTTTGGTGCGTGACTTCTATTTTTCATACGTGTTTTAGAAAAGAGATAATTGATGATATTAGTTTGTTACTGCCTATAATATTGCATATATGATGATGGAAGTGTTGATCTTCTGCCATCTCATATTATGTTTATGTTTTATTAAAGTATGTACAAGGAAAATTTTAATTTACCAATTTGAATTAGTGTAAAGAATGGAAAATCATCCACAATTTTCGAAATTTGGATTCTCTCTAAATGGCGAGTATCTAATCCTTTTCTTCATTGGACTTCTGAGTTAAGTTAAATACGGGGTGTTCAAAATAATTAACTTTTGGGTAATTCAAATTGGGTTGCCTCTTAATTATATTATAGGTAATTCTATACAAAACCCCCATTTTACTCTTCACAGCCTCCTACTTTAAATAAAATAAAAAATAAAAAGTAAATGTACTATATTGCCCCTCTTCGTCACTATAACTCACAGCCCCCATTTTTCTTTCACCATGGGAAAAGCCTTGATAACAAATTCCTTATTTTTATATTTCTTACAGAATAAGAGATCAGAGAAGGTGTTTAATTACCTTGGGGTTTCACATCGCTTTTAGATCACTAATTAAAGAATTACTTTTATAAAAGAGGATCTTTAAAGAGGAATTTAAACATATAATTTCTTCAGCCATGGGCTCATGGCCCCCATTTTTCAATATCGGTGGTGCTTCAATATTTTCAGTAGGGACACAAACTTCGATACCATCTTTCGTAGACTCAAGAACATATGCAGATTTTCTAATCGTCCCACAACGATGGTCAATTGATCTACTGCATTGGTTGGTTATATTTTCTAGAATCCTTTCTGTTTGTCAAAATCTTTGTATATTGAAATTCAATCTAGCGATGACAAGAACAGAAGGTCGATTCGACTTAGAGATCCTCTTTTATGATCCGAAAAGATTGGTTGGGTGTGCGTTGTGGGCTATATATTTCTTTTTAAATTTCTGAGAAATTATACCAGAAACGAAGAGGCTGTGGCTGTGAGGACAGTGAAGTAAATTTCATTTTTTATTTATTATTTATTTAAATAAGGGGGTTGTGAAGAGTAAAATGGTGGTTGGGTATAGAATTACCCTTATATTATTATGGGCCTCTAACTTTAAAAGATAGGCTTCACTAGGTGGGATGAAGGTTTCTATTGAAGTGGACTGAATTTAGTTAAATCTTGGTCTTTAATTAATTACGATTTTATTAATTACTAAACGTTAATTAGTCCAAAATGTGTTATGGAAATTATCGTATTTATGAATATCTCGACCCAATTAATTATCGTAATTTTTGACTTCTAATCCTACAGGAATGATTATTCTATTATTAATAATAAATTTTAAAAGATTTCGAAATAATCTGATAACCGTTAACATATTTGGTAATAAGAAAATATAGGAAACAATTATATTTTCTACAAGGATAAATTAGTACTTTAGCAAATATGTTAATCATTCTTAAATAATAATAATAATAATAATAATAATAATAATAATAATAATAATAATAATAATAAAGAAAGAGTAGGCGTGGCGTCTCCAAAATTCAAGAAGAGGGCCGAAAGAGGAAATGTGACAGATTTGGAAGCAATAGGGACTTCAAATAGTGATCCATCATTTGTTGATTTGATCAGAAACTACAAGTTCAAAGGGTTGAGTGGCGATTACAATATAACTAATGGTGAGCTACAACCATCTGCTTTTGAGATAATGAATGTGATTGGCAAAGGTGATAACACAGTTGGATTAGGGATAGAAAAATATGGAATTTCAAATAAGCTGCTGCCATATGATTCGAATGCAGTTTACCCGACTAAAAAGGAATACCTTAGGGGAATTTTATGGCCAGTAAAGACGGTTGTTGTGCCAAAAGGCTGGGAAATTCCAACAAATGGAAAGAGGTTGACAGGGCCGGTCTTGTGCTTCTTGTGGCCCTAGGTAAAAATGAAAAAAAGGCCCTTCAGAAACGGATTTTTTTTTTTTTTTTTTTTTTTTTTACCAATGTCTCAAGCAGGCGTATGTTGTAGTGGCTGGAGATGTGACCATTACAGCTAATAGATCAGAGCTGTTTGATTTCACCTTTCCCTACACAGAACCCAGAGTTGCTGTCGTTGTCCCAATCAAGAATAATGAGAGCAAAAATGCTTGGATTTTCTTGAAACCTCTGACAACTGGAGCATTCTTTATATTCACTGAATTTGTTGTATGGGTTCTTGAGCATCACATAAACACAGAATTCCAAGGTCCGCCTCTTCAACAACTTGGAATGATCTTCTGGTTCTCCTTCTCGACACTTGTTTTTGCACACAGTAAGGCAAACAATCCTAAAAAATTCTCTTAGTTTTCATTGATTATACAAAGATGTAGTTAAATTTATGGCAGGGGAGAAAATAATGAGCAACTTGACAAGATTTGTAGTAATTGTATGGGTTTTTGTGGTGCTGGTACTCACCTCAAGTTACACGGCAAGCTTGACATCCATGCTGACTGTGCAACAGCTTCAGCCTACAATCATGAACAACTGGCTGCATAAAGAGGAAAAATGCACTCTTTCTTTCCCTCCAAGATCCCAAACAAAAATTATCAGAGCAGAAGCATTCAAATCAATTTCCCACATGCTTCAGTTAATTTCAATTATCAATCACAATTTGATAACACCACACAGCAAAAGCGCAGTCTTGATGATCATTACGTCCCTAAATCATGCATGCATGCATGGTTGTACGTTTGTACGTTCCTGCTTTGCAACTTATTGCGGATGGGATCCTCTATATCAATTATTGTGTATCAATCGTGTACCAAATCGATTTTTTTTATTTTTATATGGTTCATTAATTCAATTAGGGTATATAATTATTTTTTAGCATTTTCTCTTCATTTTTTAACTAATAAAATAAAATAAAATAATAAATCCTAATTGGATCGGTGAACCTTAGTCAATTAGTGTAAAGTTAGATTGAATCATAATATCAAAAAATTGAAGAAAACAATGAATAAAAATCAAGATAAATCGAATTTGGTACACAATTGGTACACTGAAATGGGGAAAAATGATCCCAAGTGATGAAATGAAAGTAGGACTTGCCTGCCTTTCTTCGTGTGCAACATTACTCAAAGTGGTGAAATAAGATGTTGGAGATTTAATTTGCATGCCCGAGAGCATATGCTTTTAGCTTCTTTACTTCTACTTTAAATTTGTTATGAATAATCATGAATTCAAAATTTAATACTCTCTCCGTTCTTGATTTACTGACCCTGTTGACTTTTTAGATAATTTTAAAGATTTGTGATGATGAATTTAAAATCGAATTTTTGGAGTTTAGTTTTTTTTACAAGGTACTACGAGTGTTGTAGTATCGTGTAAAAAAAAACTAATCTCAAAAAATTCAATTTAAAATCCATTATCACGAAACTCCAAAATCATTTAAAAAGTCAACATGGTCAGTAAATCGAGGACAGAGGGAGTAATCTATTGAAACCTAACCTATTTAGAAACTACATGCATGCATGGATATATACATATATACCTACAAACCGGCCGGAAGAATGAACAAATTCGATCGCGGTGTATAATTTGTTAAAATTAGAAGCATTGAGGGGGAAAATCGTGCACATATTAATGTATAGCCAAAATTTGTCTGCAGCAATTCAAAATTGGCAAGGCAATGTGAAAGGTCGAATAAAAATTGGCTCCATGGATTATATTTACGAGCACAAATCAAATTGCAGTAGCCATGGATTAAGTTTACGTGCAAATAGCAAATAACAAAGAGAAGAAAAGATGAAGAAAGGGAAAAAGAAACTTAAAATCAGACTAGTACTTTCTCGCTTCAATTACTAGAACACGAAAGGATAGTTGTTCCTCGCCATATAAATCCTCTTGTTCTTCTACTATCTTTATAGCAGATACCCCTACCGATTCACTGCAATAACGAACTTCAATTAGTTTGAGCGTTGCTATTTCTCTGATTTCTGAAGGTATCTCCTCTAGTTCTTCCAAGCTCTCAAGAATAAGCCTCTGAAGAAGCGGAAAATGTGAGGCCTCTGACACCGTCCATTTTTTAAGACCATCGCATTTGATCAATTCTAGTGTCTTGAGCCTGAGGAATTGGCCTTCAATTGTTTCCCACTCGCCTCTTCTGAAGATACCACCTTGTATTCCAAGCTCTTCAAGAAATGGTAACCGACCTATCTTTTGCAACACGTCTTCCCACTCAATCCGAGGAGTGTACCAATCGTCTATGAGAAGTATCTGCTTGAGAGAGTGTGGGAAGCAAATCTGTTGTAGATTCTCACCACTGTTTTTTCCGATGGAGCAGCGTAAGCTTTCCAGTTTACTCAGACATTGAAGATAGCTGAGAGTGTGCACTTCCAAATTCATTTCCTCGTTATAGCTTACATCGAATATGGTGAGGTTGGGCATTCTCCTAACCACATCTCCATTCAAATGGAAATCAAGCATTCCAACGAGCGTGTGCAGATTCTCCAAAATAACAATATTATTATCATTATTTGGAGGAGGAAGTTGAAGACGCAAGGGTTTGAAAGTGAACTCAACATGCTTGAGTTGATGCATATTCCAAAATTCGACCGGTCCTTCAAGTTGATACCAACTGTAAACATGTAGCGTGTGCAGACTCCAAAGCCGACCGATAGAAGAACGAAGCTTATGAGTCGTCGCCCAGTACCGATCTCGCTCCACAGCAATTGTAAGCAACCGCGAGTTCACCAATCCGAACACATCTTTCTGCCTAAACTCTCGGATTCTCGCATCATCTCCACGGTAAGTTGTATGCAGTGTCCTCAACAATCTTAAGTCCGGAAAATGCTCAACATACTGATCATGACATACATAAGAACGAGAATTTGGCACCGATGATTCCGATATTATTCGTGGGCCATGAAGCTTCTCTCTACTCTTATCAGGAATAACAATGCAGCGATGACGATCGCTACTTGGATGATTGCGTTTGCTATACACATGATAGAATCTCTGTTTTTGAGCCTCTCTTAAAGATAGATCTCTTATTAAATCATGCATTTTGCACAATCTTGTCATCCCAACCCACCCCAACTCAGCATCCACCACCCAACAGCCACTTGGCTTCAACTCAACAGGTAGAACGAGATTTCTGTCAACTAGTTCCTGGAAGTATTCTCTCGCTACTGTTTCTAAGTTTTTATTCTTTCTTGGTTTAAGAAATCCTTCTGAAACCCATAGTTTGATGATCGTTGAGACTTTGATCTCAATATCTTCATCAAATACTCCCATATACATAAAACAAGGCTTTACATACGCAGGCAAATGATTATAACTCAATTTCAATACTCTTGAGCAGTATTCTTCATTCTCCGAATTCACTATTGAATTCAAGTTCTTCTCTATGTACTCCCAATACCCTTGTGTACGTTCCGATTTTGCCAAAAGACCCCCTATCACAGCAATAGACAAAGGAAGTCCCTTACACTTTCCCACTATTTTCTCTCCTATTTCTCTTAGTTCGGGAACACTCCATTCACTACCAAAAACAGTTTTGGAGAACAAAGTCCAACTATCAACCTCGTTTAAGAAATTCATGCAAAGGCTATTACTAGAGCTTGTCAAGTGGGCAGCCAAGTTTGACATCCTAGTCGTTACTAGAACTCGACTTCCTTCACCACAATCCGGAAAGAAAGATCTAATCTTATCCCACACCTCTATACTCCACACGTCATCCATTACTACCAAATACCTCCTACCAAATAAATATTTGTGCAATTCTTCTCCCAATTCTCCCTCACTCTGACCACTCGAATGCCCTCTCTCATTAGACAAAATTTCACTAAGAGTTCGTTCTATATTATAATCTTGAGAAATTGTGTCCCACACACAAATATCAAAATGTTCTTCAATAAGTTTGTCATCAAAAACATTTCGGGCGAAAGTGGTCTTACCGATCCCGCCCATCCCTACGATAGGGATGATCTGTCGGTTAGAATCTCCTCGTGTGAGCCTATCCAAGAGCTCAAGTCGCACATCATCACACCTCACCATCTCAATGGAACTGGATTTAAATCCAGCATCAACCGAGACATCTCTCCGCAGCTTAGCTTCAAGTAGTCCGCCTTTCTCCCTCACCATCTCCATCGCCTCTTTCTTCATCATATCCGTTGCTTCTATCACTTTTTGCAGGTCTTGATAGAAGTTAAAGTGACGGATTTGTTCGTCTTCATCATCGTGAGCTGTTGCTGCAGCAAGGTGAATAGTGTCGACTATATATAGGACTCGATCACATCTTCGACCGCATAAGCTGCTTCTGCAATTCGCATCTCCAAGGGATCTGCTTCGTCGCTGTACCTGAAAGGGGAAACATAGCCCTCAAGAAACTCCTGCAAGAAGGTTAGGATTTCAGTGAGAGATCGAAGTTGTTGTCTGTCGAGAGAAATCGGAGGGGAAGGATGATTCTTCAGCAGATCTAGGATATGCATAAGAGAAACCGTAGCTGCATAAGCCGCCATGATCGATCTCTTAAACACTGTCTTAATACTCTGAAAATGCACAGAAAAAGTATTTCAAGGATGAAAAGGTGCAGCGGATACAGAATATGAAGGGGTTTGAATGCAAATGAAACCGTGAGCGAACTAATATATTGTCCGTACCGGTGATTAATTATTGCAATTTATAACGTGTTGGACTTTGATATGCATGGTTTAAGGACAAGTCTTTGTTTGAATACATAAATACGTATAAACAACCATGCCAGTCGGCCTCAACTTCAATATAATTATTATTTAAAATTTGTTTCTGTCAGATTTCACATAGCCTAGCATAATTAATTATTGCAATTTGTTGTAAGGAATGTGTAAAATATTATATATCATGACAGGCTAGCTTAGTAATTTAATTAATTTGATTTTGATAAGTAGTGCATTAACTTAATATTCCTACGTGACAAATTTTATTAGGAATGCGTAAAATATACTACTCCCTCCGTCCACCATCTTAAGACCCAAAATTTCCGGCACAGGTTTTAATGCAATGTGGTAATATATTAATAAATTAATGTGTTAAAGTGTTAAAGTAGAATAATTATGAGTCCCTTTAAAATTTTTGTAAGTGTTAAAGTATTAAAGTGTAAAGTGATAAATTAACAATTTGTTTTGTCAGATTTTCCAGAAAGCTTATCATTAATTTTTGAAATTTGTTATTAGGAATGCGTAAAATATATACTCCACTATGTTATCATGACAGGCTAGCTAGCTTATTAACTTGACTTTGATAGTTACTGCAATTAATTTGTTGTTAGTCTTAATTTGTTTACGTGCATAAGCAATTCTTCCATGTAACACCCAAATCTTTTATATAGAATATAGAAAACCTTTGGGCTGAATTATGTGAGTTTTGGGCTGCACACGATAAATTAAATACAGAGTAAAATTTAGTAAAAGCTAGCCCAATGAAAATGAAAAAAAAAAAAACCCAATTGAGAGAAAAATTAAGTAGCCTTCTATTTAGATAGGATTAAGAGAAGAATAACTACACGTCTCTCTCTCTTATATTTATCTTATTCAGCCACGTTTCAGATCACCAACACTTGGCATGTTCAGAATATTTTCTACATTTCTTTCTTTTGACCAAGTTTCATTTCCCGTCCATTCTCGCTACATTTTACCTTTACAAAATTCTCTTCCACTGAGTTCTAAATTAGTCCATCTTCTTCAATTAGCACTCGTACATCTAAGTAAGTTGTTTTAGACACTTTTACTCCCTATGAATCTCATAAATTATGTACTGTATATGCAAAGCCAGACATGATCGATTCCTATCATTAGAGATTTAAGTAAATTCATTTGTTCTTGCTCTCAACTTCGTAATCAATGAAAAGCCTTGTTCAGCTACACAAGTAGAACCTTATTTCTTTAAATCAACATCTCTCTCTAAAACTCTTGTGGTATTTAAGTCTAATTTACATAAATTCTTAGATATTATTTAACTAAGAGAATCAAATTTGCATGAAAAGAGGATAATGATTTCTACTTTGGGATTTATTTAAAAAGAAGAAAGTGATTTAGAGTTTTGGAATCAAGAAAATTGAGCAGGGTCATAAAAGTTGAACATAAAAAAGGTAGATAGATAAGAAATATCAGATTCAGGGACATTTGCACGTTAAGATTAACAAGTAGAATAATTATATGAAGAATATAACTATACATAGAGAAGAATAGTAGAGGAAGAGCTTGATAATTGTGGAATTTGGGCGGCTGTAGCCGAAACAAGAATTATCGGCGACCAACAATGAGATAGAAGCCCACCGGACAACTGTCGTTGATGACAGGCAACGCCACGGCTGCAACGGTGGTCAACGGTGCTCCAGGGGGAAACGAAGGGTGTTTTCCTACGACCGCGTCTGTGTTTCGGTGGTCTGCGGCAGGGTCGGCGGCTACTGTATAATCATCAAAGTTGAAGAGGAGAGAAAAGTTTGATTCTTACGTGTTCTTGTAGAAGAAATATGGAATTTGGAGGAGAGAGAGAGCTTCTGCGAATTGAGATGAAAATAGAAGTGTGGTTTTGTGAGTTGCTGGTTCCGTGTCCCAGCAGTCGCTGGGGTCTCAGCAGTTGCTGGGAATGCGATGGTATGTGGACAGCAAGCTACGGCCAGCGATCGCGGGATCTCCAGCGATCGCTGGGGCCGTCAAGTTTTTCAGACAGAGAGCAACCTCCAGCGATCGCTGGAGGGTCAGCAATCGCGGCGTTCGAGTTGACTATTTTTTGACGAGCTTTATAACCCTCCTACGGGTTATTAGAGCGGTAGGGTTTTGGAAGCACACTCTTGAGAGAAACACGAGCGTGGTGAGGGGCTAGGAAACAAGAGAGAATTGTGAGGGTGAGATTTGTACAAGGAAGAGGGATTTCTTCTCTTGGGTAAGAATCGGTGTACTCCAATTGAGACGAACTTGCGGATTGTGCAAGCCGTCGGTGTTCTCGTTTCTAGTGGATATCTCTCTCGTCAACCTCTGTGGATGTAGGCACATTGCCGAACCACGTAAATCTTGTGTTCGTTCTTTCTTGCTTGTTTTATTCGTATTTGGCTATTACTTGTTGTGGTGTGGTGAAACTTTGATTAAGTTTCGAGTCAAGCATATTTCTCTTTGGTGATTTGTTTCCGCTGTGCGTTTGGGTGAATGATATTATTGTCAATTATCCCAACAATTGGTATCTAGAGCCTTATTCATTTCCGGGTGGTGTAGCTTGGATTTGAGGTGTTTGGGCTTGGGGGTCTTGTGTAGTGCACACAAGGTGTTTGTGAAAATTCCTGAGAAAAATTTTGCTTGTGAAACAAGTAGGATATGGCTTCTACGAATAATACTGTGAAAGTGGGGAAGTATGAGCTAGTGAAGTTCGATGGGAAGAATGATTTTTCCTATTGGAGGATGCAAATGAAAAATTTGCTAATCTTGCAAAAGTTGCATAAGGCGTTGGAAGGTAAAAAGAAGAAGCCTGAGTCTATGTCGGATGAGGATTGGGAGGAGTTAGATCTTGAAGCACGAGCGGCTATCATTCTATGCCTTGAAAGGGATGTTGCTTTCTTGGTTGATGGTGAGGATACGGCAGCGGGTGTGTGGTTGAAGTTGGAGACGAACTTCATGACGAAGTCTCTAACTAACAGGATCTACATGAAGTCCAGATTGTATACTTGCAAGATGGAGGAGGGTACACCAATCCGAGAGCATATTAACAGATTTGATAGGTGCATATCAGATTTGAAAGACATAGATGTGAAGGTAGAAGATGAGGATCAAGCACTTCTACTGCTTCTTTCATTGCCAAAGTCTTATGAGAATCTTGTTCAAACTTTGATGCTTGTGGGAGACAATCTAACGATGGATGAGACTAGAACGTCACTTCTAGCGGATGAGCTTTGGAAGATTGCAACTGGTGGTATGGCTAGTGGTAATAGTGAGCAAACACAAGGATTGTTTACAAGAGGTAGAAATAATGAGCGAGGAAAAGGCAAGGGAGGAAAGTCTAGATCGAAGTCTAGACCTCATGGAGAGAGACCGTGTTTCAAATGCGGTGAAGTTGGACATTTTAAAGCAAATTGTCCGAACAAGAAGAAACCTTGGAAGAAGAACCAAAATGAGAAGAACAACAACAACGAGAAGGTTCAAGGGAAGCAAGAAGCGGGATACGCTGCAGAGGAAGGGGGCGATAGTGATGATTGCTACTCTGTCACAGGTGGAGACGATGTCTCTGGTAAGTGGATTCTTGACTCTGGTTGCTCTTATCATATGTGTCCAAATAGGAAGTGGTTTACTACCTATAGAAGCATTGATGGTGGAACCGTGTTTATGGGGAATAACCATTCTTGTAAGATGGTGGGGCTAGGTTCTATAAGAGTGAGAATGCATGATGGAGTTATTCGAACTTTGATGGATGTTAGACATGTCCCTGAATTGTGTAAGAACTTAATCTCTGTTGGTGCTCTTGACTCCGGTGGGTGTAAGATTATTACATGGAATGGAGTTATGAAAGTTGTTTGGGGTTCTTTAGTTGTGATGAAAGGTATTCGGGAAGAAAACCTTTATACTCTCTTGGGTACAACAGTGACAGGAAGTGTAGCAGTAGCAAGTGGCGGTGACCCATCTGAGCACACTCGATTATGGCATAGGCGGCTTGGGCATATGTCAGAGAAGGGTTTAGATATGCTTGGGAAGGAAGGCTTGTTGAAGAACTTGAAGAAGCCGTGCATGGATTTTTGCGAGCATTATGTGTATGGCAAAGCACACCGAGTTCAGTTCAAGGCTAGTACACACAGAAGCAAAGGTATTCTAGATTATGTGCACACAGATGTTTGGGGTCCGGCAACAGTCACTTCAAAGGGAGGCTCCAAGTACTTTGTCACGTTTGTTGATGATCATTCGAGATATGCTTGGATTTATTTCTTGAAGCATAAGAATGAGGTATTTGATACGTTCAAGATGAAAGCAATGGTTGAGAACAGAACGGGCAAGAAATTGAAGACAATACGATCTGATAACGGTACAGAGTATACAGATGGTGCCTTCAAAAGGTTCTGTGCTCAGGAGGGTATTGCTAGGCATTGGACGGTCAGGAAAACACCACAGCAGAATGGGGTCGCAGAGAGACTGAACCGCACGTTGCGAGAGCGAGCAATGTGTATGCGATCATATGCTGGGATGGGCAAAGAATGGTGGGCAGAGTCGGTTGCTACAGCTTGCTACATTATCAACCGATCTCCACATTCGACTCTAGATAGAGACATACCGTATAGGTTATGGTCATGAGAACATGCAGATTATGAAAGGCTCAGAATCTTCGGGTGTACAACATACTATCATGTCAACGAGGGAAAGCTTGACGCGAGGGTCAAGAAGGCTGTATTCTTGGGGTATGCAGCAGGTGTAAAAGGCTATCGCCTTTGGTGTTTGGAAGATTCAAAGTTTATAATCAGCAGGGATGTTACTTTCGATGAAAGCTCCATGGTAGCTTCTCCACAAGCTACGGTGCCCACTGGTGATGGTAATGAGACTTCTAAGTCTCAGGTAATTGAGATAGAACCTAGAGATCAACTGGGTTCTAGTCGTGCTCAAGAGAAGAATCATGGAGACGCTCCGGATGAGAGTGATGATGTGCTTGAGCAGGAGGTGGTTCAGCAGGAGAATGTACAAGTCTTACAACAGCAGCAGCTCGTGGATAGTTTGGCTTCCACTAGGCCAAAGCGAGCGTACAAGCAGGTCCAAAAGTTTGGATCTGATGAGCCTCTGAGGCATTTTGGGCAAGTTAATTTGGTTGAATACGCACTCTCGGTGGAGGATGACGAGCCAGTTTCCTACAAAGAAGCTATTCAGGATTGCAATAGTGAGAGTTGGTTGACTGCGATGGAAGAAGAGATGGAATCTCTTCGGAAGAACCAAACATGGGAGGTTGTCCCATTGCCCAAAGGAAAGAAGGCTATCGGTTGTAAGTGGGTGTACAAGAAGAAAGAAGATTCTTCCGAGAAAGATGGTATAAGGTACAAGGCGAGGCTAGTTGCTAAGGGCTATGCTCAAAGAGAGAGAGTGGACTACAATGAGATTTTCTCTCCTGTAGTGAAGCACACTTCCATTCGGGCGTTGTTGAGTATTGTTGCTCATGATGATCTTGAGCTGGAGCAACTCAACGTAAAGACAGCCTTCTTGCACGGAATCTTGGAGGATGAAATCTACATGCATCAACCTGAGGGCTACAAGGTTGAGGGTAAGGAAGGTCAGGTTTGTCGCTTGAAGAAATCTTTGTATGGATTGAAGCAATCTCCACGTGAGTGGAACAAGCGATTTAATTCCTTTATGTTGAAGTATGGTTTTACACGAAGTGAATATGATTGTTGTGTCTATATTCGGAAACTTCGTGGAGGTGGCTATATCTATCAATTGTTGTATGTGGATGACATACTTATTGCTTTGAAGAGCAAGGTGGAGATAGATATGTTGAAATCGGAACTTGGTAAAGAGTTCGAGATGAAGAATATGGGCGCTGCTAAGAAGATGCTGGGAATGGAGATTCGAAGACAAAGGTCGAATCGTGCATTGTTCTTGAGTCAGAAAGACTACATTGAACAGATTGTGAAGATGTTCGGGATGCAAGATGCGAAGCCAGTGGCGACTCCATTGGCTCCACACTTTAGACTCTCTGGTAAACAGTCTCCTACTACAGCAGAAGAGAAAGCACGGATGCAGCATGTTCCTTATGCTAGTGCTGTTGGCAGTTTGATGTATGCAATGGTGTGTACACGTCCGGATATTTCACAAGCAGTAGGTATGGTTAGCAGATTTATGGCAAATTCGGGAAGAGCACACTGGGATGCTGTGAAATGGGTTCTTCGGTACCTAAAGGGTACCTCTGACAGGGGTCTGTGTTTTGGTGGAGATACATGTCGGCTTAATGGTTTTGTTGACTCTGATTATGCAGGTGATCTAGATAGGTGCAGATCCACTACTGGGTACGTGTTCAGTTTGTATGGTGCTCCAGTGAGTTGGCGATCGATGTTACAGGCTACAGTGGCACTTTCGACTACCGAGGCGGAGTACATGGCTATGGCTGAAGGTGTGAAAGAGGCATTGTGGCTCTGGGGCCTTCTAGAGGATTTGGGGATTGAGCAGGATTGTGTGGACCTGTGGTGTGATAGCCAAAGTGCGATTCATTTGGCTAAGAATCAGGTTCATCATGCTCGTACCAAGCATATCAATGTCAGGTATCATTTTGTGCGAGATATCATAGAGGAAGGTGATATTTCTCTTTTGAAAGTGCATACAAATAAAAATCCAGCTAACATGTTGACCAAGGTGGTGACAGGGAGCAAGTTCCAACATTGCTTGGAATTGCTCAATATTGGCTCTTGTTGATTGCCCTTTTGGGCGGTGACGGGGTGAGGTGGAGACCTTCCCCATTGGTATGAACTACATCAGCTTGATCCCGGTGTGGGTATGTAGGCAACCATGGTTGAATGGTGCAACTGGTTTGGCATGTTACAGTTCGGTATTCGTCCAAAATTTGAGGTGTATCAAATGATGGACGAGGTGGAGAATTGTGAGTTGCTGGTTCCGTGTCCCAGCAGTCGCTGGGTCTCAACAGTTGCTGGGAATGCAATGGTATGTGGACAGCAAGCTACGGCCAGCGATCGCGGGATCTCCAGAGATCGCTGGGGCCGTCAAGTTTTTCGGACAGAGAGCAACCTCCAGCGATCGCTGGAGGGTCAGCAATCGCGGCGTTCGAGTTGACTGTTTTTTGACGAGCTTTATAACCCTCCTACGGGTTATTAGAGCGATAGGGTTTTGGAAGCACACTCTTGAGAGAAACACGAGCGTGGTGAGGGGCTAGGAAACAAGAGAGAATTGTGAGGGTGAGATTTGTACAAGGAAGAGGGATTTCTTCTCTTGGGTAAGAATCGGTGTACTCCAATTGAGACGAACTTGCGGATTGTGCAAGCCGTCGGTGTTCTCGTTTCTAGTGGATATCTCTCTCGTCGACCTCCGTGGATGTAGGCACATTGCCGAACCACGTAAATCTTGTGTTCGTTCTTTCTTGCTTGTTTTATTCGTATTTGGCTATTACTTGTTGTGGTGTGGTGAAACTTTGATTAAGTTTCGAGTCAAGCATATTTCTCTTTGGTGATTTGTTTCTGCTGTGTGTTTGGGTGAATGATATTATTGTTAATTATCCCAACAGGTTTTCTTATGAGGATGGCGACATAAGGAGATGAGATAATGATGTAGGATGGTTTGCATATTTGAACTATTAATATTAAATTAGATTTTAGGCCTTAACTTAATAATAGTGTAGAGTTTAATTAAATGGGTTGTTGGCCACGTAAGTAACATAAGCAACTAGAATTAAGTCTAGAATTGTGAATTAACCTCAATGTTGAAGTAATGCATGTGCCTTCCAGAAAATCGAAGTACTGGATTTCGGACTTGGATTTTTTTTAAGAAATGGATATTTGGGATCTTACAAGATTTTTTCATTAGATCAATGGATTTATAATTAAAACTAGTGTATTAAGAGTTACAGCAGATATATGTATAACAAATGTAGTCTCAGATTCATACTAAATTTAGATCTCTCTTATTATAGATCAAGCTCCAAGGCACCCAAACTAGAGCTATCGGACAACCTCACTACTGTTTACCAAGGTGGGTTATTTTCAAAACCTACTATTATTTTTACAAAAGCTTTCGTTTATGATCCAAACTATTTTACTATGCTCATACGTGGATTGACATGACTTGCATATGACATTCCTACAATGTTCACGACACACTATGTTTATGTGGCCACATAGAGTCTTGTCTCTACACAATGTTATATATGAGCCCATGTTATATGGAAGCAACTATATTTTTATGATACAATATTCATGACGAAAGCATATATGTATGTATTGTCCACTGAGTGTCTTTGACACTCACCCTCAAAATATTTTCAAACTATTTTATAGGTATGGAGTGAAGGAAGGCGGGCGTCGTGGACTCACGGACTGTGTTTAGTTGACCCAACTTTTGTTCTTTTGTGTATTCGGGTCAAACTATGTATATTTCGGTCAAGATATTACTACTTTAATGCTTCCGCTGAATGGTTGTATAAATATGTAAGATTATTTCGTTATATATTAAACGCTTGACTTCGTCGTAGTTTTGAAGTTTTAATTCGACTATTCAACTCTCATCTTATTTGGAGATTGACTAGCAAATTCCTTTTAGACGAAGTTTCTTCGATATTCAATTTTCGAGCAGGATTTATAATTATTGAACAGCTTATTCTTGGTGTCCCTTTTTGTATTTTCTTTCTTTTTCTTCGTTTGTGTTTGGTAGCGCCATAATCTATTTGAAACGGGGCGTTACATTCCAAATGGCAAAAGAAGAGTGAGGGATATGTTTGGTTGATCTCTGATCCATTGACGAGTTTATTGACTTATGTGGATTCGGTCACTATTGAAGCGATGCTGCAAGGTGTACTAGGTGTGAAGGCTTACGTTCCACGATCCGAGGAGGTTAGAAGGTTCTCGAAGAGATGGAAGCAGAGGATTCATGAGGAGAATCCGGACATTGAGAGAGCAGAAATCAATGTTTTTGGATTGTACTAGACCTGCTTGCAGGAGAATGGCTCGGAGACAAAGACAGTTGTCTTTCTGAGTAACGGAACATCTGATGCTCCTAAAAGCCTCAGTCTGGATTGTTTCAATGGCCTTTTCATCATTGCAGGGCTATCATCATCTTCGGCCGTTGCCATATTCTTGTCCATCTTTCGGTACAAGAATCGACGTATTCTATCCTCCACTCTCTCCAGCAAGCATAAACTCTACCCCCTTAATTGCTAGAGTTTTTTGTGATAGACCATTGCCATGCATCATCAGCTGCTGAATCAGCAGTTCCTGCAGAAATGGATTCAGCACAAACTTCAGAAATTAGAATCTCATGTGATGAAGGAAGTTCTTCTTCTTCAGTTGATGAAGGAAGATCATCTTCTTCAATAGAACTGCAACCAACTCAAGATGTATTGCCACCACACTAGGCTAATTCATGAATAAATTCTTCTGTTATTTGTCTGTATAGGAACATATATGGTTACCTTTCTTGTATGGAAAATAAAGAATTAATTTAAGTGGTTATATTATAAAAAAAATCTACTTTAGACTACGCATACATACTTTTTCTTTAAGGCAAATTACTGTATTGAAAAGTCTCGTGTCAAATTAGAAGGAGCTAGTTGGTTTTATATAGTAAAAAAAAGAAAGAGCAAAAGTTGGCAAAGACTTCACTTTGCATGAAAGAAGGCCACATTTTCCCTTTTTGTCTACATTCATATATGACAAATTTTCTCCAAGTAAACGCTATAATTTCAACAAGATTCGTTCAAATGTAGAACGACTTCCAAAATCAATGTCATTTTTCTTACAACTGAACTGACTAGACTGACTACAGAAATTACGCGGAACTACCAATTGTTGTACCGAGGTTCGAAGATGGCAAGTACTACAGTTATAAATCGTAGTATAAATTACAGAGTGCTTTTTGAAAAAAAAAAAAAAAAAGAAAAAAGAAAAAACTCAACTACTGCTTGAGTCTCACTACAGTTATCACTTTCCAAGTTCTGTTCATTAGCCTTTTCTTTTTGGGTTGTGGTGTTGTTTTTTGAATCTTGACTTTGTATTGCTGGATATATCCCAATGCAGAATTCAAGATTCTGTTGCTTTTCTGTGCTTATCTTCATGAGCTCTTGCGTTGTTCGGTTGAACTGTCGGAATGCAACTACTGTAAGAGCTGATGTAGGAGTTATTCTTGATCTTCAAACGACTGTTGGAAAGATTTACAAAACTTGCATTTCCATGGCCATCGAAGATTTCTACTCGAAAAACAGTTATGACACGATGATCGTGCCTCATTTCAGAGATTCAAGCGGCGATGCTGTTCATGCAGCTTCTGCAGGTAAAATCCTATTACAACTTTTGATAATTTAGCAGATTTTAAGGTTTGAACTTTTTTGCAGCCATTGATCTGCTGAAGAACACTCAAGTAATGGCGATTTTCGGGCCTCAAAGATCAACTCAAGCAGACTTCGTGATAGAAATTGGTAATGAAGTTAAAGTTTCGATAATATCTCCAGCAACGAGTCCATCTCTATCGCCTCAAGAATCCCCATACTTCATCAGATCATCATGGTGTTCTTCTTCTCAAGCCAAAGCAATTGCAGGAATAGTAAAAGCTTTTGGTTGGAGAGAAGTTGTGCTTGTCTATGAAGATAACAATTATGGAAGTGGATTAGTACCATTTTTAACTAAGGAAATGGTAAAAAACAATGTTTTACTGTCAAACCTGAGTGTTGTATCCCCTTCTGCCAAAAACGATCACCTTCTTCAACAACTACACGAGTTAAAGACCTTATACACGAGGGTGTTCATCGTTCATATGCTACCGAGTCTTGCATCTCGTTTCTTCCAAATGGCAGAAGAAGCTGGGATGATGAGCCAGGGATATTCTTGGATTGTTTCTGATGTTTTGACTAGTTTATTGGATTCTATGGACTCAGAAACTATCGAAGCCATGCAAGGTGTACTAGGCGTGAAGGCTCATATTCCACGATCAGAGGAGGTTAGAAGATTCACTAAGAGATGGAGCAAGAGGTTTCATAAGGAGAATCCGGACATGGACAGAACAGAACTTAATGTTTTTGGACTGTGGGCTTATGACAGTGTTACAGCACTAGCAAAGGCAGTCGAAAGAGTAGGCGTGGCGTCTCCAAAATTCAAAAAACCGGTTGACAGAGGGAATTGGACTGATTTGGAAGTAATAGGGACTTCAAATAGTGATCCATCTTTTATTGATTTCATCAGAAACTATAAGTTCAAAGGGTTGAGTGGCGATTTCAATATAACTAACGGTGAGCTGCAGCCATCTGCATTTGAGATAGTGAATGTGATCGGCAAAGGTGAAAACACAGTTGGATTTTGGACAGAGAAATATGGGATTTCAAAAAAACTGAAGTTAGTCTATCATCAATCTAATTTCTCAACAAAGAAGGAAAATCTTGATCCAATTGTATGGCCAGGGAAAGTAACTGATGTGCCTAAATGGTGGGAAATTCCTACAAGTGGGAACAAGTTGAAGGTTAGAGTTCCTGTAAGAAGGGGATTCTTTGAGTTCACCAAAGTCGAAAAGAATTCAGAAACAAATGCAGTTGAAGCAACTGGTTTTTGCATCGACGTGTTCAAAGAAGCCATGGAATTGATTCCATATGCTGCCCCTTATGAGTACGAGTTCATCCCTATCGGCATCTTTGATCACGTGACTAGTGGAGATTACAGCGATGTTTCTGGGCCGACATCTGATATGGTAAATGAATAAGGTTTTTAGTATAATTTCCCATCTTTGATCTTATCAAACACATATATATCCTAAAATTCTTGAACAGGTGTACGATGTAGTCGCTGGAGACGTGACGATTACAGCTAACAGATCGAAGATAGTCGATTTCACCTTTCCCTACACAGAATCTGGTGTTGCAGTCATTGTTCCAGTCAAAGATAATGAGAGTAAGAATGCTTGGATTTTCATGAAACCTCTAACAACTGGGCTCTGGCTAACAATTGTAGCATTCTCTTTCTTCACTGGACTTGTTGTATGGGTTCTCGAGCATCACATAAACGACGAATTCCAAGGCTCGCCTCTTCAACAACTCGGAATGATCTTCTGGTTCTCCTTCTCGACCCTCGTTTTTGCACAGAGTAAGGCCAATAGTCCTTATCATAAGACCTCTTAGCTTGGATTGATTGATTATTCCGAAGATGAATTAGTTGAATCTATGGCAGGGGAGAAAATAATGAGCAACTTGACAAGATTTGTGGTGATTGTATGGGTTTTCGTGGTGCTTGTTTTGTCATCGAGTTACACTGCAAGCTTGACATCCATGCTGACTGTGGCGAAGCTTCAGCCTACGATCACCGACATCAGTGATCTGTTAAAGAATGGTGAGTACGTCGGATACCAAGCTGGCTCCTTCGTCACTGGAATCTTGAGCAATATGAATTTCGAAACCTCCAGATTCAGAAGCTACAGCTCGTTGGAAGAATACGACGAGGCTCTCTCTAAAGGCAGCAGAAATGGAGGAGTGGGTGCAATAGTTGATGAACTCCCTTACATTAGGCTCTTCCTTTCCAAGTACTGCAAAAAGTATACCATGATCGGTCCAATATACGAGACTTCGGGTTTTGGATTTGTAAGTTCTTTCTTTCTTCTGGTTTTCTGTACTGTTGAACACGTCTAGTTTAAAACTCATACAACTATTTTCTCAGGCATTTCCGAAGGGCTCACCGCTAGTTGCAGATGTTTCGAGAGCAATCTTGAAACTGAAAGACGACGGAAAGATGGCGAGGATAACAAGAAAATGGTTCGAAGAAGGAGGCTGCAGTGGCAGTGATGGAGCAACAGTCAACTCTAAGAGCCTCAGTGCAGATAGTTTCAAGGGCCTCTTTCTGGTTGCTGGTCTGTCATCATCCTTGGCTCTAGCTATATTTTTGTCCAAGTTCATGTACGAAAATCGGAGTATATTGACCTCTACTGCTTCTACCAAGCATAAGATTCAAGTATTAACTAGAGCTTTTTATCAGAAAAAAGATGATACACCAGAGCCACCACAGATTCCCATCCATCATGCAACAGAAGGATTATGCTTGTAGAGAGAGAAAGAGAGAGTAGTCATTTGCCTGTATAGATTAAAGTTTGACCCAGTAAAATGATACTAGATTTTATTTTCTTTTGAAATTTTCTCAAGTTGATGCAGGGTCGTCTTCAATCAGAGGAGACTAATAGATTAATAAAATCGATAAAACACAACAATCAGCCATGTCATTTTTGGTGACTTATGCGGAAAAATAGAGATACCATTGTCAACACCTCTCTCTCATCTAATGCCGTAGAGCAGACTATAGAAATTTCACTTTCTTGAAACGTAGACTATAACGATTGGTTAAACTGATTTTGTCCACATGTAACAGTACGTAAACAGACTTTTCTTCAAGTCAAGGTTGATATATATTCTTTTAATAAGCTGTAAATAGGACAAAAAAGATCTCAGGAGTCGTGCATATAATATTTACCAATTCTAGTATCTTGCAAGCTCAACTATTAGCTTCTGCTGTTCTTGATCTGAAGTCTGATCTGCAACAATGGAGATTTCGAGATACTGTCCTTTCTGTTATTATCATCTTCTACGAGCTTTTGCATCGTTCCGTTGAACTGTCAAAACACAACTGCTGTAGAGGCTGATGTAGGAGTTATTCTTGATCTTCAAACAACTCTTGGAAAGATTTTCAGAACTTGCATTTCCATGGCCATCGAAGATTTCTACTCCAAAAATAGTTACGACACAATGATTGTACCTCACTTCAGAGATTCCAGCAGTGACGTCGTCACTGCAGCTTCATGCTGGTACATGTTACTTTTATCTATACTATTTCAATGCCTACCATATATTTTTCCAAAGCTGACTCACCTCTGTACCTTTCTTGCAGCCATAGACCTACTCAAGAATACTCAAGTTATAGCCATTCTTGGGCCTCAGAGATCCTTTGAAGCAGAATTCGTGATAGAAATTGGTGACAAAGCAAGAGTTCCAGTATTATCTCCATCAACGAGCCCGACTCTATCACCTAAGGAATCGAAGTACTTCATTAGATCATCATGGTGTTCCTCTTACCAAGCTAAAGCAGTTGCAGCAATCGTGAAGGCCTTTGACTGGAGGGAAGTCGTGCTAGTTTACGAAGATAACAGTTATGGAAGTGGATTAGTACCATTTTTGGCAGAGGAAATGCTAAAAAGCAATGTTTTAATGTCTAACCTGAGTGCCGTGTCTCCTTCTGCTAAGAATGAGGAACTTCTTCAGCACCTATATGAGTTAAAGACCCTGCAAACAAGGGTGTTCTTAGTTCATGTGCTTCCAGCTCTTGCATCCCGTTTCTTCAAACAGTGACGGAAGCTGGGATGATGAGCAAGGGATATTCTTGGATTATTACTGATGAGCTATCCAGTCTCTTGGATTCTGTAGATTCAGAAACTATTAAAGCAATGCAAGGTGTACTAGGTGTGAAGCCTTACATTCCAAGATCTCATGAACTTGACCAGTTTACTAGGAGATGGAGTATGAGGTTTCACAAGGAAAATCCAGAGATGGGCAGAACAGAACTTAATGTTTTTGGACTGTGGGCTTACGACAGCTTCACAGCATTAGCCGAGGCAGTCGAAAGAGTAGGTGTGGTGTCTCCAAAATTCAAGAAGAGGGCAGAAAGAGGAAATGTGACAGATTTGGAAGCAATAGGGACTTCAAATAGTGATCCATCATTTGTTGATTTGATCAGAAACTGCAAGTTCAAAGGGTTGAGTGGCGATTACAATATAACTAATGGTGAGCTACGGCCATCTGCTTTTGAGATAGTGAATGTGATTGGCAAAGGTGATAACAGAGTTGGATTTTGGACAGAAAAATATGGAATTTCAAATAACCTGCAGCCAGATGATTCGAATGCAGTTTACTCGACTAAAAAGGAAGATCTTGGGGGAATTTTATGGCCAGGAAAGACGGTTGTTGTGCCAAATGGCTGGGAAATCCCAACTAATGGAAAGAGGTTGAAGGTTGGAGTTCCTGTGAGGATTGGATTCTCTGAATTTGCCAAAGTTGAAAGGAACTCAGAAACAAATGCTGTTGAAGCAACTGGCTTTTCCATTGATGTTTTCAAAGAAGTGATTGAATCAATGCCCTATGCTGTCCCATACGAGTTCATCCCTTTAGAATATCTTGATCACCAGAAAGGTGGAGATTACAGTGATGTTTCTAACACGAAATTCAACGGTGTAACTGGAGAGGTCAGTTTTAAGGTTTTATATTTGATATTCTCCAACATACTTTGATGTCATTTCTTCTTCCTCTTCATCTTCTTTTTTATGAAACATACTAAAATTCTTACCAATGTCTCAAGCAGGCGTACGATGTAGTGGCTGGAGATGTGACCATTACAGCTAATAGATCAGAGCTGGTTGATTTCACCTTTCCCTACACAGAATCCGGCGTTGCTGTCGTTGTCCCAATCAAGAATAACGAGAGCAAGAATGCTTGGATTTTCTTGAAACCTCTGACAACCGGCCTCTGGCTAACAACTGGAGCATTCTTTATCTTCACCGGATTTGTTGTATGGGTTCTTGAGCATCACATAAACAAAGAATTCCAAGGTCCGCCTCTTCAACAACTTGGAATGATCTTTTGGTTCTCCTTCTCAACACTTGTTTTTGCACACAGTAAGGAAAATAGTCCTAAAAAAGTCTCTTAGTTTTGATTGATTATACAAAATGAAGTAGTTAAATTTATGGCAGGGGAGAAAATAATGAGCAACTTGACAAGATTTGTAGTAATTGTATGGGTTTTTGTGGTACTGGTACTCACCTCAAGTTACACGGCAAGCTTGACATCCATGCTGACTGTGCAACAGCTTCAGCCTACAATCACTGACATCAGTGATCTAATAGAGGATGGTGAGTTCGTCGGCTACCAGTATGCCTCCTTCGTCACTGGACTATTGAAAAATATGAATTTCGATAGCTCCAAGTTCAGAAGTTACAAGACGCTTGAAGAATACGACGAGGCTCTCTCTAGAGGTAGCAGAAATGGAGGAGTAGGTGCAATTGTTGATGAACTGCCTTACATTAGGCTCTTTCTTTCCAAATATTGCAGGAAGTACACTATGATCGGTCCAATATACCCGACTTCAGGTTTCGGATTTGTAAGTCATGTTTCTTAATACTTCCCCCACAGAGGTATCAATAGGGCAGCTAGGATATGTTTTTGGAGTCCCGAAAAATTCCACCACAGCCCGAAATTTTGTAACATAGGATAGGTTCACAGGGTGGCCTGAAAAAGCCTGATTTTTCTGCAGGCCTGATTTATTCGTTTGAATCCGATAGGTTGGGCTGGGCTGTCCGTTTGATACCTCTATTTCCTCTAGTTTCCAAATCAAACTCAAAGAGCTGGAACTCATACAACTCTTTTTCAGGCATTTACGAAGGGTTCACCACTAGTTGCTGATGTTTCAAGAGCAATCTTAAGATTGAAGGAGGATGAAAAGATGGTGAGAATTTCAAGAAAATGGTTTGGAGAAGGAGGCTGCAATCTCAGTGATGGAACAATGGTGAATTCTAAAAGCCTTAGTGCAGATAGTTTTAAAGGCCTCTTTCTGGTTGCTGGCCTATCATCATCCTTGGCCCTTGCTATATTTTTGTCGAAATTCGTGTATGAGAATCGGTCTATATTGACCTCTGATGCTTCTATGAAGCATAAGATTCAAGGACTAGCTAAAGCATTTTATCAGGAAAAAGATTGTATATCAAAGGAGTCTCTTAGAGGAAGAGTTTCCGCACCTAGTCCAGCAGTGAGTCTTTCATGTGATCAAGAAGGGATGTTTTCACCAGATGAAGGATTCTCAACACCAGAAACAGAGACTCACATCCATCATGACACATAAGGACAATATATTTGTGTGTGTGTGTGTGTGGGAGGGGGGGGGAGGGGGAGAGTAGTCATTTGCACAGGAACATTGTTAGCTCACAATGTAGATTCACACTATACAAGTACAATGATATATTTCTTTTTCATAGTTACTTTTTGACAAGAATGATAACTTTTTATATTAGCTTGAGTTTTATTGTACTACGCTAGTGATTCTATCTTCATCTAATATTCTAAGGAAGTAATCTCCTAATGTGAATTTTTTTGCACCACATCATGTTCTCACAATTGATCTTTACACTGAAATGAAATCACATATCTATATACATGTAGCATATACAAGTGCAACAACAAGATGCTCACCAGCTTACATTCACTATTGTAGCAAGATTTGGTACACTTATGACTAACCTGGTGATTTTGACATGTTTTTGAAACAAAGTTGGTAAAAAAACTCTAGATATTCTCCTCAAATGCTAACAGAGTAGTGTCTCTTTACTTCTTGTTAGTGATAGCAAAATAATCTTTAACCATCAAGATCTCACTACATAGCTTTTTGGGTACTTGTTGCAAATCCTTACCTTCTTGCCAAGCTTGCCCCACCATCACTCCTGGACCCACGTGGCGTATGTATATCACAACTTGATCGTTAAACGGCCACTGATGTTTTGCTGGAATAAAGAAGTTGATGGCCAATTAGCACTTAAGTGATGTTTACTTGGATCATATATTATATTGAGTATACATGCGATTTGAGTATCTGAAGGATTAGACAATCAACCAAGTTCAAAATTGTTCAATCTATCCGAGTACTGGTGGGTCAGCCTATGCAATATTTATCTATCAAAGCAATCACTCAAAGTACAGACCTCCTTTTAGTATATAAGAGACTAAGCAAGCCGATTCTTCAATAAAAATCTATAATTGACACATGCAGTAGTAAAGCACTAAAGCAAATGCAGCATATTAGTGTCATAAGTATCGTAGATTGAAAGAGAAATGCGCATTTCAGAAATCTCAAGCAGCATGTCATATGTTAGACGTGAAGGCGAAGATGCCTCACCTGGTTTCGGATATTCTTGTGGATATTCTGGAAGATTCAGCATTCCGTCTCCAAATTCATAGGCTAAATCACAAGGCTGCTCCGTTGACATCACTTCATTGACTAGTTTAACACTGAAGTACAAAGGGCAAACGGAGTTGATGAATCCTGATAGCATGTTTCCACCTGTGTCACGACATGAAACTATTACCAAACAGACTAAAAAAGTACGAACAAGTAGGAAAAGCAATAGACTTCATAAAAGTCAATGCTTTTTGGTTAAATCTAGTGAAATATATCAAGGTACATGAAGCTACATATGCATAAATACAGTTTCCATAAATAAACATACCAATAAGCCGTCCATACATTTTTCCATCTGTGCAGCAAAATAATGCCTAAAAGAAAAATAAAATAGAATTTGAGATTCAGCAGAAGCCTGATCAGAAACTGAAAATGAAGAGTTTAAAACGGGCATCTGACCTTCTGTGATAATCCCATACAAGCAACTGGAAGCGGTGCTGTAAAAGTGACATAATTTTAGATGTTCGTATGATAATATGTGAAACATTAGTACTTTCTAATAAACAATTTTTTCTAGAAATTCACCTCCACTTGTTTGATATTTCCACAACTCAAGCAAGCCTGAACGATCTCCATCAGATAGCAAGCTAGAAGCACTTTTCTTTGCTAACTTGGCATCATCATATCGTGTTCCGGCTACCTCCCAAGCTCTTGATATAAGTCTACATAAATCCAGAGCGACAAACAAGAGTGATACATCTCAGTTCAACAAACTTATTGAACTTTATCGCGAATTCTCCTAATCCACAGAAGCCAGTAAAAGTTAAAAACTTTTAGCTCAAACCTGGGATTTAACAAAGAGATCAGGTGATGCCGCCTTTCCTCCGGAATGTCATCAATTTTTTTCCTGATACAATACAGAAAATATAAGAACGTCGAAATGTACTCCAACTAGTAATTTAACTCGAGTCTGATCAGTTCTTGAATCATCTAAATTCTAAAAAAATCAATGGTACATAATTTTTGTAAAGGTGTAAACTTCTCTATGCATTATAAAATCACAAGATAATTTCTAGTTCGTCTTCCTCTTGAAAGAATTGCAGGAACCATCTAACTTATATTACAGCAAAAAAAAAACAGAAAAATCGTATCGATATAATTAATCCAATTCATCAATCAAAGTTCCATTCAGCACAAGATATTATTTTTTCCTTTTTTCCCTAACAGAAAGAACATGAATTATCTTTGAATAACTAAAATTAACACCCAAAAAAACAAGCATTGAACAGCACCAACCATAGATAAGAAGCTGGATTGTATGAAGAAGGGTCAAAAGGAATGAGCTCCTTCGGTGGATCAAGAAAAGCGACCACGTCTAGCTCCTCTAAGTAATAATTTCCTCCAGCTTCGGATGATGCATAAGGCTCCACATTCCGTTCCGACTTCGCTTTAGCATTAGCTCGAGCAGTTAATCTGCATGTTTTCGCGACCTCCACTCCCATACGCATCGGCTTCCAGTTAAGCTTACGGTCATGAGATTGCAGCGAAAGCACATGAGGATGGTATTGAGATGAGTAGCGCCGCCCAAAAGCTCCGCCGTGATAGGTGGTGGCGGTTGCCATTGCTGCCATTTTCGTCACCGAAGCAAAATGCAGTCGTGTGAATTTTTAAACTTGGGCTAAACCACAGAGTAATGGAGCGGTTTAGCTGCTTCTTTCTTCAATTGAAAGAAAGCCCTATAGCCATAAACATAAAGAAAGCCCAAAAGCCCAATTAATCCGGGTCGGTTCACAGACAAGCCCTATATAAATACCTGGATTTTTTTTGTACTTTCTCTCTCCAGCCGAAAACTTGGCTGCTAGGTTTCGAAATTCAGCTCAAACTTCTCCAGTAAACCCCTAATTGAAGCTCATAATCGACAATGGTATGTTCTTGAATTTGCATCCTTCACCTACGCAGCAATATTATGCTTAATTATCTTGGTATATGTTTCGATTTCATATGAAAATGGTTGAATTTGACAGCCGCAAGGAGATTATATCGAGCTGCACAGGAAGAGGAATGGCTACCGCCATGACCACTTCGAGCGCAAGCGCAAGAAGGAGGCTCGTGAAGTTCACAAGCGCTCTAAAACTGCGCAAAATGTGAGATTATTATTTCTGCTTCAGTTTTGCGTTGCGTTGATTTTGTTTGCTTTTCGAGAACTCTTGGATTTATGGGCAATTTTTTGTGAATGGATAGACACTGGGTATCAAGGGTAAGATGTTCGCGAAGAAGCGGTATGCTGAGAAGGCGCTAATGAAGAAAACGTAAGCTTGTTTGCTTTGTTTTGCTGACTTATGTTGTTATCTCTTTGACTCTTCATGTTGTTTAGTTTTCGTTTGTTTGATGATATGAATAAGTGAAGGAATGAGCTCCACGGTCGTGATTGTCTTTATTGTTTAGCTCTTTTTTTTGTTTTTTCTCTTCCTTTTGTTGGTCCCAGTTTCTAGGTGTGATTTAGTGGAAAGGAAATTTGATGCAACTCGATTTGTGTATGCATGATTAAATTTAATTTGGGTTGCAGTTTCTTGTGATTCTTTGTAAATGTCAACTTGTGTTTGGGATCTACGTACTCAATTACATCTTCGTTAACAGGTTGGCCATGCATGAAGAGTCATCAACTAGGCGCAAGGTTGATGATAATGTCCGTGAAGGTGCCCTCCCTGCATATCTTCTTGATCGTGATGAGACGACAAGAGCAAAGGTAGTGTATGTATATTGCTTTTCTTTCATGAAAAGCATGGTTTGTAATATAAGTATTAAGTAGCATAAATTTTGATAAATTGCTCAAAGTAGCTCATGATCTGTGCAGGTGCTTAGCAATACTGTGAAGCAAAAACAGAAAGAGAAGGCTGGAAAATGGGATGTTCCTCTACCAAAGGTATTCCACACTGCTAGCTGATGTATATTTAGTTTGCTTCTCTCGCAGTCATTAACTTTTGAAATGAACACAGCATAATATGACTGCAAACTAGATTCATTATGGTAGATATTTCTGGTAGATTGAACCTTGGTAAATCCTATGCATTACCTACTGAATGAAGAGTATTTAGTTTTCTTGTCCCCTTCCCCAGTCTCTTGGTTGGAAAATGTACATGTAGTCTGTAAGACACAGATGAATATGTCGATAATGTTTGCCTAGATATGCATAGGATTTAGGCACACAGGTGTGAGATAGTTGTCATCTATTTTATATAAGTAAGAATGACCCTTAATGTCCTTAACATACCTAGGCCTTGCTATAATTTCATTCATTAGTTCTAACACTCCTACCTTGTAGTTGCTATACAGCCTACACTTTATATAACTACTTATTTGAGGAAAGGTCAAGGGACTTATATGTAAATGATTCTTTATGACCACCATTCCTGCACCTATTCATCTATGAACAAGAATTAAAGGATGCAGACTAGGTAGACTGTTTTTGAGTTATCTTTGAATAAGTGTTTTTCTAGGTCACTTCTTGGCTATGTATTCTAGCTTTGCCAAATGAATACATTTTCCAGTACTCCAGTTCATGATTTTGATGCTGTACTATATTTTTTGAGCTGTGTTGCTCCAATTAAACCAATCAATGATCAATCTTATGTGCTGATATTATAGGTCAGACCTGTCGCTGAAGATGAGATGTTTAGGGTTATCAGATCCGGTAAAAGGAAAAGTAAGTATCCTTTTTCGAAATAGTTTCTCTGTCTTGTGGTAATAATTCCGAAGTCCTGATGATAATCGTCCTCTTGCTTTACATTATTCAGCCAAGCAGTGGAAGAGGATGATCACAAAGGCCACATTCGTAGGACCTAGTTTCACAAGAAAACCCCCAAAATACGAGCGCTTCATTCGCCCATCTGGTTTGCGTTTTACAAAAGCTCATGTGACTCACCCTGAACTAAAATGCACTTTTAATCTAGAGATCATCGGTGTAAAGAAAAATCCAAATGGCCCCATGTATACTTCTCTTGGTGTTATGACTAGGGGAACCATAATTGAGGTAATATTTGCTTGCAACAACTCTTATAACCTTGTTGTAACATCCGTCTTCCATTTCCTTGTTTGATGGTCATTTGAAATTTGTTTTCATCTATATGCAGGTCAATTGTAGTGAACTTGGACTTGTTACACCTGCTGGAAAAGTTGTGTGGGGTAAGATTATTCTCTTCACTTCATTTTTTTTCACTTGAATATACCATATAACTGGTGGCCCCTTGATTCTAACGTGTGATAAATGCAGGTAAGTACGCCCAAGTTACGAACAATCCTGAAAATGATGGTTGCATCAATGCTGTTTTGCTCGTCTAATGGCCGTGTATCTATGAGACGACATGCCTTGTCTGTTGCAGTAGGCGAATCTGGATTGCTAACTATATGCTACTAGTTTTGTTAAAGCTATAGTAATGTTATAATGCACGAACAGATCTTTTAGAGTTTTGTAGCAAAAGTTTTGGTTGTCTGAATCTGTCGCAATTTTCTGCAAATTCCATATTTTTCTTTATCGTGTACTGACTTGTTCAATGTTTTAGCTGATGTTATAATACCTATTTTGCGTTGAGAAATGATTCCGTCGCAGACCTATACAGGCTTTGTTTGCATGTAATATATATTTTGCCAAGCAATAAAAAAAATGAAGACACTTTAAACAATTCGCATAAAAAGGAAAATGTTCTAAAGGTAAGTGAAAGTAAAATATTTTAACTAAAGTAATGATTAAACATGAAAATTAAAAAAAAGGAAAATTGTTGCTGGCCCATTAAGGATACCCGAAATGAGTTAGAAGGCGGCCCGGCCCGATCCATTAGTAGAGGCCCAAGCAAGCTGAAAAGGCCTATATGAAAGGATCCCTGATCAATCACGCACAATTACACACACTGCGAGGTGAAAGCGAGCTACTGAGAAAAGAGGAGGAAGAAATGGCGTCGAACGCTGCGGTTCCGTTTTGGAGATCTGCGGGAATGACCTACATAACCTACTCCAATCTCTGCGCCAGTCTTGTGAGGCAGTGTTTGAAGGAGCCCTACAGATCCGAATCTATAGCCCGTGAGAAGGTCCATTTCAACGCTGCCAAATGGGTCGACGGCAAGCCTGAGAAGCCAAGTGATTTCTCTTTTGCTTTCCTTTTCAATTCGGGTTTCGGTTTCGTGATCTCTTTCGTTTTGTTTATGAATTGGGTCTTCCGTTGTGTTTTTCGTGTTGATTGTTTCATTTCAGCTGTTTTTACCTTAATTAGGGTTGAGTTATTCGTTTTGATTGATTTATGCTATTGGTATTTCTGGCATGTGCTAGTTATTTGTACACTATGCTTATCCGATATTTGGATTGGGGGTTGTGTCATGTGTGATGTTTGACGCTTGGATTTTGATTGTGAGATGTTTGATTTTGGATTGGGTTTCCTCAATTGGAAATTATGCATTAAAATTTGGAGTATGTTTAGATGGAGCTGGATTTTGAAGCGTAATAATGTACCTAGTAATAGTTATACTATAATCTTTCGTTGAGAAATTGAAGAACAAATGTTTTTCTCTCCAATGTTTCGAGTTGGGTCGTTTTCCTTCAAGATATAATTGTCTCTTACTAGTTATATATTAACATAGACTGGTCCTCTGTTCACCTTCATTTTTGTTCTAAATCCCTGTTGCTAGGATCTCTTTTCTAATTTCAGTTTGTGCTAATGGTTAATATGTACTGGTTTCTTGTTCATTAAGGGAGTTAGTTTGACTGTTTTTAATGGGATTGCTTGCTTTAACCTTGTGTCATTACTTTGTTGTTCACCGTGTGTCCTGGACTCTTGGTTCGTAACATATGTGCCTCCCTTCTACTCTATGTGCTCTGGCTTTTTAGTTCAAGTGGAGAGGCATAACCATATTTCGATATCTGTCTATCACTTTATATATAGTCACATTAAAGTAAGCCCTCCCCAATTAACATCAGAAGAACTTTCCCTTTTCCGATCATTAACCTCTTAACTGCTATGCTGTCTGTGTTTAGGAACAATATTGAATCCATGCTCAATATGTCTGTGGTGTTTACTTATGCATTGCTGCAAAGTTAAATTCATTCGGAGTCTATCCTATGTAGATTGTTTTTAAAAATAATTCATGGATGAGCTTGAAAAGTAGATGTAGTCTTTTATCCCACAAGTGAAAGATTAATTCATCATTGGGTGCAATGATCTGTTAAACACATGAATTTTAAGTAAGAGTGCTGGATTTCTTGGATTAATACCATAATGAGACAGACGACCAAATAAAAAGAGGATTTAGTTAATTTTTATGTATGCTGCAGCCAATACAGAGACTTTCAAGTTCATAGTAGATAAGTGTGAATACATATTCGGTGCTTGTGGGGCTCGATGGTTTTATATTAGAAAACTCAATTCACTTGGCTGCATATGACAGTGTCACTAGTAAAAAGCTTATAAATATGTCATGTAGTGTATGAATGAGTTGTACTAATTCGAGAGAGCGAAAGAGAATAAAACTTGTAGCTTACGACGTTCTACTGTATGTGACCTTGTATCTGATACCTTTCTTTTGATTATATCTACACACTCTTTGTTTGGTGTTATATTTTGTTTATCAATTCTATCTGGTGATTAGTTTGATAGCTGCTGCATTTCTAGCATATGATTTTGCCCTAAACTATGTTTTTCTCAATGAAATTTTATCCTGCCATTTCTGTATCAAGTCAGAAATACACTTCATTCTGATTGGAACTTTTTTCGTTGCTTTGTCTCTTCAGTCATCCGCACCGACTCTCCTGAATGAGGCTGGACATCTGCATATGAGTCTTCTTCAACATCTGAAGAATCCTTTTCGTATTTGTTTTGTCTTGATACAAACTATTCTGCCTTTGTAATTCCATGACACCTTCATCTGTTCTTGAGATCTAAGTTTGATCCAAATGGACTGATAATAATGTGAATGCTTTTTGACTTAGAGTTATGCTATGCTATATTGCCAATTATTGGCCAGTGCTGTTCTCTTTATTTTTTCCTGGAATTCAGATAAGATATTGGTGTTTTTTTAAAAAATCTATTTCTTGCTTTCTGTTGGAAGGTAGGCTGAAAAAGCACTATTTTATTGCAATTATTGGAAAGATTGGTTGGTTGGCTGGGTTCCTTCACGACCAGCTATTCTAAGCTTCCTGTTTTCTTTCATTTGTCTTCATTATCAATTATGCGGTGCTATATACATTTTTCTTCCAATAAAGTTCGCTTTAAGAATGCACAAAAGTGAAACTTTGCTTATATTATCAAATCCCCACGGTGAAAACTACTAATCTAGAGTTGAAAATGATCTTTCTTTTGTTTTCATTCAATTCTCCAACTACTTCTTCAACCATTGGTAAATTCTTCAAACATGGCTAAATTAGGAAATCTACTTTGATTGAAAGTTTTTTAAGGCAAAAGCCAATGAAATGCATAATTTTACCTCAAGTTTTTACCCTAAAATACTAAATTTTAATATAGTGAGCTCATTACAAAGGGGACTTGAAGGTAGTAAAACATATGAAAATGAATATAGATATATCACTTCTTTGGATTATGGGGAAAAGAAGATATCATTGGATCTTATATAAAGCTTGAAATCGATGGATAAACTAATCAAAGAAATGGACCAATAATGATGCCAATTTTGACAAAATGAGGAAAAAAAAAACAATTTTTTTTACTAATATTTATCTATTAATCCAAAGAAAAGTAAGAGTAAGAGGAGTTTCTTCGACAGCCCAACAAACGAAAAATACTCACTGTGGGTCTTCACCAAAACAGACATTCCGCCAACCAAAACCAACTCAACTCAACAAAACCTCCCCAATTGAATTCCTTTTTCTTTCTTTCCCATTTCAATGGCGATTTCAACCCGTATTCTCATCTCTACTGTACTACTCTATTGATTTTTTCTCCCGATTTCGGATCGGAGCTGCCCTAACTTCGTCCCGAGCGGCGGCAGCTGGCGGATCTGAACTGCCGAGTTGCGGCTATTCCGTTTTTGCTCAGCTCATTTAACCGATTGATTTTGAGTTAAGGAAGCTTGTTTAGCAATGGCTTCGGCGAAATCGTCTCGGTCAAGAGCGGCGCACGCGGGAGCTTCAGTGAAGGGAAATGTCAAGGATGCAGGGGTGAAATTTGAGGAACATCTGAAGGTTTTCAAGTCTGATAACTTCGATGCCGATGGTTTTGTGCAGTCCAAATGTCATTCACTTAGCGAAAAGGTCTGTCAGGAATTTTTTTGTTGGTTTATTGATGTGGACTTGTTTGGAAATCATTGCCCAATGATTGAAGAAGAAATTTCTGAGTTATCGGTATTTTTGGATTGTTTGTTATAGGAGTATTGGAATCAAGGATTAGTTTCATATTTCTTGATCATAGAATAAGTTTTTTTCCTACATGTTCTAACTGTATGATCTAAGTTTGGTATTGATAACTTAAGGAAGTTGGCACCATGGGAAACATAATACTCGACATTTTGATTTTTTTTGCCTTTGCTTTTATGTAGAGAAAGAATGTGCGATTTTGCAAACATACCAAAAATAGGAATTGTTTGTTAATTTTTTATTTTCTCTTCCCCTATTCGGCATTCTTCGAGAATATTATGTGTATTTGGGTGGTGATTTTTTGGGGCTTGAGGTCCAAATGCTGAGTTGTTAGCTCTGTAGTGGGTTAAGAGAAACGAGTAATTGTGGTTGGCAAATAAGATAGCCTGATTTCAGTTGAGAGAATGAGAGTAATGAGAATGAATGTCTGATGGGAAGGAGGCTTTAACCACCTAAATGAATTATGCTTCCTGAATCAGTTTCCTGAAATACCATTTTATTTCTATATTGATCATATCCCCGTTGCATGTCACAAGATTTACACGACTCTATAGCTCATGCTAACTGCCTCCCTAGCTGCCACCTCACTAACTACATCAATCCTACAGTAGCAAATCCTACAGAGAAAACTCTCATCTTCTCTACCAGTAGGGAGTCCTGGGGAAGTGGGGTTGCGTAGTTTTATGCTCAAATTTTGAATTTGATCTATCAGGTTTCATTAGAGAATGGGTCCTTCTACTAATAATAACATTCTGAGCATATTTTGCAGGAAATTAGACAGTTATGCTCATCTCTTGTTGATCTGAAAAGAGCTTCTGCTGAAGAAATGCGCCGAAGTGTCTATGCGAATTACACAGCTTTTATTCGGTGAGTTCTTTGTGGTAATGTTAGGGTCTTTCTAGCAATGTCTCCTCTCTGCCCTTTTGTCCCATTTTTGTATAGAAATAATATCCTTAGACTTGAACTGGAATTCAGAAGCCATTCAAAGACCTAAGATGTGAAATTTCCTCTTTATTTGAATAGCTAATTAGATATAATAAAGGATTGAAACTTGCTGTGTAAGAAGCCAAACTGCTGTTCATAAAAGGCTCAATGGCTGCTGCATGCTCAGATAGACGTGATAGTTGCCAACCTTCTCTTCAATGACCTAAATTATAGAGGACTTCTAGACATCTTTCTTGTGTTATTCTTGACTAGACCACTTTTTTATTGTCATGTTTCAATATTGAGTATCCAGCATGTCTTACTGCAAGGTAGATATACTTTGCCATTACCTTCTGCTTCATATTTAACATATTAATCTAACATTCATCTCATTTTCATAATTTCTGCAGTACTTCCAAAGAGATATCGGATTTAGAGGGCGAACTTTCATCCATGAGAAACTTGTTGTCCACTCAGGCAACTCTGATTCATAATCTTGCTGACGGAGTTCATATTGACTCTGAAGCTCTTCCTGATGCTTCAGTGACAACTCTGTCAAACGATGAAGTAGGAGAACCTTCTGAGTTAGAGAAATGGTCAACAGAGTTTCCTGATTTCCTTGATGTATTGTTAGCTGAAAGAAGGATTGATGAAGCTTTAGCCAGCCTTGATGAGGGTGAAAGGGTTGTTGCTGAAGCAAAAGAAAAGAAAACTCTATCTCCTGCCATACTTCTGTCTCTCCAGACTAATATAACTGAACGCAGACAAAGGTTAGCTGATCAGCTTGCTGAAGCTGCCTGCCAACCTTCCACACGGGGTTCTGAGCTCCGTGCATCAATTTCTGCTCTTAAAAAACTTGGTGATGGTCCGCGTGCTCATAGTTTACTCCTTAATGCTCATTATCAGAGGTATCAATACAACATGCAAAGTCTCCGGCCATCAAGCACATCTTATGGTGGAGCATATACGGCAGCACTTTCGCAGCTTGTATTCTCTGCCATTGCTCAAGCTGCAAGTGATTCCACGGCTATTTTTGGAAAGGAGACAGCTTATACATCTGAGCTTGTCATGTGGGCAACAAAACAGACAGAAGCATTTGCACTTCTAGTCAAAAGACACGCACTTGCTTCGTCTGCAGCTGCTGGAGGATTGAGATCTGCTGCAGAATGTGTTCAAATAGCATTAGGCCACTGTTCTTTACTGGAAGCTCGTGGACTTGCTCTTTGTCCTGTTCTTATAAAGCTTTTTAGGCCCAGTGTGGAGCAAGCTCTGGATGCTAATTTGAAGCGAATTGAAGAGAGTACAGCTGCCTTAGCAGCTGCTGATGATTGGGTGCTCACATATCCTCCAAGCTCCGTGCGTTTGTCTGGAAGAACAGGTGCGGCTGTTGCTGGTAGCACATTGGCTCACCAGCACAAGCTTTCAAGTAGTGCACATCGTTTCAATACAATGGTCCAGGTATATATTTTCTTCCTTCAGAAGTGTAGACGGAGATGAATATCTTGTCCTGAAATTTGCTTCACATGCTCGAGTAAATATCATTTTCAAATTGGTAACTTTGTCACCAGGAAATACATTACTCTTTGGACTCCAAATTGCAAGATTTTATCATCTTCTGTCAGTCTGTGTTCTAAGATGACCTAATTACTGTCTATGTTTGATTGTGCAGGACTTTTTTGAAGATGTAGGTCCCCTATTAAGCATGCAGTTGGGCAGTAGAACTCTGGATGGCTTGTTCCAGGTCTTTAATTCGTATGTAAGTATGCTCATAAAAGCTTTACCCGGTTCAATGGAGGAAGAAGCAGATTTTGAGGGTTCAGCAAATAAAATTGTTCGGATGGCTGAAACTGAAGCACAACAAATAGCATTGCTTGCCAATGCATCCTTACTGGCTGAGGAGCTGTTGCCTCGTGCAGCAATGAAGCTCTCCCCATCAAGTCAAGCTAATGATGGTCGTAGAAGACCCATGGATCGCCAAAATCGTAATCCCGAGCAAAGGGAATGGAGGAAGCGCCTTGTGGCTTCTGTTGATAGACTGAAAGATAGTTTCTGCCGCCAACATGCTCTTGATCTTATTTTTACTGAAGAAGGTGATAGCTATCTGACTGCGGATACGTACATAAATATGAATGGGAATGCAGATGAAATTGAGTGGCTACCTACTCCAGTATTTCAGGTACTTTCCATTTGCAAGTCGATTACTTGATGTTAATATCATGTGAATGCCAAATTTATTTGCTATTTCTTCCTTTTTGGACACAATATGGTGTACAATCTATCGACTTCCTTCCACTATGAACTTTGAAGAGCTGCACATTCAATTATTGTATGCTGTCTTCTATGCTTCCAGGATCTTTATGCAAAGTTGAACAGAATGGCTAGTTTAGCAGCAGATATGTTTGTAGGCCGTGAGAGATTTGCCACGTTGTTGTTAATGCGGCTAACGGAGACTGTCATTTTATGGCTTTCTGAAGATCAAACATTTTGGGATGACATTGAGGAAGGACCTAGGCCATTGGGTGATCTTGGTCTACAGCAGGTTTGGAAATTGATATTGGCTCTGTGATTGCTTCTATTATCTATTCCCTCGTTTATAATTTACATTCTTAATTCTTGCAGTTCTATTTGGATATGAAATTTGTCCTGTGTTTCGCTTCGCAAGGCCGTTACTTATCTAGGAACTTGCATCGTGTGGTGAATGATATCATAAATAAAGCAATAGCTGCATTTTCTTCAACAGGCATGGATCCAAATAGGTAATTGTTTCTTATATTCCTGGCATGCTTACATTGCAGATATATTGTTTTCAATAATTGCTTTCTCGTGTTCTGATCTTGTTGTCATTATTTATTTTTATTTTTTGAAAATTTGAATTCTGAATGCCTGCAGTTCTCTTTGTGGCCTGCTTAAAATAATGTCAAGCATGGAACATGACTATCACTATGAAAAGCTGAATTTAGAAATCCGTGGAATATATCGTATAGATATCTGTACAAGAAATAATGACATTTGCTGGGAGCATCCTTGCAATATCACCCTGGATTCTTATTGATAAATGTACATTAATTTCGGGCTTACATGTTCACTGACGAATGATCTAAAAAGAACACATTTAATATATGGGCTCTGGGGTTGTAATTTGATGGAAGCTTTTGTACTGAGGTACTATTAATATCTTAATGAAAGTCACAAAGATGTTGATCTAGTGTCTATACCGGGATAGTCTTTTCGTGAGATGAAATATAAATTTAAGTGCATTAGCTGTAAAAAAACCTTATTTGATTTCTCATCTGTGTTTATGGTTGCAGTGTACTTCCGGAAGATGATTGGTTTAATGAAATTTGTCAAGACGCGATAGATAGGCTGAGCGGTCATCCAAAGAATGTCAATGGGGAGCGTGATCTCAACAGTCCAACTGCTTCCGTTTCAGCTCAATCTATTTCATCTATGAGATCTCATGGTAGTTCCTGAGGTACAAATCTGTACATTAGACTGCATTTTCGCGGTTTGTGATGCCTTGTAGTATTTGCTCTCTCAAAATTTTTTGATCCTTTTGTTAATCCTCAAAGCAGTAGATTTGTAGCCATAAATTCGATTTCTTGGAAGGCTAGAAATTCTTTATGTTTTCCAGCAGGAGAGCATTTTTGAGTGTGTGTATATGTTGGATAAGATGATAGCAAAGAACCTAAATTTGCATATTCTTTTGTGTTATATGTACAAATTCCTTCTTTGGTGCCTTCTTTTGTAATGTTACCACTCCAAAATTTGCAACATTTTATTTTTCTTCTATTTGGTTTTTGTTGTGGTTGAAATTTCAGCAACTTTGGCCTGCATCTATTATTTATTTATATAAAAAAAAATGAATGTCAACGTCATCTTGATACTGATTTCTCAATTATGCACCGACTTTTACTAAAATGATGTTGAACTAATAGTTTTCTAATCATTGGACTATTTTCATATATAAGTAATATAATGTCTAGTAGGAAAAAAAGATTGGGACAACATCTCAAATAGCCACTTAAGATAAGAAAAGATAAATATTAGTCATTAACTTAAATATATATAAATTATAGCCACTTTCATTGTATTGAGACAGAATTACCCTTTCTACATTAATCGAGTCGCCGGCGTTGTAACCCAGTCTCCGGCGGCCAAGCGGAGGAGAAAGAAATTGAGCAGCCGTTTTGCAATATTGCCGGTAAAAAATCATCGATAGATTTGCCCAGTTTGCTGTCGATCGAGTTTCCACCATCCCCGGCGGTCGCCATCGATCAAGTCACCATCTTCATCAAGGAGCCGCCTTCTTCGGCGTCGTTTTGCCCTTAATCGCAGAAACTGAAAATTCCTTTCTGCCCAACGGTGAAATCTAGTCATCTCTACCGCATCTGTTTGTCGGGAAGATAGGTCAGTCTGATTTCGGCGTGAAGAGGAAATCTCGTTTAATGAAGAGGCACTTTGATTCTGAGAAACCCGTCGAGCTTGATTGGCTCGATCCAGATTTGATCGAGCCCTATTACTTGCATGAATACTTGTTTTTGCCAATTTGCGATGCGCGATCGAGTCACTTCGTGCTTGATCGAGTCACCTCGGGCTCGATCGAGCTCGAACAACTCGAACGAGCATCATTCGTCTCATTCAGACCCAAGATTGATATATTGAAACTCCGCACGATAAGGCTCGATCGAGCATTACTGGGTTCGATTGGACGATTGGGGCTTGAGAAGCGGCGAGGAGTGATGAAGAACACGTTAGTGGTGGTGATGAATCTCGTTCGGGCTCATTCGTGCTGCTCGGGCTCGTTCGAGCCCTTCCCCTCCGACTGAAAATGTGTGGGATAACAGCCCTATGAGTCAACGACTCAACGCCGGCTTCAACTGTTACACCCGCCGGAAAATGGAAACCGTAGATGATGATCATCTTCAATGGCATGACGAAACCAGGGCTTTCAGGAATCTTCATGGAGCAACTCTTGACAAAGATGGACTGCTGGGGCTCAGGGCCTACGACGAACACTACAAAAAAATTAGAGGCATTGATGGGGATAGCATGACGGAAATCAGGAAGAAAATGGTTTGTGCTAGGGAGAGGGATACAGACGTGGGGAAGGAAGATAGGGAAATTAGAGAGAGAAATGAGCGGCGTGAGGTAAGGATGAGAGTTTTGATTTTTTGTTTGTTTTCTTTTTTTTTTTTGATTATGTATATTTTTATTATTTTTATTAAGGGTATTTTTGTCTCATCACATCAAAAGTGACTAGAATTTATATGTTTTTAAGTTAATGGCTACAATTTATTTTTTGTTAAGTTACTTGGCTATTAAATGGCAATACTCGGCCTTTGTAATTATTGATAGCTATAAATATAAAAAAGAAACACCAACAGGTAAAGCAGGATCAAGCAAAAGCAATGCTCAATTGTTTCTCAAGCAAAAATTACGTAGAAAATTGAGTTGGACAAGAATTAAATGGCATTGACTTTCAGCATTATTATTATAAATTTAATATTAAATAATATATTTTCCTTTACAAAAATTTGACAGTAATAAGTATCTTTTTACTAAAATAGTTTTAAAAATTTATTTGCCAACACGCCACCTCAAAATTAATTTTATGTCTAATATATTGTGAAGTATCTTAATCTTATTGGCCTCAAAATTAATTTTGTGTCTAGCTAATATATTGTCAAGTGTCTTAAATCAAAAAATATATTCTTTGTTACAAAAATTTGACAAATATATTTCTTATTGGCCAATGGGCCACTTCAAAATTGATTTTGTGTCTAGCTAATATATTGTCAAGTATCTTAAATTAAAAAATACAGTATATTTTTTGTTACAAAATTTGAAAATTATATTACAAAAACTTATTGCGGGCCACCTTAGAATGCTCATTATGTGTCAATAAAACTTTGACAATCAAAGTAATCTACACATACTAAAAAAAAATTAAAATAACTTAGTGGCCAATGGGCCACCTCAAAATTAATTTTGTACCTAACTAATTTATTGTCAATATATATATATATATATATATTTGACAATTATATTTCAAAAACTTATTGGCTAACCCGTCCCCATATCCACCTCAGAAAATCCCCCGTACCCGACCCCTTACCTGATTAAATTAAATAGGGAGCGGGGCGGGGTTTACCCGCCGGGGGAAGGGTACCCGACGGGTACCCGTTTAATTAATTCTTTTTTACAAAAAAACTGATTTTTATAATAATAAAAATTGTTAAAAAATTAATTAAAACTATAATCATTATTAAAAAATAAAAGAATTGTAAATTATTTAAAAAAATTATCAAAACAATAATAATTAAGTACTTAATTTACTGAAATTTTAAATATAATTTATAAATATAAATTTTTAAATTTACCCGCCCCGAACCCGAACCCGAACCCGAACCCGACTCGGGTACATATTTTTATACCCGTTCCCGCCCCCGATTATCTCCCCCCCCCCCCCCCATTAGGAGCAGATACCCGCGGGTGCCCAAACTTGCGGGTAAAATTACCATCCCTATGTCATTTAGGGTGAGACGGATTTGGAAAATTCAGGTATCGGGTATTTCCGAACCCGAAAAAATAAAACTTGAGATCCCGAATTTTTTATTGATATTTTTTAATAAAATAAATAAGTACTACAATTATATAAGCATTAACTTTAACAAATAACAATTTGATAATAATTCACAGTTTGTTGTGGTATAGGATTGCTATTAAACGTGTAATTTTTTTTTCTAATATAATTCTCCTTTTGAGTTTTGAGTCTTTTGACTATGCCTATTTTATGATCTATTTTGATTTTTGGCAGATTAAATTTATGGTTTTGACAGATTCATGGTTTTGCTATTAAATTTATAGTTTTGACAGATTTGGGTACCCGAATATATTTTTAGGTTTGAGTTCGAATAGTGAATTTGTGAATTTTCGGGTTCGGGTACCCGAAAAATAAAGTATTGGTTGATTGAATACAAAATCATATACAAAATTATCTTTGAGGTGATCCTTGTGGAATTAAATTATTATTATTATTGATTTAAAAAAACAAATATATAGATTTTTAGATAAATATGGAATAGAGGATGTAGAGAGCGCCACGTAAGCATGCCGATCGACGTGGTGCTCCAAATCCGCAACAGAACTGATTTAAAATATATACCTAAAATACTAAACCCTACGAAAAAAAAAACAAACTAAACCCTATAAAAAATACTAAACCCTACTAAAAAAATATATACTAAACCCTACAAAAAAAACTCAAAACTAAGAATAATAAAAAGAAAATAAAAAATCAACACAAATGTTTGAGTTCCCCCGTAAGCATACCAATCGACGTGGTGCTCCGAGTCCGAAACGGAACTAATTTAAAATATATAACCAAAATACTAAACCCTACCAAAAAAAAAAAAAAAAAAAAAAAAAACCTCAACCCTAAGAAATAATAAAGAAATAAAGTGAAACGCCAACATAAATGTTTAAGTTTCCTTTTCACATCCATGGCGTATTTTGTTGTTTGATTGATTGATTTTGAGTTTGAATATATTGATATAGTAATTTGTATCATATAAATATTAATTAATTTTAAAAATAAAAATAAATTTTAATGTGGTACTCCGAATCCGCAACGTTTTAGATAAATAGATAATGAAGGATGTAGAAGACGTCATGTAAGTACGTTGATTGTTGTAGTGCTCCGAATTTGCTACATAATGGGTGTATGTAATGTAAGCCTTAAATATTAATTAATGATGTGGTGTAATGGTTTAAGATATAGCCTATCATGTGTGAGCTCATAGGTTGAATCCTCTCATTCTCATAATTAAATTTTTAAATTTGAGATTCTATAGTATAGATAAATTATTATAAAGGTTTGAATCCTCACATTCTCATAATTAAATTTTTAAGTTTGAGGTTCTAAAGTGTAGATAAATTATTATAATTATAATAATTAATATTGGTGTATATAAATACATAATTAATATGTATAAATATATAGATTTTAGATAACTATATAGATTTTATAAATACAATACATATCCAATAGAATATGTGATAATTATGTATATGATTTAAATAGTTTTTGTTTTTATTATTGAATAAATATATTCAAGTTAGATAAATAGAAAACGGTGGATGTAAAGGGACGCCACGTAGACGCATAGATCGTTGTGGTATCAGGAATCCGCTGCGGAATTATATATAAGATGTCCAGAGCTATCCATCCATAGTAACCAAGGGTCAGTCCTCTCTAACCCAAACGAAATTTCCTTCCCTTTACCATCGTTTTTTTAAATGACATTATCATTTTTATTTGAGAATAGGCACTAATATTTTTTTATTTGTTAAACTAAAAATTGCCGGCCGCTAATATTCTTTTTTGGTTACCAACAAATACTATGTAAAGGGAAGTCTAGTTTGCCGGCCGCTAATATTCTTTTTTTGTTACCAACAAATCTATATCTATACTTATATAAAAAGAGCCTTGTGTACTTAATGTAGATTGCCTATTATATCCCTAATACATGGAGTATTAAATAATTAATTACGGTAATACAAAATACATATTAAATGTAAAAGATTATTAAGGTAATACAATCTGCACTAAATTTTATATGATTTTATAAAATTAATAGCAAATTTTATATGTAGCAATATCAAATATAGTCAAGCCAAATAATGATCGGTTTTATTCGATGGAACTCGCATTTATTCTTTCTAAACTCCTATTTGTATATATATATATATATTTAGGATAGTTATCAATGTAATTTAAATTTTGGGATGGTCATTAGATTATTAAAAATGTATGTGCCAAATATATTTGTGATGGAAAATTTGTAAAGCTTTTTTTTTTCCACCCTAACGTGTGTGAACTAATGTTGATTGAGTCCAAATTTAAATATTATTGACCAAAAACATCTGTTAATAATAATAATAATAATAATAATAATAATAATAATAATAATAATAATAATAATAAGGTGATAATTCCACATAAAGAAGGAGATCCCTAAAATATTTGAAATGGGAAAATTAAACTAAGTGAATTTTGTTGGATGATTAGAACGAATAACCTACAATCATACTTTTGCAAGATTATAAATACGGAGTATATAGCAATATGTGCACTTCAATATACTAACATAATAAATGAAATCAATCATATTTAGTATCATAAGCTGTAAATGGTTTATAGTACTTTAATTTAAGATGCATTTGATCAATAAAAACTAAGTAGCATAAGAATATGAAAAAATGATTAAAAAATGGATCAAAATTGAAATCTAATAATTGTATTTATGCATATATTATTCCCTTTTATTTACACTCATTAGAAATATTTAAAGATTATTAATACCAAACAAATTGAATATATTGAGTATTCTTTATTTTCTTTAGTCAATAGTCATATATAACGTATAAAATTTTAGAAAATATTTATAAAAAAAAAAAAACATAAAAGATTAATATTGCCATAACAGTAGAATGAATCAAAAAAATTCTAAGATAAACAGGACGGAGGGAGTATAAATGAGAGATTAAACGTGCAGCGCACGTACACTTTACTAGTACTATGTAAAGGGAAGTCTAGTTGATCCAACTACAATGAAATATCAACAAAATTACATAATAATAATAATATTATTATTATTATTATTATTATTATTACAAAAAAAGAAAAAAGAAAAGAATACGAGCTTCAATCCAAGTATGTGCAGTATATGATTGATCTAAGTGAAAGAATGTATTGGAAAATTTAGACAAAGTAAAAGAATACTACAATTTTAAGTTGGTTCAGACCCATAATTTTATATTCAAATATCAATCTACCTATATAATTGAAATGGACTGAAACTGTAATCAAGTGATTTCATAATTTTGAAAAAGTCCAGATATGGAAACATAGCATGACTTAGTATTTTAATTTGATTGTTCACACCACCAAGATATTTGCCACTGCTAGTATTCTAACTGTAATTTAAAAGTCACCAAATTCTTGATGACTAAATTATATGCATAAATATATGTATATATACAGATGTACGCAACGCTGCAGCCCTCTTCAAATAGTTTTATAAATAGCTATCATGGCTAAGTTATACTCATTGAACTTGACTTGAAATTCTTGTGTCTTGATGCTTTCCAATATGCAGAAATTCGGCTTGTTGCCTTCCCTTCTTCTCTTTCTAAGTTTTCATTTTAGTCCCTCGAATGGCTTCAACTCGACTGCCGTAAAGGTTGATGTTGGAATCATTCTTGATCTTCAAACAACTGTTGGAAAGATTTTCCAAACTTGCATTTCCATGGCTGTTGAGGATTTCTACTCCAACAGCAGTTATAAGACGATGCTCGTGCCTCATTACAGAGATTCGAGGAGTGATGTCGTAACTGCATCTTCTGCAGGTAGAATCTAACTCATTTTTAGCAGTTCCATTTCTCCGTTGTCTTTTTTGTTTGGATAGTTAGCTTATTTAAGGTTTGAACTTCGTTTGTAGCCATTGATCTGCTCAAGAACACTCAAGTAGTGGCCATTTTCGGGCCTCAGAGATCTGTTCAAGCAAACTTTGTGATAGAAATTGGTAACAAAGTGCGAGTTCCGATAATATCTCCAGCAACGAGTCCATTTCTATCGCCTCAAGAATCGCCATACTTCATCAGAGCATCATGGAGCTCATCTGCTCAAGCTAAAGCAGTTGCAGCAATTGTGAAAAAATTCGAATGGAGAGAAGTGGTGCTTGTTTATGAAGACAACACTTTTGGGAATGGCTTGCTACCATTTTTGACTGAGGATTTGCTAGAGAGCTATGCTGTAGTCTCGAACATGACTGCTATCTCAGCTTCTGCTGACAATGATCAGATTCTTGAACATCTGCATAAGTTGAAGAATCTGCAGGCAAGGGTGTTTATTGTTCATATGCTTCCACCTCTTGCTCCGCGTTTCTTTAAAATGGCGCAGAGCATTGGGATGACGAAGGAGGGATATGCTTGGATAATTACTGAGGTTTTTACTAGTCTGTTGGATTCTGTGGATTCGGAAACTATTGAGGCGATGCAAGGTGTAGTAGGCGTGAAGCCTTATATTCCGAGTTCTAGTGAAGTTAAAAACTTCACTAGTAGATGGAAGAGGAGGTTTTATAAAGAGAATTCAGAGATAGAAAGAATAGAACTTAATGTTTTTGGTTTGTGGGCTTATGACAGCATAACTGCTCTTGCAGAAGGAGTCGAACGCGCAGGTGTGACATCTCCAAAATTCAAGAAACCGGCTAATAATGGAAATTTGACAGATTTGGAAGCAATAGGTACTTCAAATTCTGGACCATTACTTGTAAGTCTCATCAGAAACATTACTTCAAAAGGGTTGAGTGGCGATTTCAATATAAGTAATGGCGAGCTACAGCCATCTGTGTTTGAGATTATGAATGTGTTGGGCAATGGAGCGAGCAGAGTTGGGTTTTGGACACAAAGTGATGGGATTTCAAAGACATTGAATCTTGGAAATGATTCTAAGGAAAGTATTGGAGCAGTTGTGTGGCCGGGGCAAACGAGTGAGAAGCCTAAAGGCTGGGGAATCACTGCAAATATAAGAAAGTTAAGAGTTGGAGTTCCTATGAAGTGCAGAACGAGCGAACTTGTCAATGTTTCAATAGATGAAGAAACTAATGTGGTTAATGCAACCGGTTTCTGCATTGATGTGTTTATGGCAGCCATGGAATTATTACCATATCACGTCGAATATGAGTTTGTTGCCTTCAAAAATGCTGATCAAAATAGCGCTGGATATAACTATGATAGCCTTATTGAACAAGTACTCCTCAAGGTAAATTCAGAGTTTTCAATTTCCTTTTCTTACCTTTATCCTCGTTTAAAATGTCTAAATGTTTTCTTGCCATTGACAGAAATTTGATGCAGTGGTTGCGGATGTAACCATTTCAGCAAAGAGAACAGAAATGGCAGACTTCACCCTTCCTTACATAGAATCTGGACTTTCCACAGTTGTCCAAATATGGGACGACAGGGAGAAACCTTGGATTTTCCTGGACCCTCTCACAAAGGAACTCTGGTTCACTATTTTAGGATTCTTCATTTTCACTGGCTTCGTTGTTTGGGTTCTCGAACATGGTGGAAATGAAGAGTTCAGGGGTCCACCTTACAAGCAATTTGGGATGATTTTTTGGTTCTCCTTCTCAACACTAGTTTTTGCACATAGTAAGTCCTCCATTGAGATCCTATGTCCCACTTTCTTGATGATAATTCTTGTTTATTTTAAACAGTCTCCATAATTCTTGAAATCTTTTTCCTTTTCTTTTTATGACAGGGGAGAAAGTGAAGAGCAACTTGTCAAGATTTGTGGTGATCATATGGTTGTTTGTGGTCCTTGTTCTAACCTCCAGCTACACTGCAAACTTGACATCCATGCTCACGGTGAAGAATCTCGATCCCTCCGACTTCTCCGACATGGCAAAGAGAGGTGAATACATTGGGTTCAGGGAAGGCTCCTTCGTGAGGCAAGTGTTGGATACTACTACATCAGACAACTCCAAATTCAAAGTCTTAAACTCCTTCGAAGAATACGATAAAGCGCTCTCATTAAGCACCAGTAAAGGAGGAGTAGGTGCCATTGTAGATAATTTGCCTTCCATTAGGATCTTCCTCTCCAAATACTGCCACAACTACACCAGGATTGGCACAAACTTTAGCAATTCTGGTTTTGGATTTGTAAGTCACCACCCTTTCTCTTCTTTTTCATATTTTTCACATTGAGAAAGATCATAATTAACAAGTTAAATGACTTTGCAGGCATTTCAAAGGGGATCACCATTAGCCCCTGATGTATCAAGAACAATCATGCAGATGAAAGAGAATGGAAAAATGGATAAGATTTCAAGAAAATGGTTTGGTGAAAGACAAGGCTGCGGTTTCCACAACGGAACTGCTGAAAATCCAAAAAGCCTTACTGTCAAAAGTTTCAATGGCCTCTTTTTTATTTCTGGCATATCTTCATTCTCAGCTTTAGCCATATTCTTGTGCATCTTCTTGTACCAGAATCGTGGTGTTTTGACTTCCGATGCCTCTCTCAAGAATAAACTGGACGAACTCGCAGAAGCTTTTGATCGGCAGAGAGACGACAAATCAGTACCAACTTGCAATAAATCAAGAATTGTTCCTGAAGAAATGGTTACAGCAGAGAAGTGTAAGGCAGTGAACAACATCTCATCATGCTATGCAGAAGAAGGGAAGTGTTCATCAATAGAAGTAGTTGTAACGAGAGCCTAATCCATGAAAATGTGAATATGTTTGTTGTTTGCTAAATGTGTGCACCAACTTTGTTAAAGCCCTTGTAAACACCCTAGACTTGATGAAATAGAATGCTGTTTATCTTAAATTTAGTACTCCAATTTTAACAGTTTAGAATTAACCCTTTTAACAGGACATGTGCTGTAATTTTTACCTTTTGTTTGTAATGAAAATAAGTACACTTGACCTTCTCGATTTAGTAAAGTAATAGAAGCATATCACTGCTATCCATTTATCATAAACTTTGAACACTTCAAAGAAAAACTAACACGCCAATAATAATAAGACAGAATCAAGCAAAAGCAAGCCTCTCTTGTTTCTCAACAAAATTTACGTAGGAAATTTACGTATAATGGTATTGCTGGACTTTCATGCAAAATCTGAAGGAAATTTCCGCGCTAACCCAAAGGAAATTTCCCAGCTTCTTAACTTCGTTATTAGATGCATTATTTATTTATTTATTTTTCTAAATAGACAGTAATATATTTAAGTATTACAAATTTTGGTCTAACTACAATTGAACACCAAAAAAAATTACAAATATATCAACAAATACGAGCTGTTACAGCCCAAATATGTGTAATATATATATGATTGATCTAACTGAAAATTAATGATAGTGGCAAACCAAAAAAGTTGATGGAAAAATATTTTTTGGTTCATGGAGAGAATAATATATTTATAATTGAAATTAAGTAATTTCAGAATCTTCAGTAGCCTGTTTGACGAAGTCCACGCACATAAATTTGATGACAGTACTATTCTAAGTCCAAAGTCTCCAAAATTTATTGCTGACTAAAGCCCACTCCAACTGGTTTTTTAAATACATCTTCCTGGCTAATTATGTAATACTACTTCACTAGAAAATCTTGATTCTGATGCTTTACAGTATGAAGAAATTCTGCTTGTTGCCTTTGCTTCTTCTCTTCCTAAGTTTTCATTTTAGTCCCTCTAATGGATTCAACTCGAGTGCTGTAAGGGTTGATGTTGGAGTAATTCTTGATCTTCAAACAACTGTTGGAAGGATTTTCAAGACCTGCATTTCTATGGCCACTGAAGATTTCTACTCCAAGAACAGTTACAGCACGATGATCGTGCCTCATTTCAGAGATTCGAGCATTGATGTCGTAAATGCAGCTTCTGCAGGTAGAATATAACTCATTTTTAGCAGTTCCATTTCTGTGTTGTCTTTTTTTGTTTGGATAGTTAGCTTATTAAAGATTTGAACTTCTTTTCAAGCCATTGATCTGCTGAAGAACACTCAAGTAATGGCGATTTTCGGGCCTCAGAGATCGATTCAAGCAGACTTTGTGATAGAAATTGGTAACAAAGTGAAAGTTCCAATAATATCTCCAGCAACGAGTCCATCTCTATCGCCTCAAGAATCTCCATACTTCATCAGATCATCATGGAGCTCATCTTCTCAAGCTAAAGCAGTTGCAACAATTGTGAAAAAATTTGGTTGGAGAGAAGTGGTGCTTGTTTACGAAGACAACACTTTTGGGAATGGATTACTACCATTTTTAACTGAGGATTTGCTAGAAAGCAATGCTCTAGTCTCGAACATGACTGCTATCTCAGATTCTGCTCAAAATGATCAGATTCTTGAACATCTGGATAAGTTGAAGAATATGCAGACAAGGGTGTTTGTCGTTCATATGCTTCCACCTCTTGCATCGCGTTTTTTCAAAATGGCTCGAAGCATTGGGATGATGAAGGAGGGATATGCTTGGATAATTTCTGAGGTGCTTACTAGTCTGTTGGATTCTGTGGATTTGGAAACTATAGAGGCGATGCAAGGTGTAGTAGGCGTGAAGGCTTATATTCCAAGTTCTAGTGGAGTTAGAAACTTCACTAGTAGATGGAAAAGGAGGTTCTATAAGGAGAATCCTGAGATGGAAAGAACTGAACTTAATGTTTTTGGCTTGTGGGCTTATGATAGCATAACTGCTCTTGCAGAAGGAATCGAACGTGTTGGTGTGACTTCTCCGAAATTCAAGAAAGTGGCTGAAAGAGGAAATTTGACAGATTTGGCAGAAATAGGGACTTCAAACTCGGGGCCATTGCTTGTAAGTTGGATCAAAAACTTCACTTCAAAAGGATTGAGTGGAGATTTCAAGATAAGTAATGGTGAGCTGCAACCATCCGCGTTTGAGATAGTGAACGTGCTAGGCAACGGGGCAAGCAGAGTCGGGTTCTGGACACAAAGTGATGGGATTTCAAAGACGTTGAATCTTGGAAATGATTCTAAGGAAAGTATTGGAGCAGTTGTATGGCCGGGGCAAACGAGCAACACGCCTAGAGGCTGGGAAGTCACTGCAAATGCAAGAAAGTTAAGAGTCGGAGTTCCTATGAAGTGCAGAACTAGTGAGCTTGTCAGTGTTACAAGAGATGCAAAAACAAATAAAGTTAATGCAACTGGTTTCTGCATTGATGTGTTTAAGGAAGCCATGAAACTATTGCCATATCATGTCGAATTTGAGTTCATTCCTTTTGAAAATGCGAAGCCAAATAGCACAGGATATCACTATGAAAGCCTTCTTGAACAACTACCCCTCAAGGTAAATGCAGACTTTTAATTTTCCTTTTCTTACCTTTATCCTTGCTTATTTGCTTTCTGAGTTTTAAAAAGACTGCTTATTTTCTTGGCAATGACAGAATTTCGATGCAGTCGTAGCAGATGTAACCATATCAGCTAAGAGATCACAAATGGCAGACTTCACCATTTCTTACATAGATTCTGGGATTTCCACAGTTGTCCCAATAGAGGACAACAGCAAAGAGAGTGCTTGGATTTTCATGAAGCCACTCACAAAGGGACTCTGGTTTACCATTGTAGGATTCTTCATCTTCACTGGATTCGTTGTTTGGGCTCTCGAGCATGGTGTGAACGAAGAGTTCAGAGGTCCACCTCACAAGCAAGTTCGAATGATTTTCTGGTTCTCCTTCTCAACAATAGTTTTTGCTCATAGTATGTCCTCAATTCTTGCACTTTAGATCCACAATTCTTGATACATAAACAGCCACATTTCTGGAACTCTTATTTCTTTATGACAGGGGAGAAAGTGAAGAGCAACTTGTCAAGATTCGTGGTGATCATATGGCTGTTTGTGGTCCTTGTCCTAACCTCGAGCTACACAGCAAACTTGACCTCCATGCTCACGGTGCAGCAACTTGAGGCGACAGATTTCCACGACATGTCAAGAAAAGGTGAATATATTGGCTTTAAAGAAAGTTTTGGATAGTTCTTCATCAGACAACTCCAAGTTCAGAGTCTTAAATTCCTTCGAAGAATACGACGAAGCCATCTCCTTAGGCACTGGAAAACGAGGAGTAGATGCAATCATTGATAATCTGCCTTCCATTAGGCTCTTTCTCTCCAAATATTACCACAAATACACCATGATTGGCAAAACATATAGAAATTCTGGTTTTGGATTTGTAAGTCACCCTTTTTTCCTTGTAGTTGTCTTTCTCATCTTCCCATATTTACAAAGGTCATAACAAGTTGATTAATTTTTGCAGGCATTTCAAAGGGGCTCGCCATTAGCCCCTGACGTATCAAGAACAATCATGCAGATGAAAGAGAATGGAAAAATGGATGAGATTTCAAGAAAGTGGTTTGGAGAAGAAGAAGGCTGCAGTTTGCGCAATGGAACTGCTGCAAATTCGAAAAGCCTTACTGTCAGCCATTTCAAGGGCCTCTTTTTTATTTCTGGACTCTCTTCATTCTCAGCTATTGCCATATTCTTGTGCATCTTCTTGTACCAGAATCGCCGTGTTCTGACTTCTGATGCCTCTCTCAAGCAGAAACTGTACGAACTCGCTGAAGTTTTTGATGGACAGAGAGATAATAAACAGCTACCAACTTCAAGAACTGATTATGAAGAAATGGTAATTACAGCAGATAAGAGTAAGGCAGTGAAGAGCATCGCATCATGTTATGCAGAAGAAGGGAAGTGGTCAACAGTAGAACTAGTTGTAACAAGAGCCTAACCCATACAAATATGAATATGTTTGTTGTTTTACAATAAGAGTGGACCAACTCTGATTAGGCCCTTGTAACACCCTAGACTTAATATGAAATAGTATGCTATTTATCTTAAATTTAGTAACTTGTAACAGTTTAGAATTTACCCTTTTAACAGGACAGTGCTGTAACTTTTAATTTTTGTTATGAAAACAAGTACAAAGAAATAATTAATCCTTCTGTGTGAGCTAGCCAACGATTACTTGTAAGTATCATAAGAAACTTTACTTCAAAAGGATTGAGTGGCGAGTTCAATATAAGTAATGGCGAGCTGCAGCCATCCATGTTTGAGATTATGAATGTGCTAGGCAACGGGGCAAGCAGAGTTTGGTTTTGGACCCAAAGTGATGAGATTTTAAAGAGATTGAATCTTGGAAATGATTCTAAGGAAAGTATTGGAGCAGTCGTATGGCCGGGGCAAACGAGTGAGACGCCTAGATGCTGGGAAATCACTGCAAATGCAAGAAAGTTAAGAGTTGGAGTTCCTATGAAGTGCAGAACTTGTGAACTTGTCAATGTTTCAATAGATGAAGAAACTAATGAAGTTAATGCAACTGGTTTCTGCATTAATGTGTTTAAGGCAGCCATGAAAGATTGCCATATCATGTCAAACTCGAGTTCATTCCCTTCAAAAATGCAGATCAAAAATAGCATTGCGTATAACTATGATAGCCTTCTTGAACAAGTACTCCTCAAGGTAAATGTAGATTCAATTTTAATTTTCCTTTCCTTACCTCTATCCTTGTTAATTTGCATTCTGAGATTAACACTGACAAACTTTTCTTGCCAATTACAGAATTTCGATGTAGTCGTAGCAGATATAACTATAATTCTTGTTTGTTTTATGGTCTCCATAATTTTTGAACTCTTTTATTTATTTATTTTTAACAGCAGAGAAAGTAAAGAGCAACTTGTCAAGATATGTGGTGATCATATAGTTGTCTGTGGTTTTTGTCCTAACCATGAGCTACACGGCAAACTTGACATCCATACTCATGGTACAGAAGCTCGATGCCACCGACTTCCCCTACATGTTTAAGAGAGGTGAGTTCATTGGGTTCAAGGAAGGCTCCTCTGTGAGGCAAGTGTTGGATGTTACCACATCAGAAACCTCCAATTTCAGAGTCTTAAAACTCCTTCCAAGAATATGATGAAGCCCTGTCATTACGCACCAAAAAAGGAGTAGGTGTCGTTGTTGATAACCTGCCTTCCATTAGGCTCTTCCTCTCAAAATACTGCCACAAGTACACCATGATTGGGAAAAACTATAGCAATTCTGGTTTTGTATTTGTAAGTCATCACCTTTTTCTCCTTGTAGCAGCATCCTTTTCTTCTTTCCATATTGAGAAAAGATTATAATAAGTTAAATAATTTTGTGCAGGCATTTCAAATGGGCTCACCGTTAGCCCCTGATGTTTCAAGAGCAATCATGCGGATGAAAGAGAACGGAGAAATGGATTATATTTCGAGAAAGTGGTTTGGTGAAGATGAAAGCTGCAGTTTACGCAATGGAACTTCAAATTCAAGAAGACTTACTGTCAAACGTTTCAAGGTCCTCTTTTTTTTATTTCTGGCTATCTTCATTCTCAGCTATATCCATATTCTTGTGCATCTTCTTGTTCAAGAATCGCCATATTCTGGCTTCTGATGCCTCTCTCGAGCAGAAACTGTACCAACTCGCTGAAGCTTTTGATCGACAGAGAGACAACAAATCACTACCAACTTTGAATAAATCAAGTATTGTTCCTGCAGAAGTGGTGGCAGCAGAAGAAGGGAGGTGTTCATCAATAGAAGTAGTTGTAACAAGAGCCTAATTAATCCATAAAAATGTGAAAATGTTTGTTGTTTGCTAAATGTGTGGACCAACTTTGGTTTAGGCCCTTGTAACATCCTAGACTTGGTGAAATAGAATGCTATCTTAGTGTCATAATTAATTCTGATGTGTTTATAAGTTAAATATTTACTAGTTGAACTGCTGTTATATACTTTAATCAAATCAATATGTTTTATTAGGTGAAACAAACTAACACATGAATGGTACCATCTTCGATTTTTCATTTCTCCACTAAACAAACAGTTTCAATGCCACTGCTACAAAGGCTGGTATTGGAGTCATTCTTGATCTTTATACAACTCTTGTAAAGATATGCAAGACTTGCATCTATGGCAATCGAAGATTTCTACTCCAACCGCGACTACAGCACCATGATCGAGCGTTGCTGTAGCTTCTGCTGGAAAATTAGCTAAATTATAGTCTGAGCTTTTCTTGCAGCTATATGTCTATTGAAGAATACAGAAGTGATGCCTTAGAATATACACATTCATATATTTTTGGAGTAGAATATAAATTTTCTTAGTTTTGCAATGGTTATAGTATTATTCAGAAAATGCATTGCTACACAATTGAGGCTTATGTCACTCGCTGAAAAAATGGAATAGGAACTCACTCAAATAAATCTTTGGATAATCATAATAATTCTGGAAAGAGCTACATATTTTCCTAGAATTAATAAGAAAAAGACTAACATGTCAAGTTCATAGTGATATATACTGATTCATGCACCAACTATACATTGCTAAAATAATATACTACTACTAGTTTTCTAAACATTGGACTATTATCCTACGAGGAACATACTCCATATAATGTCTAGAAGAAAAAAGAAAATAATATTTGACCTTCTCGATTAAGTAATAGAGGCATGCATCGCACTACTTAAATCCATTTATCACAAATTAAGCCCTACTTACCTAAGAAAAAATTGACGTGACATTGACTTTCATGCAAATTATTTACAAGAATTGGTCAGAGCCAATAATCAAGGGGTAATCCAAAACCAGCTATGATAGAATTTCGATGTAGTGGTTGCATATGTAACCATTTCAGCTACAAGATCACAAATGGCAGATTTCACCATTCCTTGCATACGATCTGGGATTTCCACAGCTGTCCAAATAAAGTGTGAAGAGAAGTGTGATTGGATTTTTCTGGAGCCTCCTTACAAAGGAACTCTGGTTTAACGTTGCAGGATTCTTCCTCTTAACTGGGCTCTCAAACAAGCAATTCGGGATGATCTTCTGGTTCGCCTTCTCGACACTATTTTTTGCACGTAGTAAGTTAAATATTTTTGCAGGCATTTTCGAAGGGGCTCACTAACATCCCCTGATGGAAAAAGAAGGACGTTTGGTGAAGAAGAATGCTGCAGTTTGCGCAATGGAACTTCAGATTCAAGAAGCCTTACCGCAAGCCATTTCAAGGGCCTCTTCTTTATTTCTGGTATTCTCAGATGATAAAGCAACTGTTTTTCTTGCTTTTTTTTTTTTTTTTTTTTTTTAATGACAGGAGAAAAAGTGAAGAGCAACTTGTCAAGATTTGTGGTGATCATATGGTTGTTCGTGGTCCTTGTCCTAACCTCCAGCTACACTGCAAACTTGACATTCATCCTCACGGTGAAGAATCTCGAACCCTCCGACTTCCCTAACATGGCAAAGAGAGGTGAATACATTGGGTTCAAGGAAGGTTCCTTCGTGAGGCAAGTGTTGGATAGTACTACATCAGACTACTCCAAATTTAAAGTCTTAAACTCCTTTGAAGAATACGATGAAGCCCTCTCGTTAAGCACGAGTAAAGGAGGAGTAGGTGCCCGTTGTTGATAATTTGCCTTCCATTAGGATCTTCCTCTTCAAATATTGCCACAAATACACCATGATTGGTAGAAACTTTAGTAATTCTGGTTTTGGATTTGTAAGTCACCACCCTTTCTCTCCCTTTTTTTTTTCCTTCCATATTGTTCACATTGAAAAAGATCATAATAAGTTGATTAATTTTTGCAGGCATTTCAAAGGGGATCACCATTAACCCCTGATGTATCAAGAACAATCATGCAGATGAAAGAGAATGGAAAAATGGATGAGATTTCACGAGAAACGTTTGGTGAAGAACAAGGCTGCAATTTGCGCAATGTAACTTCAAATTTCGAAAGGCTTACTGTCAAACGTTTCAAGGGCCTCTTTTTCATGTCCGGCCTATCTTCATTCTCAGCTATAGCCATATTCTTATGCATCTTCTTGTTCAAGAATCGTCATGTTCTGGCTTCTGATGCCTCTCTCAAGCAGAAACTGTACGAACTCGCAGAAGCTTTTGATCGGCAGAGAGACGACAAATCAGTACCAACTTGCAGTAAATCAAGAATTGTTCCTGAACAAATGGTTACAGCAGAAAAGAGTAAAGCAGTGAACAACATCTCATCATGTTATGCAGAAGAGGAGAAGTGTTCATCAGTAGCCGTAGTTGTAAGAAGAGCCTAATCCATAAAAATGTGAATATGTTTGTTGTTTGCAAAATGTGTGAACTAAATTTGGTTAGGCCCTTGTAACACCCTAGACTTGATGAAAGGGAATGCTGTTTATCTAAAATTTAGCAGTAACTTTTAACAGTTTAGAATTAACCCTTTTAATAACAGGAAAGGTGCTGTAATTTTTACTTTTTGTAAGCTGCGTGGAATTTAGTAGGGACTTTTCTGATTTGCCAGCACCTATTAATTTATCATAAAATTTAAACTTCTTGATAGTAAATATGACAAGGAAGAAATAACACACCAATAATAGTAAGACATAATCAAGCAAAAGCAAGCCTCACTTGTTTCTCAACCAAAATTTACGTTGGAAATAGATGTGGACAAGTGGACAAGTATAATGGTATTGGCTTTCAAGCACAATCTGAGGAAATTTCCCAGCTTTTTAACTCCCTTTCTAAAAATGCAGTATTTACTTTTTCTAAATCAACAGTAATATTTTTGGTTGTCAACCCAAATATGGTTGTCAAGATTTGTGGTGATCATATGGCTATTTTTGGTTCTTGTCCTTACATAGAGCTAAACTAAAAACTTGACATCCATACGGTGAAGAAGCTCGATCCCACCTACTTTCACAACATGGCCAAGAGAGATGAATACATTGGGTTCAGGGAAGGCTCCTTTGTGAGGCAAGTGTTGGAGACTACTACATCAGTCAACTCCAAATTCAAAGTCTTAAAATCATTCGAACAATACGATGAAGCCCTCTCGTTAAGCATGAGTAAAGGAGGAGTAGGTGCCGGCGTTGATAATCTGTCTTCCATTAGGCTCTTTGTCAACAAAGATTGCCACAAATACACCATAGGACGACAGAAACTTTAGCAATTCTGGTTTTGGATTTGTAACTGACCACCCTTTCTCTCCTTGTAGCAGTTCCCTTTCTCTTCTTTTTCATATTTCTCACATTGAGAAAGATCAAATTAACAAGTTAAATGATTTTGCAGGCATTTCAAAGAGGCTCACCTATAGCACCTGATGTTTCAATAACAATCGTGCAGGTGAAGGAGAATGGAAAAATGGACGAGATTTCAAGAAGATCGTTTGGTGAAGAAGAAGAAGGCTGCAGTTTGCACAATGGAACTTCAGATTCAAGAAGCCTTATCCTCGGCCATTTCAAGAATCATTCTCAGCTATAGCCTAAAGCCATATTCTTGTGCATTTTCTTGTTCAAGAATCATCGTGTTCCAGCCTAAATGTTAATATGTTTGTTTGTTTACTATTGAATTATGAATCTGTGCACTTCTTTCTTGGTCTAGTTACAGTAATGTCATACATGGTACATGAATTTCTTGGCCTCGTTATTAATTGTAAGAGTTGGGGCTTTGCTGAAACATTGGAAAAGGAACTCTCAAATAACTTTCCTGGAAAGTGCTATGCATTTGCCTAAAACCAATAACAAAAAAAAAGTAATATAAATGTCAACTTCATCTTGATACTTGATACTCACCTCTGATTTATTCTCTAATTTACGCACCAACTTTTGCTAAAATGATGCTAAACTAATAGTTAATAGGAAAAAGAATAATACTTGGCAGTTCTTGATCTAGTAATATATAAATATGACTATGAATAACAGCATTGACTTTGATGTCAAGTCAAAGTCCATGTACTTATTTATGACTTAATATATACACATGCATGATATGCTGCTGCCCTCTTCAACTAGCTTTATAAATAGCTTTCATGGCTCAGTTGTACTTATTGAACTTGACTTGAAAATCTTGAGTTTTGATGCTTTCCATTATGCAAATATCACAATTCTGCTTTTTTGCCTTTGCTTCTTTTCCAAATTTTTCATTTTAGTCCCTCAAATGGATTCAACTCGAGTGCTCTAAAGGCTGATGTAGGAGTTATTCTCGATCTTCAAACAACTGTTGGAAAGATTTTCAAAACTTGCATTTCCATGGCCATTCAAGATTTCTACTCCAAAAACAGCTACAACACAATGATAGTGCCTCACTTCAGAGATTCGAACATTGATGCTGTTGATGCAGCTTCTGCAGGTGACTTCACCATTTCCTACATATATTCTGGGATTTCCACAGTTGTCCCATTAGAGGACAGCAGCAAGGAGAATGCTTGGATTTTCATGAAGCAACTCACAGAGGGACTCTGGTTCACTATTGCAGGATTCTTTATCTTAACTGGCTTCGTTGTTTGGGCCCTCGACAAGCTTTTGTTGTACAGTTTCACCATTACCTAAACAATCATACTGTTTTAAACAATGAATCTACAATCCAGAGCCTAACAACATTCATGCAAAATGTAAGAAATCAAAAAAAGAAATGTGGATGATTTGAAATATTAGCCTTATGATGTACAGGAGTTGCAGGTTCAATTGTTGAGAATACTTCATCTTGAATAGATGAAATGCTGATTGCTGGACTCTGAGCCAAAGCTAGTCCTCCATGGTCATAACTTTTTGATGATGATTTCTTTCTTTCTTCACAGAAGGCTCTAGCAAGTCGACCGATCTTTTGTTTGAATGGAGAAGTAGAGGTAAAAATGTACTGATTCTCATACATGAAGATGGAGAAGAACATAGCTACTTAGTTAGAGCTGCTGATGATGACGATAGCCCTACAATGAGGAAAAGTCCCCTAAAACAGTGAAGGTTGAGGCTTTGCGAGGCAATCACACTTCCTTCTCCTCTAGCTGCTGTAGCCTTCTTCTTCTCCGAGCCACCTATTTGTGATTCTCAACATCTTCTCATCTTCTTTCAGTTTCAAGATTTCTCCTGAAATTTTTGAATTGCTTTTGCTGAGAGAAAAAGTGAGAAGAACTTACAAATCCAAGCCAAAAGTTCTATAAGTTGGACCAATCATGGTATGAAAGAGCCTAATGTAATTTCTCCTACTATTGCTCATCAACTATTGATCCTACTCCTCATCGTATTCTTCTAACGAGCTGTAATTTCTGAACTTGGAGGACTCAAAATTTCATACTGCGTGTCCATCAAAAACCCAGTAACAAAGGAGCCATCGTTGCCCTACTTACTGGTAACATAGATGTCAAGTTTGCAGTGTAAGTTGATGTCAAAACCAGCACCGCATTCTTCACGTCCTCCCTGGTCATAATAATTTGAGCTATTTATTATAGCACACCACTTGAAAGTTGGGATTTGCCAAGCTCTGCACTGCTTGGTTCTTCTTATCGATGATGACTCTAACCTTGAAGGGTAGATCTTCTCCGTGTAATTCCTCTTGTTCCTCTACTATCTTTCTCGCTGACATCACACCAGATTCGCTGCACTTATACAACGCGACCAATTGCAGCGTCGGTATCTCTCCGATCTCTGCAGGTGGGAGGAGCTCTCCATCGTCCACTTCTCCAAATTGTAAGTCACCAACAACAAGAGTTTGAGACTTCAGAACTCACCTTCAACTGTTTCCCACTCGCCGCCTCTGAACTTCCCACCAAAAAATTTTAGCTTCCGAAGATGGGGTAACCAACTTATCTTTTCCAACACGCCCCGGCAAACAAACCACCGCGCACGAAGAGTGAACTTCCTTAAAGACTTGGGGAAGGTGATCATGTGCAGATTATTGTAAGCTTGACCACAATTGTAGCTAAGAGATTCCAGTTTGGACAGACATTCAACATTGCAAAGACAATAATAATCTCCATTAAGCCCGAGTCCTTTCTTGCCGTCATATTTTAATCCCAATCTCATGACATTGGGAATTCTCCTAACCACCTCTTCATTAAACCTGAAATTCCTTACTCCCTTGAGAGTCTGCAGATTAAAACTTGTACAGCTTTTTAGATCATCTCATTTGATAGCTTAACTGCGATTAACAAAGTCCAAGTAACTAGGTTCATCATTGTGATTTCATCAAACACTCACTACACATCATCTAAACTTCCATTCTTGAGATGCATATTCGACAAGTGAGGCTCCCAAGAAGCCATTCTTTAACACACTAACAATGTACCTTTTGCAAGCTTGTAGATGTAGAAGCCTTTAGAATGCAAGATAGGCTGCTCCCATCAACCGAAACACCTTTGCTTTTGATGAACGCCCCAGTCTTTAATAGCCAAATAGTTGTAGTGGGAAACATCTCTTCTGCGGCAATTTATCAAACAGGTTCTGCGCAATCTTAAAATGTGAAAAGTCTGTTATTCAGGTTTCTGAACCCCAGTATAAACTTTTTTGATCATGGCCTATGTATTATGGCAGATTGTAATTTTGTTTTAACTTCTTAAAATTTCTTTAGAATTAATTAATGAACTTTCATGTGTAATAAACTTTTGTTTAGGCGTACAATATCTTTATGAAGAATTAAAGATATTTAAAATAAATTTATTCATAACTAAATTGTGGGCATCAATACATTTTAGGCTCTCTATAAGTAGTGCACAATAATATCACATCACGTTATTTAAATTCAATTTTGCTTGAAATTAAAAGGATAAAGAGGATATTATTTACTGTTTGTTAAAAGAAAGACGGATATTTTAACCGCATTGACACACTTCATATATGTAAAGGGGTAAAAGATTATGCCGCATCTCTTAATTCAGAAAAACCCATAGACGATTTAGAGAGAGAGAGAGTCCGAGGAGAGAAAATCGGCGAAGAAGAAGCTCATTCGGCAATCAAAGATCTCCGCAGATATGGTAATTTCTTAACAATATTTTCCGAAAATGTCGCTTGATTTACTTCCTTTTGTATGTATACAAGAATATTATGCTGATTTTCTCTACATAAATCCCTAAATTGGCAAAATGTAGATTTGATTTGTCTTCATCTCTTCCGCATAATGTGTTGATTTTGTCTTCGTTTTATATTTATATGCGCGCATAGCAACTTAACGAGATCATCGGCTTATAATAGAGTCGGGGAAAGAAATTTCAGTTTTTTGTTTACAATTTCTTGCATAATAGAATGAACCAGGAGTTGGATGGTGCTATCATTTCTTTCACACGGGTACTGCCGTAGAGGAAGATCCTGTCCAGATCTCCACCATCCCAACTTCGCGGACTCTACGGTTATCGCAATCCCTCAATTTTGCACGAAAATGATGTTCGTCAATTCGAGCTCGAGAGGTGCTCCTCTTTTCTGCAACGGGCCTAAGCCCTATCAGGTGGTGTTCTAAGCTTGTAACTATCCTGAAATGTTGCTTGTACCAGTACACATCATGCTTTCAAGCTGATATAAATTTACATTCCCTCTGCCTATTTGGTTTCAGGAGTATGAATTCTTTAAAGCCATCTATGATGCAGCCTGACCTTACAGGCTGATCAATCGAGTGGCTGTTTCATCTATGGCAGGTGCTCAACCAGCTACTGTTTTCGTTGAGTACCAGGAGCTTGTGGATGCCCGACAAGCACGTCTTCGACTTGGTTTCTATGTTTTGGTTTGTAGTTCTGTGGTTTTCAGGTCTTACTTTAGCAACATCAATTTTAATGTGATTGAGAGGTTTATACCTTTTGTGAACAACAATCAAAGTGTGCTACGAGCTCTATCTCTACTTGTGAATCCCTTGGGAGCAGTTTTTGCCCCAAGGGACGTGTTTATACGTGCAAGGTGTAGGGTAGTGGCTTGTGCAAATCTAAGGTGCGACTTCATTCACTGAAGAGTCTGCGATGATGAGAGTTTTGCCAGTATTAGGCTGGCCAATGAAGGTAAACATTCTTATTCTTATCATTTTCCTATTGTCTTTGCTTTCCTATTGAATTATTCTACATTCTTATTGCTGTTTTTACATACAGAGGACCAGCAGCAGCATGCTTGAAATTCAGGAAGAGTTCACAAGAGTTCCCAGGAGCAGCGAGATATATTGGAAAAAAACACCTACAAGGCCAACCAACTCATAGAAACTGTTGAATAAGTTTGCCATAATGCAAGCAGGATTTGGTCTTACACCTATAACTGGTAAGTGGACCAAAAAGGAAGGTAAGACCCAGGAGTAACTATTCTGTAGGGGTAAACAGGGAAGAATTGACATAATTCAAAAGGCATGTATAACTTCTTGCAGCTTCAGTGGACATCCTAAGCCTGATCTCCATTGTGGGAAAAATTATTCAGGAGACTGGTAAAAGAAACCTGTTCAAGACAACAGGAAGGCAGAGTTCTGCATTGACCTGTTCATGCAATGTGTAGCTTCAAAGAAGAATAACAGTTCTTATTCTTCGTCTAAAATTATTGCTCGATTATACTCATAGTTTGAACCACACGGCTTCTGAACTTAAACGAAAAGCCTAGTACGGCCGAATATCTGCTTGGACATTGAACCTGTCGGGGGTAAAAAGGTATTTTCTTTCAAATTGAAACCAATGAAGGAAACAAGCAAACCCTAGAAAAGAATTTTTAGTGATCTAACCTGCACCCATGGCGGAATAGTCTCTTGTAATAGCGGCAGTTCCATCTTCAGATGTGATGGGGGCAATATCAAGGCCTGTACTGATATAGAGGAGCAGTGTTCATATTCTCCAAAAATAGAATAACTCTACCATGATGTGCTCGCCAATCAGCTTTATATGCCAATCTGGAACATAAAGGTTGAAGTGACTGGATAACAATCATTTGAAGCTCATATAACATGAAACTCTGCTGAATCTGCCCTATAAACTGAACATTGAAAAAATAGAAGCAGACCTGGATATAGACAACCTCATGGCACACCTACGTACTTCACACATAACGCACTGAATTTTTCCCCAATATGACCAATTGGCCGTGAGCGCCAAAGGAAGTAAGAACAATTGAAGTATAAACTGGAGAGGTATGTAGCAGTGAAGCTATTTTGTACAAAGTTGTCCCTGAAAGATGATATCCAGAAGAACTACAAAGCTTAAAGCATCTCAGAAAAAGCTTTACAAGATTCCAGTAAATTGAAGTGATATTTTCAACATTCATACCCAGCCTAAATAGAAAACAAACAGTCAAGTGAGTTTGTCACATCTTTCCTTACCATTCACAAAGCTGATCCAAACCATAAGCGAACTAACAACATTTCGGCCAAATTTGATTATTATCAGCAATCGTATTCAGTCATCATCCATAAGAAATTTGAGACTACAAAATAGGTTTGTGAAAGTCTCCAAAGGTATTCTAACTCTCTTTCAATTAATAACAATACTTTCCAATAAAATGAAATCCAATTATTGTGCTTAAGAAGAATTGGGACACAGGACAGGGGAGATTGAAACTTTACTAGACAGGGATTAGAAACAAGAAAACACAAAAAGAATAAAAATCCAGCGCTACAATTCTCAGTTGCATTATCTAGATGTGTCTTATAAGTATATGTTTAACTATTCTGTACTCAAATTTTTACAAGAACTCGAAGCAAATTATGCAATGCTGAAAGCTCTGACTTGGTCAAGAATTAAAAGAAGAATTTTGTTTTGAGAATTTACAGGCATTAGCAACAGATATTCTGCCTGAGCCACATTAAATCCAAAGGTTGAAAGATTCAGGGACCAGAAAAACACCTACAAATCAAACATGATTGTAACATGCTAATTTTCCCTAGGTGCATATACATTATGAAACAGGCATATCTACAGCACCTACAAGTCAGCAGAAGAAAAAAATGATACCTGAACTGCACTAGTCTGGTTTTCAATGAGTGCACTCAGATCTCGTTCCAATCTCGAAGCTACAAATCAGATTCAGGAGCAGTACCTGGTGGGCCCTCAATAGCCAGTGCCCCTAGAGATCTCCAAGGAAGTCAGGAAGATGGTGTGAGCTGAGGATGCACAAGAGTCCCGTTTGTGTGTGTTGACCTTGACCAGATGTTGATCTGTCTACGTATTTGCTTATTATTTCATATTCATACCTTGTCGTGTAGGATCAAGTTATGTTCCAATCAGAAGCTATGGAAGACTATCTCACCACATTATCCGTGCTAGGCACCTTCACAAGAACAAGCTGGGCCATTCGTAGGGGCGTAGGGCATCTACCAGTGAGAACCAAAGCATTAGAGATGTGTTGCTGAGGCTACAATTTCATTGCACTTAGCTTGGCTGTATAAGCCTCAAAATCTTCAGCTTTTATTATCAATCAGGACTATAACCAAAGATATGAGTCAGCATGGCTAGTAGATCAAGTGAAGTTACATTTACAAACTCAGGTCCTGCAGCAATTAAATATTCCATATCGAAATTCCGACATGTCTTTCAGGAAAGTTGGGCATTTCAGCAAGTATATTAGAGCTCCACCTTTCATCCTCAGAGCACAATATCCAGCAGTGTATTTCAGCATCTATACAACTCATGAACCTGCAATGCACAATATTCAACCTCAGTGGACAAACCGGCATATATATTTCTTTTAAAATATAAACTAACTTGATAAACAGTAGCTCCTCGTCAGGTGGTTTTGCATTAAAACCTTTGCAAATGTAGAAAGAAGGATAGAAATTGTTGGTATCCTGGTCATGTATGATTTGGTTAGATAGAAGACACAAGTTAGGACATACTCCCTCCATCTCGTTGAATTTGTCTTGTTTCTTGAATATGTGTGAGTATTAAAATATTGAAACAAGACGAATTGGATGAGGAGGGAGTATAAAGGAATGGACAAGGAGGGGAAAGAGGCAGTTTTCTAGTGTATAACGTAAAAACTTCCCCCCTGGACATCTGGCTCAAAGATGACTATATTCTCCAATACACTGACCTATGTTATTATAAAATCATTGAACTAAGTGTGTAGGATTGGCTAGATATATGAAAACAAATATAAAAGAGATGGCGCGAGATGTAAGAAAAAGCCAAAAATCCAGAGATAGATTACACTTCTGTTAAGCTGGGCAATATCATTTTGATTTCACCACTCTGCTTTTTCACTCATTGGGCATCAGCGGGTTCCAGGACATATTAATATGTACCCAGATCTTAGATGCATAAAAATTATAGGACTCTTCAAAAATTCATCATGCAAGTGAATATAAAACTTGACAAAGAACAGTCAAGTGAGTGTTACACACCTCCACCATTGTCTTATCAAGGTACTATCTGGCTTTAACAGCTGCCGATGGATGACAAAATAGAGGGGAAAACAGTAAAATGAACATAAAGACGGATCTTTCCCATGTAAAACAGAAGAATGTGCATCTCAAATTAGTACAAGAGACCCCAACAAGATGTGAAAGCACTGAGTTATTCTAGATGAAATCAGCCCATGACAAAAGAAGAGAAAAGTTATATAGTTCCAAGGCTCGAGGAGGAATGGTGTGCAACCAAAAAATACAAAGTGGCTTATATATAAACTAAAAAGAATTTCCAAACTGATAAGATTAATCAAAGGAATTTACAAATTCAAGAGAAATCAAAAAAAAATGTGAACAAAAGACATAAGTAATCAATTATAAATGAAGAGTCGTTAAAACAGCAGATCTTTGCAGTAGAAGAATAGCCGCTTAATTAGAATCTGCTTAATAAATTATAAAGAACAGCCAAATTAACCAGTAGGATTTACAAATTTATAAAGCTAATCGAAAAAATCGAGTCTTTCCTGAGTAATACATAAGAAGAAGAAGATGAACAGCGTGCTTAGGAAAATGGAGCTTTTTATAAAAGAAGAATTTATATATCGATAAGTTCAATCAATCGTATTTACAAATTCATACAATTAACCATAACTGATTCAGTAGTAATTCAAAAAAAAAAAAAAAGCATACCCCAAACATCCGATCTTTTTCCGTTTCGTCGCAATTTGCAAACGAAGTTGGGAACCATACCCCCAAAGATGCTATCTTTTTCACATTCCAGGCAATTAGCGAACGAAGCTGGATTTGTTGCGTAGTGACCAGAAGAGATCTGAGGGGAGAGATTTGGGGAGAAGAAGACCGCTTCGTCTTCTACCTGACTCAACAATAAACAACCCACTTTAAGTGTTTTTTTTTTTTTTTTTTTTTTTTTCTTCTTCCTTATAACGCTTTACTTTTTGCAATAGTGTCCGAACGGTTTTAAAATTTGTAATAATATCCACCATACATACCTTTTTTTTTTTTTACAATAATTTCAAGTTTTTTCGTCTCATTTATTTGAGTAATATAATTAAGAGAATGTCTAATTTTTTTCCAATTATGAATAATATTATACTTATACTGTTCATAATCGGAAAAGGTTATACATTTTCTTAATTTTTGTGCCCAAATTTATGGGACGAAAAAACTTGAAATTAATGTCAAAAAAAATAGGACGTTATCTTTAGAACGGGGGAATATTTTTTTTTTATAATAGTATCCCACCACCACTAATTCGAGTGACTTTGTACCGACGTAACTCGCCAGATGTAGTATTAAAAAAAATAAAAACAATACATATACTGAAAGAGTGAATTCAATTCTGACTCCTATGCTTTTTGACGTAAAATCAAAAGTCATACGCGCACGTGGCATTTGGCGAGCCATGTCAGCATTGTGTCATCGGAAATTGTCATAAAAAAATATGTATACGTTGAGATATGATTGCAAATTTTGAATCGTTGAGACGTTATTGCAAAATTTGAAAAGTTGAGAGAATAAGTGTTGATAACCCTAAACAATAGTATTTATTTTACAGAGAATAGTCAGGGATGTCTAAAGACTCTAACAGCATCCGCAGCGGGTGGGCGCTAGCGGTGGGCGCAAGCCATTTTAGAACGGGCGCCCATCACTTTGCTGATGTGGCGCGTCTGGGTTGGTCTATTTTTTTTTTTTTTCCTTTTTTCTCCTATAAATACTACATCATCTTATCATATTATTCATCCCAATTTCTTCATTTTCATCTCATTCCCTACGCTTTTTCTCCCAAATTTTCTTATTTTTACATTGTTTTAGCTTCCAAGATTTTGTAATCATGTGGCACAACGACGATTTCAAAAGAAGAATGGAAGAAAGGAGAAAACTTGCTGAAGAAGCACGATTATTGTACGGTCAAATTCAAGCTGAAATTGCAGAAGAAGAAGAAGAAGAGAGGCGAAGGTCACGACCAAAGAGAGCCATGGTGGAAAGGAACCGTGAGGAGGCTCATGAACGCCTCTACGCCGACTACTTCTCAGAAAATCCAACATACAACGCCGATGTCTTCCGCCGACGATTTCGTATGAGGAAACATGTTTTTGAAAAGATCAAAGACACGTTGGAGGCACGGGAGCAGTATTTTCAGCAATGTCCGGATGCAACTGGAAGAATGGGCCTCTCGGCGCTTCAAAAATGCACTATTGCATTGCGGCAACTTGCAAATGGCGGCGCTGCTGACCAATACGACGAGTATATACGGATGGGCGACTCCACTGGCCGTGAATCAATGAAGCAATTTTGCAAAGGCATAGTGGCGGCCTTCGGTGCGGAGTACTTGAGGCCACCGACGGTAGACGACTGCACTCACCTACTCCAGATGCACGAGGGTCGACACGGTTTTCCAGGCATGCTTGGAAGCATTGACTGCACGCATTGGCAATGGAAGAATTGTCCGGCGGCGTGGAAAGGAGCTTACACGAACCAGAAGAAGGGCAAAGCAACAATTGTGCTGGAGGCCGTTGCTTCACACGATTTGTGGATTTGGCATTCATTCTTCGGTGTAGCCGGCTCTAACAATGATATTAATGTCTTGAATCAATCGAACGTGTTTAGCGATCTTCTAAAGGGCAAAGCACCGGCAATCAATTTCTACGCCGCCGGCAACCAACACAGAATGGGCTACTATCTCGCTGACGGCATCTACCTTGATTGGCCAACATTTGTGAAGACTCTTCCTTGCCCGACCGACCCGAAGAGAGCCCTATTTGCCAAAAAATAAGAGTCTGCACGCAAAGACGTGGAAAGAGCATTCGGCGTTCTTCAAGCTCGTTGGGGAATAATAGATAGACCGGTTCGACTATGGTTTTTAGAACACATCACCGAGGTCATGTATGCTTGTATCATCATGCACAATATGATTATTGAAGACGAAGGTCAACATGTGACTAACTGGAGCCCAGAGGACGGGGCATCGAGCTCTGCAAGCAACAATGGTGGTATGGGAGCACCCGCAAGTTTTCAAGATTTTTTGAGAAGGAAAGCCGACCTTCGTGATGCTCGAGCCCACTTAAAACTAGAGAATGATTTGATTGAAGAAATTTGGACGCGCTTCGGTCGAAACTAAAATTTCGGTTTATATTTCTTATTTTAAATTATGTAATGTAATTTTCATTTTATTTCAATTCAATAAAATTTGCATTTTCAAAATAATTATTATTCAAAAATAATTTAATTAAAAAATTAAAAAAGCAAAGAAAAGGAAAAGGCATTGCGCCTACGAGAACTTCGTAGGCACCAATGCCAACGAATTTAGGCGCCCACTACTTTCATCAATTTTGAGTGGTGCCCATCAATTTGGTGGGCACCATTGTGGATGCTCTAAATGAGTTTCGAGAGGCGAGATGTTCCTAACTGTTTTATATTCACTATATCATCAGGCCCCCTACTCTTATAATGAGTGATAAAAAAAAAGGTTGGAAAATATTATTATATAATGTACCCCTACTTATTTTACTGTATGTTCTTTAGAAAATATGAAAAAAAATTATCACTTCTAATAACTAAAAAAAAAATTATCATGATTTAGAGTGAAAAAGTAGGATAAGGGGCTGCCCAATTTTTTCCCCCCTCCTATCCTACCCAATGAAAACTATTATAAAAAAGAACATGCAAAAAAATGAGAAAATTTTTCTTTTTTCTTTTTTTTTTTTCACTCAAAGAGAACACCCTTATAATAAAAAATTGAGTCAATTCATTGTATGTCCATATAATTTTACACATGCCAAATAATGTCCACGAATTTAAAAAATATACAAATTGTGTCAATTTTTGTCTTTTTTTATTACCAAAATGCCCTTAATAAGTTTGACCTTGACTCATTTTTTTGTATCCGATGTAATTTTTTTTCGACGTTTTTACGGTTTTTTTTTCGATTCTTTTAAATTTCTGACGTTTTTGAGAATAAGACTATTTGAACTATTAGCATCAAATAGTCACATTAGACACAACTATAACTTCTCAATCCAATTCATACAATCAGAATAAAAGCATGATTTCAATCTAAAAAATGCACGATACCGAACAATATGAAGAAATCCTAAATCAGAAATGGGGCTATTGAGACTATTAATATCAAATAGTCTCGGCCCAATTGCAACTCCTTAATCTAGTTCATATAATCAAAATAAAAGCATAATTTCAATCCAAAAAATGTATGATGTCAAAAAAGATGAAGAAACCCGAAATCAGAAAAAGTGACTATTGAGACTATTAGCACCAAATAGTCTCACTAAGCCCAACTACAACTCCCCAGTCAATTCCATATAATCAAAATAAAAGCATGATTTCAATCCAAAAGTACATTATGCCAAACAAAATGAAAAAACCCTAAATAAAAAGATGAGACTATTGTGACTATTAACACCAAATAGTCCAAAAGGAAAATTAGTGATATGAGGATGGGACCCTAAATTAGTGAAGAAATTCTCCAAAATAACCTTAAATTTAAACGACGCAAATATGAGTAAAGGCGTTTAGATCGTGAGCAAACTCATTGACAACTTTAACGAGAGCGCAACATAAAATACTCGGCTCATACCAACCGCGACACCCATATTCGAGAAAATGATCAGGAAAACAAGAGCAAACACGAAAGCGTCAGAGGAAGAAGGGCTAGCCGAATCTGAATTGAAGGAAAGAGAAGTCGACGAATCTGGAGCAGCAGAATGAGGGCTCACCGTCGGTTAGAGACACGGCAAAAGGAGGAGGCGAAGGCGTGAAGGGGAAGAGAGAGAGAGAGAGAGAGAGAGAGTTTGGGTGATAGAATTTAGGGTTTCAGATTAAGAATGAAAAATGTGAAACACGGTTTTCCTATTTAAAATTCGAATTTGAGATGGTAAGGGTAATTTATTTGTTTGGTAGCCCCTAAAATCCCTGAAATGCCTAGCTTTTCTAGGCGTTTGGTATTCCTAAATAATTTTCTGGGCCGCCCATAAAAAGCCCGGCTGCGACATAAAAACACTGAGTACACTATAATTCCGGACCTTAGAAGCGCGATAAGATTTTCTCTATTGAACAGTAATCTCAAAGAAGAGCAATTTTCCTCTTTTGCCCTTTCTTCCACACAGCTCGCCCATCAATCGAGACCCTTCTCCCAACCTCCCTCCACTGCCGGCCACCACCGCCAACCACCATTGCCTACAGTTTTGCCAAGAAGGCCACATCTCGAAGCGACAAGGTCGGCCTACGGTTTCCCGTCAGCCGTTTCGCTCAATGTTTTAAAAACCGGACCGGACCGCCCGGTTCGACCGGGAATCGGTACATGGACCGGTTCGGTTAGCCAAAAAATGGAGGTCTAGAAAACCCGGCTTTGAACTGCCGGAACGGGTTTCAATGAACCGGCCGGTCCTCAAAAAATAATATTTTTACTCTCTCCAAGATTCGAACCCGCAACAATATGTCTTATCAAGACCACTTACCAACTGAGCTACCACAATTAAATGTTAAAATGTCAACAATTATATATATTATACATATTTACTGCTGAATCAATATGTTTAAGACATAATATATCTATTTATTCATTAATTCGTTTTGAAATTATACTCAACTACATTATGTCTAAATATAAAATTATAAATATATATTTTCAATATAAATATATATAATATGAACATGTATATATTTGTTATGGATTTTAATGTGTGTTTCTTAAATTTTTATGAACATATATATACTATATAAATTATGAAATTCTTGATATTTATAATATATAATAAATATTTTTATTATTTTTATTAATTTATTTATCAAACGGTTCAACCATGGTCTGACCCGATTGAACCGATCGAACCATGACCCGAAGCTCTCACCCGGTCGACCTCCGGTCCGGGTTTTAAAACATTGGGCGCTAGTGCTCCGGTCTAGCTTTGCCGTTGTTTTTGAGTACCTTGTTGAGGTGATCATCTTCAAACTGGGCTTCTGCTAACTACAATTCTAGATTCTCGTTCATTAGATTCTTGAGTATCTTGCTGTTGGAATTGGCCGGCAATGCGGTAAGGATAATAAAGTTTTGGCAGTAGTCAGCGGCAGAGTGGAGTGGAGGGAAATGAAGCCGTGAGATTTAGGGCCCCTTTGGCTAAACTTATTTTCAAGAGCTTATAAGATGTATGGTGGTAAGAAGTTTATAACTTGTTAAAGTGTTGGATAAAAGAGGTTATAAGTTTAAAGAGATAATTAAAAAAAATTGAAAATTAAAAAAAGTCATTTTTTTAAAATCCATAATATTGTAAAATTAAATGGAATAGAAGTGTATATAATATGAATATGAAAATAAAATAGAGTTATAGCAGTAAAAAAAAAAGTGTTAGGGTGGAAGAGCTTTTTTTTTTAACAATTGATAAGCTGTTGGAGCTTATTTTTCCAACTTATAAAATTTTAAAGAACTTATTTTATCAAATACTTTTAAAAAGCTTATAATCAATCAAACAACTTGTAAGTTAAGCCTATAACCCATTCCAAGAAAAGAAAGAGAGAGAGGGGGGAAGATAGAGAAATAATTTTATTTTCTTTTTCTTTTTTCCTATCTAAATTGTTGTTAGATTTTTTTTATTATTATTATTTTTTTTAACATTTGTCTCTTTTTTTTTCAAGGGCAATTATATACTTTCGTATTTTATCATGAGTTAAACGTACAAACGAAATACAGTATCTATATCTTATCTACATTGTGTTTCATCACTCTTGCAGTCTTGCTACCAAAACGACGAATGTTATAATAATAATAATAATAATAATAATAACCAACATAAAATTAGAGAGAAAATGTCATTTTATTCTAGCATACGAAACGCCGCAGAGCAATGGAGAACAGTTTGCTGAACAAGAACAGAGACCTATTCAAGAAACATGAATGCAATAGTGTAGTGAACCCATGGGAATTCATGAAGATTAGAGAAGAAATAGAGAGAAGATAGGGAGAATTAGAGGGAGATTAGAGAGAGAACCGAGAGAGATAAAGAGAAAAATATGTAATTTCATTTCTTAGTTTCTTCCTCTTTCACAACTCTCCTATATAGCTACAGTAGCTTGGCTAGAAAGAAACGTAAATATTGTTAAAACTAATGTGCTAAACAATAGCACTTTGAAAAAGCAAATAACACTTTTATGATATCCTTTTAATTATGACCCAAGCCCAACACATTCAGCCCAACTCCAAAACTCGGCCCAAAACAGAAACTTAGCCCAGCACTTCATCTTCTTTCCCATTCCCTTCATCGCTAATTGCCAGAACTCCAACTCCTCATCGCCTTCCTTCCAAGCTTCATCCATGACAAATAGTAGAGGAGCTACTACTATAACTAGTTGTACGGAGTACCAGTATATATAACAGCTAGGAATGAATTAGGAAAGAGTAAGTGTAGAAAATTCAGATTTCAAGCTTTGTTCTGGAAATAGCACAGGATTCTCAGATAGCAACCTTTCTTCTGGAAAATGTGTAGAAGATTCAGATAGCCACCTTTCTTCTGGAACTTGGTCAAGAAATTTGAACCTGACATACTCTCGAAGATTGTCCATTAAAGGAAACTCGGAGATGAAGCCACAAGCACCACATTTGTTACCGACCTGCGAATCAGTAACCATCATCTCAGTTGCGGAGCTCCCACAGCCGTAGCACTGAATAAATTTCTTGTTGAAGCCTTTTTCGAAGATTGCAGAGAGTTCTGCAGCATCATGAAAGCCATACAAACTGCCAACTCCGGTAGTCTCATCAAAATAACAGTCATGACCGAAGTCCACTTTGATAAAAACAGTTAACAGGAATCCTGGCCTGCCCAAAGCATTTGCAAACTCACCCATATTCGTTATCAATGTCATATCCCAGCCGCGCACTCTTCTATGCTCAACAGCCATCTTGGTTTGCAAAGCCATTTCCACCTGTTTCGTTTCGTTCAGAGGAACTAATTAGAAAGCATCTAACAAAGATAATCTCAAGTATTCATTGCTTTGAAAAAGATGAAATTAAACAACAAATTCTGTAGCATGACATATGTTAATGCTACCCACATTAAAAAAACATATAGTCCGTCTAAACACTGCATACTCAAAACACAGAAATCACGAAAATAGAGTTCTCCAAAATCCTACTACTGGTATAATCAAAATCAATAGAATAGATCGAATTCATTCATAACTAAAGAGCTACTGGTAAATAGTCGGTCTAGAAACAGTTCCAATCCTCCATTGCAATCTACAGAGAATGCAATTCAGTTACAAAAAATTCAAACATAAAAGTTCAGACAGATCAATTCAACAACTCCTCGATCAATCAAAAGATAAAAGGTGAACAATCTGCCCCTTAATTTAATCGGACATTCAATTTAATCGGTTCAAAGCAAAGCAGATCCAGATACGAAACCCTAGATGGCCCCAAAACTAACAAAGCTAAGAAAAACAGAATCCAGCGCATGAATAAGCAAATCAAAATCATGTAAATCCAGACAAACAATTGAGAACCGCGATTAAACGCTAAAGCATCGACGAGAAAAGTACCTTACGAGAAGCGAGGGAAAATTGAGCCGGAGAGAGAATAGGAGTTGTGAGATTTTGAAGAGAGACGTATATATAGAGGAAGGCAAGCCCTATTTTTTCGAGGATTAGAATTAGGTGACATGGCAATCTAATTGTGAGGGACGAGTAACCGCCGAACCGGCTCGGCTCCTTAGTTAAGAAACCGGTCCTTATAGTATCCAGATCGATGAATTGGCCATGGACGGCTCAGATCAATGTGCTTGTTTCATTCTCTTTGTGGTTGGACGGTCTAGATTAGAACGTATCCAGATTTCTTTGTTTATTATTTTATTATTCCACGTTTTATTACGATATTTTTTTTGGGCCATTATTTGAAATACCCATTTGAACTTAGTGAACAAGAATTATACCCGAAAACTTAAAAAACATAAGTTATATCAATATTTTCAATTTTCGGACAAAATTACCCTCAAAATTCAAACACCTATTTTCTCGATTTGTGGGTTCAATCATCGCGCCTATTCATTTCCCCCCAATAACCTCCGACGACGACCTTTCCACTTCCTATTTCCCATTTCCCATTCCCATCAAAACCCTAAGGGGCCGTTTGGTAGCAATACCGAGAAAATAGCAGATAAAAAAATGTGTGATAAGTTGAGATAAAAAAAGTATGATAAGTTGGGATAATAAATATATTGTGTGTTTGGTACAAACATAGATATCTTGGATTGTGTGTTTGGTAGACTAGTTATAAAAACATTATTTTTTAATATTTTTTTTGTAGTTTGCAAATAAAAATAACAAAATTGAAAATAAAAAATTGATAATTAAAAAATTCAAAATAAAAAAATGATAATTAAAATTGAAAATTAAAATTGATAATTAAAATTGAAAATAAAAAATTGATAATTAAAGTTGAAAATAAAAAAATGATAATTAAAATTTAAAATAAAAAATTGATAATTAAAGTTGAAAATAAAAAAATAATAATTAAAATTGAAAATAAAAATTGATAATTAAAATTGAAAATAAAAAAATGATAATTCAAATTGAAAATAAAAAAATTAATAATTAAAGTTGAAAATAAAAAATGATAATTAAAATTGAAAATAAAAATTGATAATTAAAATTGAAAATAAAAAAAGTTGATAATTAAAATTGAAAATAAAAAATGATAATTAAAATTGAAAATAAAAAATTGATAATTAAAATTTAAATAAAAATTGATAATTAAAATTTAAAATTTAAAATTAATAGTTAAAATTAAAATAAAAATAAAAATTGATAATTAAAATTGAAAATAAAAAATTGATAATTAAAATTGAACAATACTTATCTCGACTTATGACGGAGTAGATGCGGTATTATATATGCAAGTGTAACAGTGAATTTAGTCCGGGCCCAAGCAATTTTACGGGCCGGTGAGATTATATTTTTCGGATACCAAACACTGTATAAACCGAGATATCTCGACTTATCTAGTCTTTTCTCGGCTACCAAACGGGCCCTAAGAGGAAAAACTGCTCTCTATCTTTTCGATCATCGTCCATCATCGTCGTTCATCATCCTTCGCTGTTCTTTCGCTGTTCTTTCCATGTTCTTTCACTGTTCTTTCACTGTCAGCGTTCTTTGCTCCGTTGTAAAAATGGCCTCCGCTCAGTCTTCGTCTGCCTCCGACTCCGCTGGCACTTCCGACGCTGCGCCGATATCATATTTGGAGCAACAATTAGCAAAGGTAATGGTTTTTGTTTACATTATTGTGGTTGATTTTTGTTTTTGGGAACTGGGGTTGGAATAATCTTCCAAAATGGAAGATTATTGTTTATTTCTTCATTTTGTTGTCGATTTTTGGATGATTTTGGACATGTTCCTTGTTTTTTTGCGGCATGCAAGCTCAAATATTGTGAAAGAAAGTATTTTTTCAGGGAGGTTACTGCAATTTCGGAACTGTGTCTGTTTTTCCTGAATTTTTGGGTGTTTATTCATGAGTTTTTGTTGTTGTTGCTTTTATTTGACCGTATCAAACCATATTTTGGAATAACTGGAACATGTTGGCGTGCTATGTTCCAATTGTTCCAACTTTTTACCCTGATTTGTTGATCGATTTGTAACTCTTGGTTCTATTTAACCATTTGTTGGAACAATTGGAACACCTCGGTTTCTACAGTTGTACGAATAGAGGATGACAAGAAGTACGATTGGATTTTCCTGGAGCCTCTCACAGAGGGACTCTGGTTCACCATTGCAGGATTCTTCATCTTCACTGGCTTCGTGGTTTGGGCTCTCGAGCATGGTGCGAATGAAGAGTTCAGAGGTCCACCTTACAAGCAATTCGGGATGATTTTATGGTTCTCCTTCTCAACACTATTTTTTGCACATAGTAAGTCCTGAAATGAGATCCTATGTCCCACTTTCTTGATGTTTAAATAGCCATAATTATTGTTTCTTTTTTATGAAAGGGGAGAAAGTAAAGAGCAACTTGTCAAGATTTGTGGTGATCATCTGGTTGTTTGTTGTGGTTCTTGTCCTAACCACGAACTACACAGCAAACTTGACATCCATACTCACGGTGCAGAAGCTCGATCCCACTGACTTTACAGCCATGGCAACGAGAGGAAAATACATCGGCTTCAAGGAAGGGTCTTTTGTGAGGGCAGTCTTGGATAGTACTACATCAGACAGATCCAAATTCAGAGTCTTGACCTCCTTCGAAGAATACGACCAAGCACTCTCATTAAGCACCAGTAAAGGAGGAGTGGAAGGCATTGTTGATAACCTGCCTTCCATTAGGCTCTTCCTCTCCAAATACTGCCACAGATACACCATGATTGGAAAAAACTATAGCAATTCTGGTTTTGGATTTGTAAGTCACTGCCCTTTTTTTTTTTATCTTTTTTTCCATATTGAGAAAAGATCATAACAAGTTAAATAATTTCGCAGGCATTTCAAAGGGGCTCACCATTAGCCCCTGATGTTTCAAGATCAATCTTGGATCTGAAAGAGAATGGAAAAATGGTTGAGATTTCAAGAAAATGGTTTGGTGAAGAAGAAGGCTGCAGTTTGCGCAATGGAACTTCAGATGCAAGAAAACTCAATGTCAAACGTTTCATGGGCCTCTTTCTTATTTCTGGATTCTCTTCACTCTCAGCTATAGCCATATTCTTGTGCATCTTCTTATACAAGAATCGTCGTGTTCTGGAATCTGATGTCTCTCTCAAGCAGAAACTGTATGAACTCGCAGAAGCTTTTGATCGGCAGAGAGATGACAAATCAGAAACAACTTGGAATAAATCAAGAATTGTTCCTGACGAAATGGTAGAACCAGAGAAGTGTAAGGCAGTGAACAGCATCTCATCATGCTATGCAGAAGAAGGGAAGTGTTCATCAATAGAAGTAGTTGTAACAAGAGCCTAATTCATAAAAAATGTGAATATGTTTGTTTTTTTGCTAAATGTGTTAACCAACTTTGGCTAGGCCTTGTAACACCCTACACTTTATGAAATAGTATGCTGTTTATCTTAAATTTAGTACTCCAACTTTTAACAGTTTAGAATTTACCCTTTGAACAGTTCACGTGCTGTAATTTTTACCTTTTGTAATGAAAATAAGTACAAGGAATTACTGGTTAGAATTGTGAGCTGCTTGGAATCTAGTAGAAACTTCACTAGTAGAACACTGAGATGGAAAGAACAGAACTTAATGTTTTTGGTTTGAGGGCTTATGATAGCAGAACAAGTGAGCTTGTCAGTGTTAAAAAAAAAAAAAAGATGAAAAAACAAATAAAGTTAATGCAACTGGTTTCTGCATGCATGTGTTTGAACTTTGAAGAAGCCACGAAATTCTTTCTTGGTCTAGTTACAATAATGTCATGCATGGAACATGACTTTCTTGGCATCGTTATTAATTGTTAGAGTTGGGGCTTTGCTGAAATATTGGAAAAGGAACTCTCAAATGATATTCCTGGAAAGTGCTAGGCATTTGCCTAAAACCAATAACAAAAAAATTAAATTAAATTAAATTAAAAAGGAATATAAATGTCAACTTCATCTTCGCATTTGATACTCACCTCTGATTTATTCTCTAATTTATACACCAACTTTTGCTAAAATGAAGCTAAACTAATAGTTAATAGGAAAAAAGAATAATACTTGACAGTTCTTGATCTAGTAATATATAGATATGAATATGAATAATAGCATTGACTTTGATTCCAAGTCAAAGTCCATGTACTCATTTATGACTTGGTATTAGGCCCCAGAAATTCGATTGCTCACTATTCCAAGATATTTCTAAGTCACCAAACTCGTGTTGACTTAATCTTATGCATGAATCTATGTGTATATATACACATACTGCATACACACACACATGCATGGCATGATGCTGCCCTCTTCAACTAGTTTTATAAATAGCTTTCAAGGCTAAGTTATTGAACTTGACTTGAAAATTTTGAGTCTTGATGCTTTCCAATATGCAAATATTAAAATTCTGCTTGTTGCCTTTGCTTCTCTTCCAATTTCTTCATTTTAGTTCCACGAATGGATTCAACTCGAGTGCTGTAAAGGCTGATGTGGGAGTTATTCTTGATCTTCAAACAACTGTTGGAAAGATTTTCAAAACTTGCATTTCCATGGCCATTCAAGATTTCTACTCCAAAAACAGCTACAACACAATGATCGTGCCTCACTTCAGAGATTCGAACATTGATGCTGTTGATGCAGCTTCTGCAGGTGACATCCTATTCTTCATTAGCCGTTTGATTTCTCTGAAAATTGTTTTCTTAGCTGATTTTAAGGTTTGAACTTTCTTGCAGCCATTGATCTGCTGAAGAACACTCAAGTAATGGCGATTTTCGGGCCCCAGAGATCGACTCAAGCAGAATTTGTGATAGAAATTGGTAACAAAGTGCAAGTTCCAATAATATCTCCAGCAACGAGTCCATCTCTATCGCCTCAAGAATCTCCATACGTCATCAGATCATCATGGAGCTCATCTTCTCAAGCCAAGTCAATTGCAGGAATAGTAAAAGCTTTTGGTTGGAAGGAAGTTAGTGTTTGTCTATGAAGATAACATTTATGGAAGTGGATTAGTACCATTTTTGAATGAGGAACTGCTCAAGAGCAATGCTCTGGTCTCATACCAAAGTGCTGTTTCTCCTTCTGCTGAAAATGACCAGATTCTTCAACAACTCTACAAGTTAAAGAACAAACAAACAAGGGTGTTTGTGGTTCATATGTCACCACCTCTTGCATCTCGATTCTTCCAAATGGCGAAAGAAGCTGGGATGATGGGGAAGGGGTACGTATGGATAACTGTTGATCCACTAACTAGTTTATTGGATTCAGAAGCTATTGAAGCAATGCAGGGCGTATTAGGCGTGAAGGCTTATTTTTCAAAATCTGACGAAGTTATTAACTACACAAGAAGATGGAAGAAGAGGTTTCATAAGGAGTATCCGGACATTGACAAAACAGAACTGAATCTTTTTGGTTTGTGGGCTTATGACAGTGTTACAGCATTAGCTGAGGCAGTCGAAAGAGTAGGCGTGGTGGCTCCAAAATTCAAGAAAATGGCTGAAAGAGGGAATTTTACAGATTTGGAAGCAATAGGGATCTCAAGAACTGGACAATCACTTGCTCCATTGATCAGAAATTTTGTGTCTAAAGGGTTGAGTGGCAATTTCAATATTAGTAATGGTGAATTACAACCATCTGCATTTGAGATAGTGAATGTGATCGGTAATGGAGTGAACACAATTGGATTCTGGACAGAACAAAACGGCATTTCAAAGGAACTGAATTCAGCGAAAAAAGATGATCTTGCCATCGTATGGCCTGGCCAGACAACTAATTTGCCTAAAGGCTGGGAATTTCCCCCTAGTGGAAAGAAGTTAAAAGTTGGAGTCCCTGTAAACTTAGGATTCGGTGAATTTATCAAAGTTGAAAAGGATGCGGAAACGAATGGTGTTAAAGCTACTGGTTTCTGCATTGATGTTTTTGAGGCAGCAGTGCGTACATTGCCCTATGCAGATGAAATTCAAATCGAGTACATCCCTTTTGGAACGCTTGATGGCCAGAGAGCTGGAAATTATGATGATCTTGTTTATCAAATATATCTTCAGGTCAACTTGGAAACAAAATGTGATGCTTTTGTTTTTTTACTCAATCTATTGCTTCTTGAATGTCATATGTACTAATTTTCTTCCTATGGCAGAACTATGATGCAGTTGTGGGAGATGTGACCATTTTAAGTAACCGATCAAGATTTGTTGATTTTACAGTTCCTTACACTGAACTTGGAGTTGCTGTTGTTGTCGCGACTAAGGATAGCAAGAAGAACAATGGTTGGATATTCATGAAGCCTCTAACAGTTGGCCTCTGGCTCACAATAGGAGCATTCTTTATCTTCATTGGTCTCGTGGTTTGGGTTCTTGAGCATCGCGTCAACAAAGAGTTCAGAGGCCCACCAGCACAGCAAGTTGGGACAACACTGTGGTTCTCTTTCTCAACTCTTGTTTATGCACATAGTAAGTCTATATATATATATTCCTTCCAAGATTTTAGCTCTTTTTCTTCATTATCATAATAATATCAAAAATTTATTCAGGGGAGACTGTGATCAACAACTTGACTAGATTTGTAGTGATTGTATGGCTGGTTGTTGTGCTGGTTCTGACATCAAGTTACAATGCAAACTTGACATCGATGCTGACAATACAACAGCTTAAGTCTACAGATACGATAAAGAAGGGTGAATACGTTGGCTACCGAACTGGCTCCTTAGTCGCTGGATTCTTGAAAGGTATAATATATGGCACTTACAACACCAGAACTTATAGCTCGTTGGAAGAATACGACGAGGCCCTATCCAAAGGAAGCAGAAATGGAGGAGCAGCTGCTATTGTTGATGAAATCCCTTACCTCAGGCTCTTACTTAGCAAGTACTGCGACAAGTATACCATGATTAATCCCACGTACGATACTTCTGGTTTTGGATTCGTAAGTGGCCTTTCTTACTACTTAGTCTCTTCCAAAATTTATATATACCTATTAAATATAAAATTGATAAACTAAAATCTTATTCATAACAGGCATTTAGAAAGGGTTCGCCACTAGTCTCCGATTTTTCAACAGCAATCTTGAAGCTGAAAGAGAGGGGGGAAATAGATATGATCTTAAGAAGTTGGATTGGAGCACAAGACTGCTCTGCTGATAATGGTCTAGAAAGCCTTAATCTGGATCGTTTTACCGGACTATTTCTCATTGCAGGGTTATCATCATCAACAGCTCTAGCTATATTCTTTTCCACATTCTTGTATGACAATAGGCATATATTAGCCTCCTCGGCTTCAATCAAGAAAAAGCTACATGATCTTGCTAGAGCTTTTATTGAGGAAAAAGATAGTATATCAAAGCATTCAGAAGCTAATGAAAAAATAATGTTAGCACAGAGTCCTTCAGTAAGGACTTCATATGATGAAGAAGGAATTTTTTCACAAGATGAAGAGCTCTCAACAATAGAAGTAGAAGGGCAGGTGGCTAATTCATAAGTACATGATTGTTTTCATATATAAAACTGAATATTTGTTGTTCTATATTGTTGTAATGCTTCTATATATTAATATTCTTTAACTACACATACATGATTTTTTAGTGCAACTTGACCATTACCTTGAGAATATTATTATTTTACTGTGAATCTACAAGTTATGGACATGTAAATAACCAAAAATGATTTTACCTTTTTCTTTTGTCTCCTAATCTTTGCCTATCCTGTCGACAAATCTAAAACTGATGATTATTGACTACTATCAAGGCATCACTTCTGAAGTGATGCCTTGATACACATTCATATAGTTGGAATAAAAGATACATTTTCTTGAGATTGTAGTGTTACTTTCTTTATTTTGAGTTTTACAATGGTTTTAATTGTGGATTCATATTATTTAGAAAATGCATTGCTACACTTGAGGCTTATGTCACTCGCTGAAAAAATGGAATAGGAACTCACTCAAATAAATCTGTGATCAATAACAAAAATACTATACATGTCAATCTCATAGTACTAGTTTTCTAGCTAAACGTTGGACTATTATCATATGAGGAACAATAATGTCTAGAAGAAAAAAGAAATTAAATAATACTTGACCTTCTCGAGTAAGTAAAAGAGGCATGCATGTCACTCAATCCAATTATCAAAAACTTAGAACTTCTCGATAATAAATATTGAAAAAAATAATAATAATAACAGAATTTAAGCCCTACTTACGTAAGAAAAATTGACGTGGCATTGACTTTCACAAAAATTATTTACAAGAATTGGTCAGAGCAACAAAACAAGGGTAGTCAACGAAATTTCCAACCTTTTTAACTTCCTTTCATTTTTATTTTTTTTCATCAGTGCAACTACCACATTTTTTATTTTTTTCATTTTACCATATTTTTATTTTTATTTTACTTTTTAAAAATATACAATATTAATTATTACAAATTTTGAAATATATTAATTAATATCCAAATATCTACCGACCTATGAAATTGAAATTTAGTCATTCAGAATCTTCAGTAGCATGTTTGACAAAGTCCACACACATAATGCTACTATTCTAACTGTACATAATTTCAAAGTCTTCAATTTATTGCTGACTATAGATTTCCTACATGAATATTTTGTATAGATTTCAAATTATTTACGCTACGCTGCAGCCCTCTTGAGCTAGTTTTTAAATATAGTTTAATGGTTAAGTTATGCTTGACTTGAAAAAATCTTGGATATTGATGCTTTCCAGTATGCAGATTTCAAGATTCTGCAGCTTGTTGCCTTTGCTTTTCTTTCTAATTAGTTTTCATTTTAGTCCCTCCAATGGATTCAACTCGACTGCAGTGAAGGCTGATGTTGGAGTCATTCTTGATCTTCAAACAACTGTTGGAAAGATTTTCAAGACTTGCATTTCTATGGCTGTTGAGGATTTCTACTCCAAGAACAGTTATAACACGATGATCGTGCCTCACTTCGTGGATTCGAGCAGTGATGTCGTTGATGCAGCTTCTGCAGGTGAGTTTTTAGTCTCTTTGTTTGAAAATTTTGTGTTTTGATTAATTTAAAGGTTTGAGCTTCTTTTGTAGCCATTGATCTGCTGAAGAACACTCAAGTGGTGGCGATTTTCGGGCCTCAGACATCGACTCAAGCAGACTTTGTGATAGATATTGGTGACAAAGTGAAAGTTCCGATTATATCTCCAGCAACGAGCCCGTCTCTGTCGCCTCAAGAGTCGCCATACTTCATCAGATCATCATGGTGCTCTTCTTCTCAAGCTAGAGCAGTTGCAACAATCATTGGAAAATTCGGTTGGAGAGAGGTTGTCCTAGTTTATGAAGACAGCAATTATGGGAGTGGATTGCTTCCGTTTCTGACCGATGATTTGCTTCAAAGCAATGCTCAAGTCTCAAACATGACTGCTATCTCACCTTCTGCTGATAATGATCTGATTCTTGAATATCTGCATAAGTTGAAGAATATGCAGACAAGGGTGTTTGTTGTTCATATGCTTCCGCCTCTTGCTTCGCGTTTCTTTAAAATGGCGCAGAGTATAGGGATGATGAAGGACGGATATGTTTGGATAATCACTGAGGTTCTTACTAGTCTGTTGGATTCTGTGGATTCGGAAACTATTGAAGCGATGCAAGGTGTAGTAGGCGTGAAGGCTCATATTCCGAGTTCTAGTGAAGTTAGAAACTTCACTAAAAGATGGAATAGGAGGTTTTATACAGAGAATCCAGAGATGGAAAGAACAGAACTTAATGTTTTTGGTTTGTGGGCTTATGATAGCATTGCTGCTCTAGCAGAAGGAGTCGAACGAGTAGGCGTGGCATCTCCAAAATTCAAGAAACCAACTAAAACAGGAAATTTGACAGATCTTGAAGCAATAGGGACTTCAAATTCTGGACCATTGCTTGTAAAGTTTATCAAAAACTTCACTTCAAAAGGGCTGAGTGGCGATTTCAATATAAGTAATGGTGAGTTGCAGCCATCCGTGTTTGAGATAGTGAACGTACTAGGCAACGGAGCAAGCAGAGTCGGGTTTTGGACACAAAGTGATGGGATTTCAAAGAGATTGAATGTTGGAAATGGTTCTAGTCAAAATCTTGGAGCAGTCGTATGGCCGGGGCAAACGAGTGACACGCCTAGAGGCTGGGATATCACTGCAAATGCAAGAAGGCTAAGAGTTGGAGTTCCTATGAAGTGCAGAACTAGTGAACTTGTCAATGTTTCAATAGATGAAGAAACAAATGAAGTTAATGCAAGTGGTTTCTGCATTGATGTGTTTATGGAAGCCATGAAAGCATTGCCATATCATGTCGAACTCGAGTTCATTCCCTTTAAAAATGCAGAGCAAAACAGCACTGCATATAACTATGATAGCCTTATTGAACAAGTACAACTCAAGGTAAATGCAGAATTTTCATTTTTCTTTTCCTTTTCTTACCTTTATCCTAGTTTATTTGCTTTTTGAGTTCTAAAAAGACTAGAAATTTTCTTGCCAACGGCAGAATTTCGATGCAGTCGTAGCAGATGTTACCATTTCAGCTAAGAGATCACAAATGGCAGACTTCACCATTTCTTACATAGATTCTGGGATTTCCACAGTCATCCCAATAGAGGACAACGGCAAGGAAAATGCTTGGATTTTCATGAAGCCTCTCACAAAGGAACTCTGGTTCACCATAGCAGGATTCTTTATCCTCACCGGCTTCGTTGTTTGGGCTCTCGAGCATGGTGTGAACGAGGAGTTCAGAGGTCAGCCTCACAAGCAAGTCGGGATGATTTTCTGGTTCGCCTTCTCGACACTAGTTTTTGCTCACAGTAAGTCCTCAATTCTATCCTATGTCCCACTTTCTTTATATATAAATAGCCCATAACTCTCATTTTCATAATTCTTGAACTCAACTTTCTATAACAGAGGAGAAAGTGAAGAGCAACTTGTCAAGATTCGTGGTGATCATATGGTTATTTGTGGTTCTCGTCCTAACCTCGAGCTACACTGCAAACTTGACATCCATGCTCACGGTGCAGCAGCTTGATCCCTCCGACTTTACCACCATGGCAATGAGAGGCGACTACATCGGCTTCAAGGAAGGCTCTTTTGTGAGGGCAGTTTTAGATAGTACTAAATCAGACAACTCCAAGTTCAAAGTCTTAACCTCCTTCAAGAAGTACAACGAAGCCCTCTCGTTAGGCACCAGAAAAGGAGGAGTAGCTGCCATTGTTGATAACCTGCCTTCCATTAGGCTTTTCCTCTCCAAATACTGCCACAACTACACCATGATTGGCAAAACCTACAGAAATTCTGGTTTTGGATTTGTAAGTCACCACCCATTTTCTCTTCTTTCTTTTTTTCCATATTGAGAAAAGATCATAACTAGTTAAAATAACTCTGCAGGCATTTCAAAGGGGCTCGCCATTAGCACCTGATGTATCAAGAACAATCATGCAAATGAAAGAGAACGGAAAAATGGATGAGATTTCAAGAAAGTGGTTTGGTGAAGAAGAAGGCTGCAGTTTGCGCAATGGAACTGCTGAAAATTCGAGAAGCCTTACTGTCAGCCATTTCAAGGGCCTATTTTTTATTTCTGGCCTCTCTTCATTCTTAGCCATATCCATATTCTTGTGCATGTTCTTGCACAAGAATCGTCGTGTCCTTACTTCCAATGCCTCTCTCAAGCAGAAACTGTACGAACTCGCTGAAGTTTTTGATAGACGGAGAGATGACAAATCGCTACCTATTTCGAATAAATCAAGAATTGATCATGAAGAAATGGTTGCAGCAGAGAGGTGTAAGGCAATGAGCAGCATCTCATCATGTTATGCAGAAGAAGGGAGGTGGTCAACAATAGAACTAGTTGTAACAAGAGCCTAATCCGTAAATGTGAATATGTTCGTTTGTTTACTAAATGTATAGTCCCATAGATTTAATACAACTAGTAACTCTTAACAGTAGATTCAATCTTTAAACATGAAAGCTATTATAAGTTTGCTTTTCTCAAATGACAATAACAGGAATTATTAACTACAGATCGCCTATACAAAATAATTATTTTCTCCAATATGACTAGCTAGCATGGACATTTGCTCGAATATAGTTAGCTAGCTAGCTGATACGATCCCTCATCGGATTACTTCTTGGTTCCGATTCCGATGTGTGGGATTGTATTAGTCAATCTACACAATGGTAGAAAAGTAAAAGAAAAGGCAAAGCACAAAAGGCGAGACATAGATCGAGATGGCCACTGAGAGGTATTGGTTCAGCAGTGACTTGAAAGTTGGGATATGACAAGTTCTGCAACTCTTGGTTCTCTCCCTCGAGCACAACACGAACCTTGAAGGACAGCTGTTCTCCTTGTAATTCCTCTTGCTCCTCCACTATCCTTTTCAGAGACTTCACTGCTGATGCACTGCACTTACTCAACGTTATTGATTGCAGAGTCGGTATCTCACCTACTTCAATGGGGAACTCCTTCAACTGTGAGACGTTATAAAGATGAAGGTGCTCGAGGCATGGAAAGTGGGAGCTCTCCGTCATCCAGCATCCGAAGTTGTAACAATATATCAATGAGAATAGTTTGAGGCTGGGGAACTGGCCTTCAATTGTTTCCCATTCGCCTCCTCTCGTGAACCATGAACATTCCAATCTGAGTTTCTGAAGAAGGGGTAATGAACTCATCTTCTCCAACAGCTCTTCCAAGCCAACATTTTCCAGATGCAAACTCTTGAGAGAGCATGGAAGGGTAAGCTTTTTCAAGAAATGCTTCCTTGCAACTCCCTTGCAGCTAAAAGATTCCAGTTTTTGTAGACATCCAATGTTATGAAGACAAAAATAATGATCATCATGTTCCTCTGATCTGTTATACCTTAATTTCAATTTCTTGATATTGGGAATTCTCCGAACCACCCCTTCATCACACCTGAAACTCCTTATTCCCTTGAGCGTCTGTAGATTCTCCATGACAACAAAGCTGTCGCTCGGAGGATCTGGGAGACGCAATCCTCGTCTATAGAAATGGACATGCCTGAGCTGAGGCATCTTCCAAATTTCGACATGTGCATTTACTTCCATTTGAGGATGAGAAACGGTCAATGTCTGCAGACTCCAAAGCAGATTGATTGAACAAGGAAGTTGGGAGTGCCCTTGCACTTTAGTAGCAAGGTACCTTAAGTTAACTAACTCAAACACGTCTCGTAGGGAACACTTACGTCCTCCATTAGGAACTACATCGAATGCTTTCAATGTCCTCAACAATCTCAAATCGAGGAGCGACTGAATCATATCACCATCACTTATGTAGGAACGCAGAGGTGATGAAGATTCCATGGCATCAACGACCTTCGCCTTCGAAGTGCCTCTCAAAACAACAATGCGGCATTGGCCATATGTGTCTCGAGGATTATGATGCTGCTGCTGCCCAACCACATGAGAAAACCTCTCTTTCTGAGATTCTCTTAAGCAGAGGTCTCTCAATAAATCATGAAGCTTGCAGCACTTCAACTTTCCAGTTGACCCCAACTTATGAACTTGAATGAGATTTCTATCAATTAGCTCCTCCAAGTACTCTCTTGCAACTGTTTCCAGACTCCGGTCACTTACAGGTTTTAGAAACTCTTCAGAAGCCCATAGATTAATCAGTGTCGAGACCCGAATCTCAGTATCTTCCTCAAACACTCCCAGATGTAGGAAGCACGGCTTTAGATGAACCGGCAAATGATTATAGCTCATTTTCAATATTTTCAAGCAATGCTCATCGTTCTCCGAATTCACTGCTGAATTCAACTTCTTCCTAATAGATTCCCAACATTTTTTAGTTCGCTCCAATTTAAGCAGAAGACCTCCCACCACAATAATTGATAAAGGAAGTCCTCTGCAGTTTTCTAAAATTTGTTTTCCTATTTTTTCCAATTCAAGTGGACAAGTTCCCTCCTCCCCAAACACAGATTTTGAGAACAAATCCCAGCTACTACCCTCATCTAGAAAATCCATTTTAAGGCAATAATTAGTCTTGTCTAATTGAGAAGCCAACGATGATAGCCTAGTCGTCACCAATACCCGACTACCATTCTCATTGTTAGGAAAGAAACTTTGTATCTTATCCCATGCATCAATACTCCACATATCATCAAGCACAACTAGAAACCTTCTTCCGAATAAATGTTTATAGATCTCTAGTCCAAATTTATTTACTTCACTCTTTTCACTCACTTCTCCTCCCATAGCTTGACAAAGAACTTCTCTAAGTGTTTCTGTTATGTTATAAGCTTGAGAAATTGTAGACCAAGCACAAACATCAAAATACTCTGTAACGAGTGGCTGTGTATAGATATTTCTTGCAAGAGTGGTCTTACCGATTCTGCCCATCCCCACAATCGGGATGACTTGGCGGTGGAGCCCTCCTCCGGTGAGCTTATCCTCAAGGCTCACGTCATGGCAGCCCACCATGGTGCTCTTCCTCTTCAGCTTAGTGAGAGTAGATTTTGTGGCTGACACTTGTCCATGCATATGCAGCTGATTTTGATTTTGGACAACCATCGCCATCACTTCTTTCTTGATCGAGCCCATGTCCTCTATCACCTTCTGCATACCTTCGTACAGGTCCAAGGTCTTGAGTTTTCTTTCACCATCATCCTCGGGGCATCGGAAGCAATTGAACAAATCCATCTTATTCCGTTGACTTTCTGCGCCAGGAGAAAGAATCCGATCGACAATATTCGACTCGATCACGTCTTCAGCTGCATAAGCAGCATCTGCGATGCGCATCTCCAAGGGAGCTGCTTCATCACCATCGGCAAAGGGAGAATTATATCCTTCAAGAAATTCTTGCAAGAAGGAAACAAGATCAGTGAGAGATTCAGCTTGCTTTTTCTCCAGAGAAATGGGAGGGAAAGGATGATTCTGGATCTGATATATGATCTGCATAACTGAAACCAGAGCTGCATAAGCAGCCGCCATCTCCGACTTAGCTTGCAGAGAGAATATGGAGGTGCGGGTGGAAATGAAAGTGAAATTTATTGATTAAAATGTTGCGAGCCATGTCGTTGTTGATGAATTGGTTAAACAATTAGCGCCAAAATTTTAATATGCACAAACAGTTGACTTTTGATAAAATATTGTCTGCTGGGCCCAGACATGGGATTCGAAAGGAGCTTGAAGTTCCGCCAAACCCAAAAACATATAGAAAGCCCAATCCAGTAGTAGTAGTACTACCTCTTTTATTTTCAACTCAACACAACCCAACAGTCCTCTCCGCCCTATTTACGTTAGAATTTGTGTGTTAGTCCAGTCGTGATACGTAATTTGTTAGTTGCGGGCAAATCTTACACGACGTGTTTAATTTTGGTGGAAAAGGCCAACACATTAAACTTCACAACATTTTCTTTCAATAAGAAAATATTGACTTGGACTGCCTACGATCAAGTTGCATGGAATCTGAGAAGCTTGCCACATGTTCGATCAAATGTCTACATCGACCTCCCTGTTAACAAACTCATCACTCAACTCAAGTTCGCATATATTCTACCGTGGACTTGGTAATACGCGTACTATATTGTTTTGCTGTTCCAAAATCTTTGTTAGTGCTATTCTTTTCTCTCTTTTTTTTTTTCTTTTTTTTTCCCCTACAAATTCTAGATATAGAAATTTGCATGCTCAAATAATTTTTATATAACTGTTGCTTTGCTTCATCCCTTTTCCAAGTACAATTTTTTATTAGCTTTCAAGTTTGACTGAGCTGACTCCTCTCAGTCTTGATGCTTTTCCAATGTTTTTGGTTGCTTCTGCTTTTGTTGATGAGCTCTTGCATTTCTCCATCCAACAGTTTCAATGTGACTGCTGTGAAGGCTGATGTTGGAGTTATTCTTGATCTTGACACTACTCTTGGAAAGATTTTCAAGACTTCCATTTCCATGGCGATCGAAGATTTCTACTCCAGAAACAGCTACAGCACGATGATCGTGCCTCATTTCAGAGATTCAAGCAGTGATGCTGTTGATGCAGCTTCTGCAGGTAAAATCCTATTCTTCATCAGCACTTCGATTTCTCTGTTACGTTTTTTCTTTTTAAATTTAGCTCATTTTAAGGTTTGAACTTCTTCTGCAGTCATTGATCTGTTGAAGAATACTCAAGTGGTGGCGATTTTCGGGCCTCAAAGATCTACTCAAGCAGACTTTGTGATAAAAATTGGTGGCAAAGTGAAAGTTCCAATAATTTCTCCAGCTAAGAGTCCATCTCTATCAACTCAAGAATCGCCATACTTCATCAGATCTTCATGGTGCTCTTCTTCTCAAGCTAAAGCAGTGGCATCAATCATCAATAATTTTGGTTGGAGGGAGGCCGTTTTCATCTACGAGGATACAGATTATGCAAGTGGATTAGCACCATTTTTGAATGAGGAACTGCTCAAGAGCAATGCTTTTGTCTCATGCCAAAGTGCTGTTTCTCCTGCTGCTGAAAATGATCAGATTCTTCAACAACTCTATGAGTTAAAGAAAAAACAGGCAAGGGTGTTTGTCGTACATATGGCAACACCTCTTGCATCTCGATTCTTCCTAATGGCAAAAGAAGCTGGTATGATGGGCAAGGGGTACGTATGGATAATTGCTGATCCACTAACTAGTTTATTGGATTCAAACTCTATTGAAGCAATGCAGGGAGTACTAGGCGTGAAGGCCTATTTTTCAAAATCTGACAAAGTTATAAACTTCACCAGAAGATGGAAGAAGATGTTTTATAGGGAGAATCCACACATGGACAGAACAGAACTTAATGTTTTTGGGCTTTGGGCTTATGACAGTGTAACGGCATTTGCTGAGGCAGTCGAAAGAGTAGGCGTGGCATCTCCAAAATTCAGGAAAATGGCTGAAGGAGGGAATTTGACAGATTTGGAAGCAATAGGGACCTCAAGAACTGGACCATCACTTGCTCCATTGATAAGAAATTTTGTGTCTAAAGGGTTGAGTGGCAATTTCAATATAAGTAATGGTGAATTACAACCATCTGCATTTGAGATAGTGAATGTGGTTGGTAGTGGAGTGAACACAGTTGGATTCTGGACTGAACAAGATGGCATTTCAAAAGAATTAAATTCAGCTAAAAAAGAGGATCTTGCCATCATATGGCCCGGCCAGACAACTAACGTGCCTAAAGGCTGGGAATTTCCCCCTAGTGGAAAGAAGTTAAAAGTTGGAGTTCCTCTAAACTTAGGATTTGGTGAATTTGTCAAAGTTGAAAAAGATGCAGAAACGAATGTTGTTAAAGCAACTGGGTTCTGCATTGATGTTTTTGAGGAAGCATTGCATACATTGCCCTATGCAGATGAAGTTCAAATCGAGTACATCCCTTTCGAAAAGCTTGATATCCAGAATACCGGATATTATGATGATCTTGTTTATCAAATATATCTTCAGGTCAGCTTGGAAAAAAAATGCGACCCTTTTGTTTTTATACTCTTCTATTGCTTCTTGAACGTCAAACGTACTAATTATCTTCCAATGACAGAACTATGATGCAGTAGTGGGAGATGTGACCATTTTAGGTAACAGATCAAGATTTGTTGAATTTACTGTTCCTTACACAGAACCTGGAGTTGCCATCGTTGTCCCAATCAAGGATGACAAGACGAAGAACGCTTGGATATTTATGAAGCCTCTAACAGTTGGCCTCTGGCTCACAATAGGAGCCTTCTCTATCTTCATCGGATTTGTGGTTTGGGTTCTTGAGCATCGCATTAACAAAGAATTCAGAGGCCCACCAGCACAGCAAGTTGGCACAACACTGTGGTTCTCTTTCTCAACTCTTGTTTTTGCACATAGTAAGTCCATATAAATACTCCTTCCAAGATTTTACCTCTTGTTCTACTTTATCATAATAATTTCAAGAATTTATTCAGGGGAGACTGTGATCAACAACTTGACTAGATTTGTAGTGATTGTATGGCTCTTTGTGGTGCTGGTTCTGACATCAAGTTACAATGCAAACTTGACATCGATGCTAACGATACAGCAGCTTAAGTCTACAGATATGATAAAGAAGGGTGAATTTGTTGGCTACCAAGCTGGCTCCTTAGTCGTTGGATTCTTGAAAGGTATGATATCTGGCACTTACAACACCAGAACTTATAGCGCGTTGGAAGATTATGACGATGCCCTATCCAAAGGAAGTAGAAACGGCGGAGCAGCTGCTATTGTTGATGAAATCCCTTACCTCAGGCTCTTTCTTAGCAAGTACTGCCACAAGTATACCATGATTAATCCCACGTACGAGACTTCTGGTTTCGGATTTGTAAGTGGCCTTTCTTACTACTTTGTTAAGTTGCTTCCAAAATAGAAAAATTGAAACTAAAATCTTATTCATATCAGGCATTTAGAAAGGGTTCCCCACTAGTCTCCGATTTGTCAATAGCAATCTTGAACCTGAAAGAGAATGGGAAGATAGATATGATTACAAAAACTTGGTTTGGAGCAGAAGTCTGCTCTACTGATGGCTTAGAAAGCCTCAGTCTGGATCGTTTTACGGGCCTATTTTTCATTGCAGGGCTATCATCATCAACAGCTCTAGCTATATTTTTTTCCACATTCGTGTATGAGAATAGGCATATATTCACCTCTTCAGCTTCAATCGAGAAAAAGTTGCATGATCTTACTAGAGCTTTTGTTGATGAAAAATATGATGTATCAAAGCATTTCGAAAATAATGAAGAAATAGTGTTAGCACAGAGTCCATTAGTAAGGACTTCATGTGATCAAGAAGGAATATTTTCCCTAGATGAAGACCTCTCAACAATAGTAGAAGTGCGGGTGGCTAATTCATAAGTACATTAGTTATATTTGTTGTAATTGTGTTCACTTGATTTATTATACTCAAGTATTACTGTACTGGAATAATGTTTTTAGGTGTTATTATATTCATGATTTTCCTTTAACTGCAGAGACATGCTTTTCATGTACAATTTCATCATTTACATAAAGAATTTTACTATTTTAAACTACGAATCTACAGTCCAGAGCCTTAACAATAGTTATGGACATGTAAATAACCATGAAATGCTGATTGGTGTGAAGTGAGCTATATCTATTCGTCCATTGATGCTAAAACACCTTCTTTTCCTCGACAAAATACTCTAGCAAGCCCAGATATGTTTTGCTTGAAAGGAAGGAGTGGTAGGAGCCAAAATATGCGGATTCTCATCCATGAAAATGATCAAGAAGTCAGCAAGATCTGATGATGACGACGACGGTGATGATAGCTCTGCAATCAAGAAACTATCAAGATAGGACAAGTAGCATCAGCTTTTGCGGAATGCATTCTGATTATTTACAAGAATTGGTCAAACCTAAATGCTACCAAGGGTTAGTTAGTTCACTTTTCATCCTTTAATTTCGTTGGCAATTGCATGAGCTATCTATCAATTATGATGTATAGATATTAATGGTGTTGATTAAACCAAAAATGATTTTAACTATTTTCTTCCGTCTCCTACCTACAAATATACATCTGACTATTGACAATATTATCTTCAACAAAATATACATATTATTTTATTTTTTACTATTGTTAATTTATTATTGGATCGAAAGAGAGTAGTAAAGGAATCCCACCTTTTTCCTAGAACTAGGAAATGTAGACTTGAATATCTACACCAGTTGCATGGAATCTGGGAAATCCCACCACGTATTCAATCTAATGTCTACAAGAATTGGTCAGAGCTTTCATAAAGTCATCTGAATCATCAGTTATGAGGATTGACAATTCCACATTTTGAAATAAAAAAATAAAAAAATCCACCTATATTTTTTATCATGGACTTAGTTAGCACTGCTTGTAGTTTCGTAATAATTTCTCTGTTCCAAGATCTTTGTCACTGCTGTCTTTTTCTAGAATTTCCAAACTTAGAAATTTGCATGCTCAATAAAATTTTATATATGTGTTGCTTCATCCTTTTTTCCAAGTACAATTTTATATTAGCTTTCATCATATATAGACTTGACTCCTCGCAATCTTGATGCTTTTCCAATGCAGAATCTACACTTGTTTTGGTTCCTTTTCCTTTCGTTGATGAGCTCTTGCATTTCTCCATCGAACGGTTTCAATGCAAAGGCTGATATTGGAGTTATTCTTGATCTTAATACAACTTTTGGAAAGATATGCAAGACTTGCATTTCTATGGCAATCGAAGATTTCTACCCAACCGCGATTACAGCACCATGATCGAGCCTCGTTTCATGGATTCCAGCACTGATGTTGTTGCTGCAGCATCTGCTGGTAGATTGTATTCTTCCTTATATTCATTAACTGTCTAAAAAAAAAGAGTATATTTTATATTGGTTTCACTTGTGTTAAGTAAGCTTCGGTTGCAAAGTTTTGGAAAATTAGCTAAATTTTGGTTTGAGCTTCTCTTGCAGCTATAAGTCTATTGAAGAATACAGAAGTGATGGCGATACTCGGACCACAAACATCCCTTCAAGCAGACTTTGTGATACATATCGGTGACAAAGTGAAAGTTCCAATCATATCTCCAGCAACGAGTCCATCTCTGTCGCCTCAAAAATCACAGTACTTTATAAGATCATCATGGTGCTCCTCTTCTTAAGCTAAAGCACTAGCATCAATTGTGAAGAATTTTGGTTGGAGGGAAGTCGTCGTTATTTATGACGATATAGAATACGGAAGTGGATTGGTACCATTTTTGACTGAAGAACTGCTAAAGAGCAATGCTTTGGTCTCATACCAAAGTGTAGTTTCTTCTTCTGCTGAAGATGATCATATTCTGCAACGACTCTATGAATTAGAGAAGAGACAGACGAGGGTGTTTGTCGTTCATATGACATCACCTCTTGCATCTCGGTTCTTCCAAATGACGAAAGAAGTTGGGATGATGGAAAGAGGATACGCGTGGATTGTTACTGATCCACTAACTAGTTTGTTGGATTCAGAAACTATTGGGGCAATGCAGGGAGTGCTAGGTGTGAAGGCTTAGGTTCCAAAATCTGAAAAAGTGAAAAACTTCGAAAAGAGATGGAGCAGGAGGTTTCATAAGGAGAACCCGGACATGGACAGAACAGAACTTAATGTTTTCGGGCTTTGGGCTTATGACAGTGTAACAGCATTAGCTGAGGCACTCGAAAGAGTGGGCGATTTGATCAGAAAATGTCTCCAAAATTCAAGAAAATGTCTGAAAGAGGTAATTTGACAGATATGGAAGCAATAGCGACCTCAAGAACTGGACCATCACTTGCTCCATTGATCAGAAATTTTGTGTCTAAAGGGTTGAGTGGCGATTTCAATATTAGTAATGGTGAATTACAACCATCTGCATTTTAGATAGTGAATGTGATTGGTAATGGAGTGAACACAATTGGATTCTGAACTGAACAAAATGGCATTTCAAAGGAACTAAATTCAGCAAAAAAAGATGATCTTGCCATCATATGGCCTGGCCAGACAACTAATTTGCCTAAAGGCTGGGAATTTCCTTCAAGTCGAAAGAAGTTAAAAGTTGGAGTTCCTTTAAACTCAGGATTTGATGAATTTGTCAAAGTTGAAAAGGATGCAGAAACAAATGGTTTTAAAGCAACTGGTTTGTGCATTGATGTTTTTGAGGAAGCAAAGCGTACCTTGCCCTATGCAGATCAACTCGAAATCGAGTACATCCCTTTTGGAATGCTTGATGGCCAGAGAGCTGGAAATTACGATGATCTTGTTTATCAAGTATTTCTGCAGGTCAACTTAGAAACTATTCTCTTTAAGTATTTTCTTAATCTCTTGCTTCTCGAATGCCAAACATGCTAATTCTCTTCTAATGACAGAATTATGATGCTGTCGTGGGAGATGTGACAATCACAGCTAGGAGATCAGAGCATGCGGATTTCACATATCCATACACAGAACCTGGAGTTGCTGTTGTTGTCCCGATCAAGGATAGCAAGACGAACAATGGTTGGATATTCATGAAGCCTCTAACAGTTGGCCTCTGGCTCACAATAGGAGCCTTCTTTATCTTCATCGGTCTCGTGGTTTGGATTCTCGAGCATCGAGTCAACAAAGAATTCAGAGGTCCTCCTACTCAGCAAGTTGGAACAACACTGCGGTTCTCTTTCTCAACTCTTGTTTTTGCACATAGTAAGTCTATATAAATAACTAATCCTTGCAAAATCTTAGCTCTTGTTCTATTTTCTATCTTGATTTTTGAAATTTCCGTTGATTGTCAGAGGAGAATGTGATGAGCAACTTGACTAGATTTGTAGTGATCGTATGGCTGTTTGTGGTGCTGGTTTTGACATCAATTTACAACGCAAATTTGACATTGATGTTGACATTACAGCAGCTTAAGTCTACTGATATGATAAAGAAGGGTGAATATGTTGGCTTCCAAAATGGCTCCTTTGTCACTGGAGTCTTGAAAGCTATGATATCTGATCATTACAGATTCAGAAATTATAGCTCGTTGGAAGAATACGAAGACGTCCTATCCAAAGGTAACAGAAATGGAGGAGCAGCTGGAATCGTTGATGAAATCCCTTACCTTAGGCTCTTCCTAAGCAAGTACTGCCACAAGTATACCATGATTCATCCCACATACAAGTCTTCTGGTTTTGGATTTGTAAGTTGCCTTTCTTAATACTTGCATCTTTGTTCTCCACAATCGATAGTAAAAAAAGCTAAATAAGAACTTATCCAAATTTCTCAGGCATTTAGAAAGGGTTCGCCATTAGTCTCCGATTTTTCAAACAGCAATCTTGAAGCTGAAAGAGAATGGGAAGATAGATATGATCTCAAGAAGTTGGTTGGAGCAGAAGGCTGCTGTGCTGATGGGTTAGAAAGCCTCAGTCTGGATCGTTTTACGGGCCTCTTTCTCGTTGCAGGCCTATCATCATCAACAGCTCTAGCTATATTCTTTTCCACCTTCCTTTATGAGAATTAGCATGTATTAGCCTCATCAGCTTCGATCAAGAAAAAGCTGCATGATCTTGCCCAAGCTTTTGTTGAGGAAAAACATTTTACATCAAAGAATTCAGAAACTGGAGAAGAAATAGTTTTAGCACAGAGTCCATCAATCAGGATTTCAGGTGATGAAGAAGGTATCTTTTCCCAAGATGGAGGGATCTCAACAATAGAAATAGAAATGCAGGAGGCTAATTCGTAAGTGGAGAGTTACTTTTGTTGTGTTTACATGATTTATACTCAAGTGTTAGTACTGTATAGTAATATTGTTTTAAGGTGCTGTAGTCGTGACGATCTTTGAATGTCAACTTGTTTTACTGTAGTAGAATATTGTATCAGGTGTTGCACTTCAGTTTAATAACAGAAAACTAAATATTTTGCACAGACGTTCGAGATTGAAGAACACAGCTAGAGCTGATGATGATGATGACGACGGAAAGTCCCCTTTTAACAGTCGAGATTGAGGCTTTGTGAGAATAGCATGCTGATTTTACAACTAAAACATAACTAAACTTGTTTATAGAGTGCACAACATGAAGCATAAATTATGTAAATCGAAGCGTAGCAAAGGACAATAAATGAGATGAAGAGCAATGAAGGATTAGCTTGGATAGGCACCATATTGATGAAGGTGAAAGTTGGGACTTGCCAAATACTGCAGATCTAGTTTTGGCGATTTGTACCGTCCATACACAACATGAACATGGAGCTCCGGCTGCTCTCCCTGCAGCTCCTCTTGCTCATCCACTATCTTCTTAGCCGACACCGCCAGTGATTCGCTACAACCCCTCAACACGATCGATTTTAGAGTAGCTGCTTCCTCGATTTCAGGAGGGATCTCCTCCAGTTCCTTGAAACCATCAAGACGGAGCTCCTCCAAAACAGGGAAGTGGGAGCTCTCCGACACTGTCCACTTCTCCAGATGACCACGCAACGTCAAGTCTAGGAACTTGAGGCTGGGGAAATGGCCTTGATGAGTTGTCTCCCACTCCCCTGTTCTGAAGAAACCGTCTTTCAACACCAGCGTGTGAAGAAGGGGCAACGAACCTATCTTTTGCATTAGATCCTCCAACTCAAAATAAGCAAAGTCGAGCGTCAACTTCTTTAGGGAGTTGGGAAAGGTAATATTAATATTATGCATGGGATAATCCTGGCCATATGGGGTGAGGCACCAGAAATTTAAGGTTTCCAGCTTACTCAGACGTTGAAGATAGCAGAGACCCCTCAGGTTCACACATCCTTCCCACATATAGGCTAGGCATAGTTTCTTGATATTGGGAATTCTCTTACCCACATCTTTATCCAGAGGAGGAATATCTATCACTGTCTTGAGGGTCTGCAGATTCTCCATGACAACAATATCGGTTGGAGGAGGATCGGGGAGAATGAACGCGATTCGACATGCCTAAGCTGAGGCATTTCCCGAAAGTTGGCTGGTGCGCTAGCAATTTTGTGGAGCGTCGAAAAAACTAGTGTATCTAGATTCCAAAGCAAACTGATCGAAGAAGGGATATCGCTACTGTCGGCAATGGCAACGGCGAGGTACCGTGAGTTCACATATCGGAAGGTGGATCTTTACGGAATGTGCTCAGTATCCTCACCAACTTCAAATCTGGGGATAGCTTCAGTATTTGCCTCTCATCACTTATAAAAGAACGCGCACATGAAGATTCCAAAGCATCACCAAATAAGCCATTATCACGACTTGAACTGCTGCTGTGGATAGCAATGCCACGGCGTAGTCGGCTATGATCCACGCCTCCTTGAGGAATACATCTCTAAGCAAATCATGCACTTTGCAGTATTTTATACTTCCACTTCACCCCAACTTATGAACTAGAATCATATTTCTGTCCACTAGCTCCTGGAAGTACTCTCTGGCTGCGCTTTCCAAACTCTTGTTCTTTACTGGTTTTACAAATCCTTCACACACCCATAGATTCATAAGTCTTGACACATTGATTTCATAGTCTTCTTTAAACACACCCATGTACAAAAAAAGGAGGCTTTAGCCAAACAGGCAATTGATTATAGCTCATTTTCATTACTCTCAAGCAATATTCACCATTGTCTGAATTAACTAATGAAGTTAAGTTTCCCTCTATGTGCTCCCAATATTCCTCTATAGGTGGGGATTTCGCCAAAAGACTGCCAATCACAACAATTGCCAGAGGATGCCCATTACAATTGTTTGCAATTTTCTTTCCAATTTTCTCAAGTTGGGGAGGGAAACTTTCTTCTCCAAAGACTCTCTGAGAGAACAAATTCCAGCTACTAACCTCATCTAAGAATTTTATATCGAAGAGGCTATTAGGGGCAGTCAGGTGCACAGCCAAGTTTGACAGCCTAGTTGTTACTATAACTCAACTCCCATTATTGTCTCCATTATTGACTTTCGATGTCTCCATTTTGGAGATAGCACACGCGGTCTTGGAGCTTGAATCGCGGCCCCACGCACTCACTCGCCATTATAACCGCTCCGTTATCATGAGTGCCACGTTAGGTCAAATGTTGGGAATTGTTTGGCGTGTGTTTGATCCCGGAGGGATATCTTATCTCAGATTTCATTTGGTTTCACTTCGCTACGGTGTGTGTGGTTCGTTGTAATGTGGTACCCACCTTGAGGACAAGTTGGATTTCAACCGTGGGGGAGTTGATACGAGTATATCTCGTAGGAGATTCTATTTTCGATTATATCGTTTAGATTATTATTTAGCATATCTTGATTATTCTTTAGCATATCTTTTCCTAATTTGTTAGGTATTTAGTCCTATAAATATATCATTGTAATCACGATTCCATTATCAAGAAATAATAAGAATCATATTTTGGCATTGCCCTAGTTTAGTCTATATCGTTCTTCTCGAACGCGCGCCGCTGCTGACGGGACTCCCCGCGCTCAGCTTCCTCGCGTTCTGCCTCATCGTCCGCCGACCTTCATTGTCGAAGGCGCCGGTCTGTTTTGTCATCCCCGACGACCTCTTGTCGAGGCGCCGGCCTGGTTCTCTTCTTGGATCGCTTGTCGATCTTCTGTTAGGGTAATACACCTTAACAGGTAGCCCATATACAAATATCAAAATACTCCTTAATAAGTTGGTCATCAAAAACATTTCGGGCGAGAGTGGTCTTACCTATCCCGCCCATCCCTACGATAGGCATGACTTGGCGGTTGGAATCTCCCCCGGTGAGCCTGTCCAATAGCTGAAGTCGCACGTCATCAAACCCCACCATCGCACTCCTCTTCCTCTCACCGGAAATGGGTCAGAAACCAGCTTGAGGAGCTGAGACGTTCTGAGGTTCGACTCCGCCCTTCTTTTTCGCAACCATCTTTGTCGCCTCTCTCCCCCGATCAAGTCCATCTCTTCTATCACCCTCTGCACGCCTTCGTAGAAGGTGATGCAGCTGATTTCTTGGACTTCAGTTTGTTCATCATCATCATCGTCATGGCGAGTTTTTGATGCAGCAAGCTTGATATTGTCGACTATATGTGACTCGATAACATCTTCAGCTGCATAAGCTGCATCTGCAATGCGAATCTCTAGTGGATCTGCTTCGTCGGTGCCGGCAACCGGGGATTGGTAGGTTTCGAGAAATTCTTGCAACAAGTTGACTTTTTCCGTGAGAGATTCAACTTGTTGCTTGTCGATGGAAATCGGAGGGGAAGGATGATTCTGGAGCTGACGTATGATCTGCATAACAGAAACCAAAGCTGCATAAGCCGCCATGAATGAAAACTGTATTTTTTTTTTTGGAGGTTCTTGATATACAATTTGTAACTATAACAAGGGCACTAATATAGGCAGGAGGTTGAAGATGAAGTTCCTAGCTAGCATGACTTCCTATACACTTGATCAAAGCTATATTACTAATTTAATGTTTTAAATAAGATGTTAGTACAAAATAACGACATTATGGTTGTTACAACTTGTTTAATTTATTTATTTTCCCTATAATGCGGTTGTTACAACGTGTTGAAATGCAAAAAAATTACAATTAGAATGACAGTCTAGTCTGGTTTCACATTGAACTGGTTTGTCATGATATAGCCATTTGCTGTTGAAATGTACAAACAATTAACAAGTTTGGCTCAACTGAATAAAATATTACTGCAACTACCAATGATTTATTATTATTATTATTATCTTTGGAGCCGCAGCTCATTGTTGAGAAGCCTTCATCTTGTGAAACTATCCCTTCATGATGACATGAAACGCTGACATTTCTATTCATCCACGGTCACAAACTTTTCTGTGACAGAAGGCTCTAGCAAGTAAACAGATCTTTTGCTTGAATGGAGAAGTTGAGTCCAAAATGTACCATCTCATACATGAAGATGGAGAACACGGCTAGAGCTGCTGCTGATGATAGCCTTGCAACGACGAAAACTCCCCTAAAACAGCCAAGATTGAGGCTTTTGTGAGGTGATCACACTTCCTTCACTGCTGCTGCAACCTTCGTCTTCTCCGAGCCACTCACTTGTGATTCACAACATTTTCTCATCTTCTTTCAAATTCAAGATATCTCTTGAATCATCTTGGAGTAGTGGTGAGCCCTCTTGAAGTACCTGAAAGGTTTGAACGAGCTTCCATCTATTTGCTTATGTTGCTGGCAAACTGAGAGAGAGAGAGAGAGAGTAGTAAGAAGAGCTTACAGATCCAAAGTATAAGTTCGATAGATTGGTCCTATCGAAAGAAAGAGCCTAATGTAAGGGGAGCTCATCAACTATTGCTCCTACTCCTCATCGTATTCTTCCAACGAGCTGTAATTTCTGAACTTGGAGGACTCAAAATTACATACCGTCCATCAAAAATACACTAACAAAGGAGCCATCGTTTCCCTACTGGTAACATAAATATCAAGTTTGTAGTGTAACTTGATGTCAAAACCAGCACCTCACGTTCTCCCATGTTATAATAATTTGAGTTATAAAAAGTAATACACTTGAAAGTTGGGATTTGCCAAGCTCTGCACCGCTTGGTTCTTCATCAAGATGTAAACTCTAACCTTGAAGGGTAGATCTTCTCCTAGTAATTCCTCTTGTTCCTCTACTATTTTTCTCGCAGACATCACAGCTGATTCGCAGCAATCTTTCAACATGATGTATTGCAGCGTCATTATCTCTCCTATCTCTGCAGGGACCTCTTTCAAACCTTTTAATCCACTAAGATAAAGGTGCCCAAGGCACGGAAAGTGGGAGGAGCTCTCCATCGTCCACTTCTTCAAATTGCAAGTCACCAACGACAAGCATTTGAGGCTGCGGAATCCTCCTTCAACTGTTTCCCACTCGCCTCCTCTGAACTCCCCAGCAAAAAGTTTTAGCTTCTGCAGATGGGGTAACGAACTTATCTTTTCCAACACGCCCTGCCAAACAAATGACAGTGCGTAAAGAAACAACTTCTTTAAGGACTCGGGGAAGGTGATCATGTGCAGATTATCATAATCTTGAATACACTCGTAGCTAAGAGATTCCAGTTTGTACAGACATTTGACATTGCTAAGACAATAATAATCTCCATTAAACCCGATTCCTTTCTTGTCGTCATAAATTAATCCCAATCTCATGACATTGGGAATTCTCCTAATCATCTCTTCATCAAACCTGAAATTCCTTACTCCCTTGAGCGTCTGCAGATTCTCCATGACGACAGTATTGTCGCTTGGAGGACTCGGAAGATACAATCCTCCTGTCCAGAAGAAGATGTGCCTGAGTTGAGCCATCTTCCAAATTTCAACGGGGGCATCAACTTTTCTTGGATGAGCAACGATTAGTGTCTGGAGATTCCACAGCAAATTCATTGAAGAAGGAAGCTTCAAGTGACGATGAGCTCCAACACTAAGATACCGAGTGTTTACTAAATCAAACATATTTCTCAAGTCATTCCTGTACCCACTATCATTACTATACACATCTCTCTCATATGTTTTCAATATTCTCAAGAATCTCAAGTTGGGCAAATGTCGAACTACTGCCTTTTCACTTATGTAGGAACGGATACGTGGCATAGATTCCAAGGCTTCAAGGACTTCCTTCTCCGAAGCGCTTTTGGGAATAACAATGCGGCGCTGACTACACTTGGCATGAGGGCTATGTTGTCCTAGTACATGATAAAACCTCTCCTTTTGAGCTTCTCTTAAGCAGAGGTCTCTCAACAGATCATGTATTTTACAGTACTCTAAGCTTCCGGTTAATGGCCCCACCCCAACTCGTGAACAAGAATGAGGTTTCTATCAACTAGATCCTTCAAGTACTCTTTTGCGACCGTTTCCAAGCTCTCACCACCGCTTGCTGGTTTCAAAAATCCTTCAGAAACCCACAGTCTGATCAGTGTAGAGACCCGGATCACACTATCTTCCTCAAACACTCCCATATATAGAAAGCACGGCTTTAGATGAACCGGCAAATGATTATAGCTCGTTTTTAGTATTTTAAAGCAATGCTCATCATTCTCCGATTTCACTACTGAATTGAAGTTCTTCCAAATTGATTCCCAACTTTCTTTTCTATGCTCCTGTTTAGCTAGAAAACCTCCCATCACAACAATTGATAAAGGAAGTCCTCTACAATCTTTCACGATCTTCAGTCCAATTTTCTCCAGTTTGACAGGGCAGATTTCTTCCCCAAACACAATTTTAGAGAACATAGTCCAGCTACTGACCTCATTTAGGAACTTCATTTTAAGACAATAACTGCTGCCCAATTGAGAACCTAAATTCGATAGCCTGGTAGTCACCAATATCCGACTACTATTTTTATCATCGGGAAAAGAGTGTTGTATCTTTTCCCAGGCCTCGATACTCCACATATCATCCAACACTATCAGAAACCTTCTATATGATAAGTATTTGCGGAGCTCTTCTTCTAGTTCATCTTCCCTCATCTTACTCAGTCGTTCTCGTTCTCTTTTAGCTTGAGAAAGGATTTCGCAAAGAATTTGTTTCTTGTTATGTTGCTGAGAAATTATTGCCCAAGCACAGAAATCAAAATGCTCTTTAACAAATGGTTTGTAATAAACAGTTCGAGCCAGAGTGGTCTTACCGATTCCGCCCATTCCTACTATTGAAATGAGCTGGCGATCACGGCCTCCTCCGGTGAGCTTATCCATGATTTCGAGGCAGTCATCATCACGGCCTACCATGGCAGTGCTGCTGAGCCTAGTGAGAGAAGGTCTTGAGGGATTGTTGAGTCTAGTGATAGAAGAAGAAGATGATGCTGAGACTTGTCTCTGCAGCTGATCTCTGACTACATCCTTCTTCTTCTCTGCAACAATCTCCATCGCTTCTTCCTTGATCAAATCCATGTCGTCTATCACCTTCTGCAGACCTTCTTTCAGGTCCAAAGAATTGATTTTTTTCTCACCATCAGCTTCGGGTTCCTTTCGACTTCGAAAGCAATTGAAGAACCCTAGCCTGTTCCATTGATTTTGAGATCCATGAGGAAGAATCCGATCGACAATATTCGATTCGATAACATCTTCAGCTGCATAAGCCGCATCTGCGATGCGCATCTCCAAGGGATCTGCTTCATGGCCATCGGCAAAAGGAGAATTATAACCTTGGAGAAATTCTTGCAAGGAGGAAACAACTTCGGTGAGAGATTCAGCTTGTTGAATGTCGAGAGAAATGGGAGGAAAAGGATGATTCTGGATCTGATGAATTATCTGCATAACAGAAACCAGAGCTCCATAAGCAGCCGCCATCTCCGACCTATCTGATTTTCTTCCTCTTCGTGTGTATGTATGGTTTAGATTTGGTTACAGAAGAAGAGGTTGCAGAAAATGCAGAGAAAATATGAAAGGGGGAGTTTGAATGTTGACGAAATGTAGCATTACACAAGCTGCGATCTCTCACTAACCAACCTTATCTTAGTAATTAGGGTGTGTTCGGTAGATATGATGAACCAAGATGAGGTGAATCATCTTGGTTCATCTAAGTGTTTGGTACCAAAATGAAATAAACTGGATGGCCCGAGATGAAGTCCAAGCCCGCTGCTATTTTACTGTTTTCGCTTGTTAACTCATCCGACGTTTTTGGTCGGATGACTTCAACTCATTCGAACAGTAACACAACACTTTATCTCTTTTACCATTTTACCCTTATGTATTTATACGATTTCAAATAATAATAATAATGTAATATAATAATAATAATAATAAAATAATAATAGTAATAATTATAATAATAACAAGAATAATAATAATAATAATAACTCAATAATAATAATAATAAAATAATAATAATAATAATAAATAATAACAATAATAGTGATAATTATAATAATAACAAGAATAATAAAAATAATAACTCAACAACAACAACAACAACAACAATAATAATAATAATAATAATAATAAATAATAAAGGGTACTATTTAATCTCAACGATAAAAAATGAAATCGGTAGGGGTATTTAATAAGGGTAAATTGGTCTGGTCAATCTAAATTTTAATCTAGAGTTTTACAATTTGTACCAAAGACAATATGATATCATCTGAGTCTGAATTTTTTGCTACCAAATGGAGAGATGAATGATTCATCTTGACACTATTCATATGAGTCATCTTGAGATGAATCATCATTTCTCATCTTGAGATGATTACCAAACGCAGCCTTAGTAGTACGGAGTATTTGTTTTCCACCTCTTCTTTTAGTTTTTATTTTTATTTTTATTGGAGGTTGCAGAAAATACATAATATTTGTGATTCTTCTCATCTTCTCATCTTCTTTCAGTTTCAACATTTCTCTTGAAATATCTTGGACTAGCGGTGAGCCCTTTGGGTGTTGGAAATTTGAGAGAGAGAAGAAGTGAGAAGAACTTTCACTTCACAACACTTATCATGCCAGTTTCTATAAATAACAGTCTTTTTTACTCCCATGGCAGAAAAATTACAACCAAAGTCTTGTACTAATAGATAAAAAATTAGTGAGTCGGTGATATAAAAATAAATATATAGACTTGCCAAACAATTTTTCCACTTTAATAGTAATAAATATTCTGATTTGCTGAGAGATGTCTGCCCAATTCTTGAAAATTTTGTCATGTTTTGTTTAGATTCGATGCAGCTGATGCTAACAAGTCCAGTCCACGCTTTCTTGCAAAATAATTAATTTTTTGACTGAGTTTTGAGGTCTGCTTCAAATTCCCCGCTTTCTTTCTTTCTTGGTAATGGATAGTCAATTAGTTATTGCAGTTAAGCGTTCATTATGTAATTCAATTTATCTTCGAAGAAAGTCGGGCTGAAAATTTATGGGCCCGAGATAAATGGGCCAGGCCAGATTTGTTTTCTACACATTGGTCTGTGGGCCAACCCCCCAATTTAAGAATGGGCCTAAGTTAGGACAACTGAGGCCAACAAATTTAAGGCCTTGAGCTAGACAGCTAAGGCTTTTCAGCTATAATATCAAACCCAAAACTAGAGGTTTGGACATAAAGCAAATACTACCATTTTATTCTAAAACTTTAAAAGAATTTTGATTCTTGGAAAGTCCCTGTTTATTATGATTACTACATACCAGAAAGAATACTGAGCTCTGTTTAAACTTAAATGATAACCTAAAAACACTACATACTAGCTGAATCGTTCCATTTTTCTACAGTGTGAATATACTTTAAGAGCATCTCAAATGGTTTCCCCTATTTTCCAGCAGCACTAACCCTAAAATACAGCAGAAACAGTAACTCATCTCCAACAGTTTACACCAAAATACAGCAGAAAAGGAATATTCTAGAATATTCTTTTTTAATTATTTATTTTTAATAAAATGAAAAAATCAAATAAATTGTAGCAATAATTAAAATTTAAACTCATGAAATAAGTAGATATTATAAATAAATAAAACTACAATCCTAATATTTTTATAAAATTACAAAAACCGGGAAAACGATAATCGAGCCTCATCAAAACCTCTCAAATGAGTAGGAAAAAGAGTACTCATCCCGAATTATTTCTAAATTACAATGATAAAATATTCTAATTTTCAGAATTAGAATATTCTTCCCACAAATGTTCGATTAAAGCCTCTTGAAGTTCGCCATGAGCAGTCTTATCTTTGATTTTTTTAATCGAGCCAGAAACTTTTCATGCATAGTAGGTTCAGTTTCCTCGATTATGATATCATTTGGTGGTGGTGGCACTTCCATTGCTTCCTCGATTGGAGCACTAAGATCTCGTTCATCTTCGATTACCAAATTTACCAAATTGAGATTGATTTATTTTTGTTGTTTTGTATCATTTATATTTTTTTAAGCTTATATCAAATTGAATTGTAAAAAAAAATATAATAATAATAATAATAATAATAATAATAATACAACAAAATATACTAAATAAATTTAAATTAATACATCACAATCTAATAAAAAAAATACAAAAAGACAAAATACATAAATATAGAGGGATAGGGGAATGTGAATAGTGTCCCTCTATATTTGAGGGAATACTATTCATTTCTCTAAAATAGGGGAAGAATTTGAGGCATTGTTGGAGCAAAATCCAACTTCAAAATAGAGCTCAACTCTATTTTAGAGCATTGTTGGAGATGCTCTAAGAACCAAATAATGTTGTTGTATAGTTAAACTAGTAACTAAATATAATCATGAATTAGCCTCCTGTGGGGGCAATGCAGGTTGAATATGAGTGATCTCTGCTGTTGAGAACCCTTCATCTTGTGAAAACATCTCTTCTTCATAGTTTTCACATTGGGAAATATCATAATTAACAAGTTAAATGATTTTGCAGGCAATTCAAAGGGGATCACCATTAGCCCCTGATGTATCAAGAACAATCATGCAGATGAAAGAGAATGGAAAAATGGATGAGATTTCAAGAAAGTGGTTTGGTGAAGAAGAAGGCTGCAGTTTGCGCAATGGAACTGCTGAAAACTCGAAAAGCCTTACTGTCAGCCATTTCAAGGGCCTCTTTTTTATTTATGGCCTCTCTTCATTCTTAGCCATATCCATATTCTTGTGCATGTTCTTGCACAAGAATCGTCGTGTTCTGACTTCTGATGCCTCTCTCAAGCAGAAAATGTACGGACTCGCTGAAGTTTTTGATCGACGGAGAGACGACAAATCACTACCTATTTCGAATAGATCAAGAACTAATTATGAAAAAATGGTGACAGCAGAGAAGAGGAGCATCGCATCATGTTATGCCGAAGAAGGGAGGTGGTCAACAATAGAACTGGTTGTAACAAGCACTACAAAATTTGCATCTTTTAGCAACGGAAATTTTCGTTGCTATCTGCATAAAATCCGTTGCTAAAACTAAATAGCAACGGATTACCTACCGAAATAATTGGTTGCAATAATCATCGTCGGTAAATATTAGCAACTGAAAATACGCCGTTGCTAAAACTAGCCAACAGATTTACCAACGGATGTCTTAAGAGCCTAATCCATAAATGTCAATATGTTTGTTCTTTGCTAAATATGTAAACCCATAGATTAATACTAATCTTAATCTAGTAACTCTTAACAGTAGATTCAATCTTTAAACATGAAAGCTGTTAGTATAATTTTTCTTTTTTCAAATGACAATAACAGGAATTATTTTCTACAGATCATTTGCTCGAATCTAGCTAGCTAGCTGATCACATGTTTGTGATACGATCCCTCATCGGATTACTTGTTGGTTCCGATGTGTGGGATTGTATTAGTCAATCAATGCAATGGTAGTAAGCTAAAGCAGCAGGTACTAAAAAAAAAAAAAACGAAAAACAGACAGAGACCGGCATCGCAAAGTGCTGGTTCAGCAGTAACTTGAAAGTTGGGACTGGCCAAGTTCTGCAGCTCTCGATTGTGCAGAAAAACAAAGAGCACCAAACACAGCCTATAACAGTGGATATTATATAATGAACAGACGGAGACGGGCACCGCCAAGTACTGGTTCAGCAACAGTAACTTGAAAGTTGGGACTTGCCAAGCTCTGCAGCTGTTGGTTCTTCCCCGGGAGCACAACATGAACCTTGAAGGACAGTTGTTCTCCTTGCAATTCCTCTAGCTCCTCCACCATCTTTTTCAGAGACCTCTCACCTATTTCACTGAGGATCACCTTCAATTGTGAGACATCACAAATATGAAGGCGCTCGAGGCATGGAAAGTGGGAGCTCTCCATCATCTAACATCTGAGACCAGGACAAGAATACAATGAGAGTAGTTTGAGGCTGGGGAACTGGCCTTCAACTGTTTCCCATTTGCCTCCTTTCCTGAACGATGAATGTTTCAATCTGAGTTTCTGAAGAAGGGGCAATGAACTCATCTTCTCCAACAGCTCTTCCATGAAAGCATTTTCCAGATGCAAACTCTTGAGAGAGGGTGGAAGGGTAAGCTTTCCCAATAAATACTTCCTTGTAACTCCATTGCAGCTAAAAGATTCCAGTTTTTGTAGGCATCCAATGTTGTGAAGACAATAGTACTGATCATCACGTTCCTCTGATCCGTCATAATATAATCCCAGTTTCTTGATATTTGGAATTCTCCGAACCACCTCTTACTCCCTTGAGCATCTGTAGATTCTCCATGACAACAATGCTGTCGCTCAGAGGATCTGGGAGATGCAATCCTCGTCCATAGAAATGGACATGCCTGAGCTGAGGCATCTTCCAGATTTCAACAGGGGCATTTACTTCCTTATTACGATGAGAGACGATCAGTGTCTGCAGACTCCAAAGCACATTGATTGAACAAGGAAGTTGGGAGTACCCTTGCACTTTAGTTTCAAGGTACCTTAAGTTAACTAACTCAAACACATCTCGTAGGGAACACTTACATCTTATATAAGTATCGCTATCAAATGCTTTCAATGTCCTCAACAATCTCAAATTCGGGAGCGACTGAATCATATCACCATCACTTATATAGGAACGCACATGTGGTGTAGATTCCATAGCATCAACGACCTTCGCCTTCAAAGTGCCTCTCAAAGCAACAATGCGCCTTCCAGGACTAGTTTTGTCTCTGAACGGGTATGTATAGATCCCATAGCATCATCAAGGACTAGTTTTGTCTTTGAAGTGCTTCCGGGATCAACAATGCGACGTTGGCTATACATGCTTTGAGGATGGGTTTGCCCTACTACATGATAAAACCTCTATTTCCGAGCTTCTCTCAAGCATAGGTCTCTTAACAGATCATGAAGTTTGCAATACTTTAAGCTTCCGGTTGATCCCAACTCGTGAACTAGGACTAGATTTCTATCAACTAGTTCCTTCAAGTACTCTTTTGCAACTGTTTCCAAGCTCTTGTTGTCTGATGGTTTGAGAAATCCTTCAGAAACCCATAGCTTGATCAGTGTCGAGACACGGATCGCACTATCTTCCTCAAACACTCCCAAATACAGAAAGCATGGCTTCAGATGTAGTGGCAAATGGTTGTAGCTCATTTTTAGTACTTTCAAGCAATATTCGTCGTTCCCTGAATTCGCTACTGAATTCAAGTTTCTAAGAGTAGATTCCCAGCATTCTCTTGTAGGCTCCAGTTTTTGCAAAAGACCTCCCATCACAATAAGTGTTAAAGGAAGTCCTCTACGATCTTCCACAATCTTCTCACCAATTTCTTGCAATTGAAGTGGACAGCTTTCCTCTCCAAACACAGTTTTGGAGAAGAGATCTGATACGTTCTTGAGCTAAGGATAGTATCGGGATAGGGTATTCTTCGAGCGAATACGAGCTCCTAATCACATTTCGAGCAAGTGAGGCTCCTATAAAAGAACATTTTCATTCAACTTTCCAATCCTCTCTTACAAGAGTAATAAGGCTATATATATATACTAAACCTAACGGGCTAGACTAGATAATGGGCCGATAAACATCGGAATACCCATTTACAACGATTAATTATTAACCCAATAACTAACTAGAATTATGATAACTAATACGTATCATTCCTGACTCCTTCAAAATCACTTTGTCCTCAAGGTGGAGCGAATTAAGCTCGAGCTCGGAATGACACCGCATATTCACCTCGGAGTTCATACAACTTCCCAAGCAGCTCCAATCCACCCTGCAAGGCCCCACCTTTCATCTAAAAGAAACCAAGCAAAACCAGTTCCACAGACACCAACACCAAACACCAAACAGTTGATAGAACAGCTACAACAACAACCTCATACCCGAGAAGTGCCAAGTTCTCTTTTCCTGTTGATTTGGAAAAAGGCTCTGTTCGGAGCGTATGGATGCCGAAGAATATGGCGTTGAGGAAGTTGAAGAGATCCCCAATATTCGGAGGTGATCCACTGCATTCGAGCATGGAAATCCTAATCACAGACATCAAAATCCCAAACCATATTTTTGCAAGCACAATTTCCCCTAACATGCTTTCAAGCAATAGAATCACAATCATTGTAAAGAGAGAAATTAAAGAAGCGCGGCTAGCATCGGAGGTGGCGAAGCTAAGCGCCTCGCTTAAGTAGCCGTGGCTGACCCACAATCCCAACTCCAAGCCACAGCTACGGACCTCAACATCGCATCTTGTGTTGAAGGTGAATGGAAGAAAAGGAATGGTCGAAATGCCGAACCGAACAGCAGAAAAGTAGGCTGGATCGGTGAAAGGGTAAAATCGGATACCTTCAAATGGTGGGGGCTCGCCGCAGAGCCACACCCGTTGGCCGGCGGAGAGAAATTCCACTGGGAACGAGGTGAAATTTGCCATAACATCAACAATACTTTCTCTGCTTAAAGTGGTGGCGAATTTCACCATCTGAGGGCTCACCAAATTCGGTGCAACCGTCAAAACATGCTGCACTGTCAAACCAGACCTCCTCACCACCACGAACTGCATCTTCTTCCCCACGGCGTGAGGGTTATCGTCGACGAGCGGAATTTCACCATAGTTGACCGCGAGAGGGTCGTCGGCAGCCGAGGGAGCAGTCTGGAGCCGTAAAGGAGATGTGGGGGTTGCGGGTAGAGGCAGCGCTTCTGGTGGTGCCATCTCTGTAACCATTTTGAAGCTTCCAGATTTTTGCAAATCGGAGAAAGGGGCTGCGGGTAGAGGCCGCGATTCTGGTGATGCCGCCACAGTGGGCTGGGGCAGAATTGACTGTGGGGGTACTTGCGGCAGCGGAGGCTGGAATATTGAAGGTGGCGGTCGCTCGGATCTGGGTGGGGGCGGAGGCAAGGTTGGCTGGCTATGGAAGCTCAGATCTGGTGGAAGAGGGGACATCGACGGCGATGGTGATGTGTGTAGAGGAACACTAGAAGAGGGACGATGAAGCTCTACCGTTAATTGATCGATAGAAGCTGAGATTGATCTTCGAAGCTCTTCGAGGGCTGCAAGAATCTCAGATTTTGACATTTTTTTTTTTTTCAATCAAATCTTCAAAGAACTCTCAATGAAAGGCACCAATTGATACGTTCTTGAGCTAAGGATAGTATCGGGATAGGGTATTCTTCGAGCGAATACGAGCTCCTAATCACATTTCGAGCAAGTGAGAGCACCAATTGATACGTTCTTGAGCTAAGGATAGTATCGGGATAGGGTATTCTTCGAGCGAATACGAGCTCCTAATCACATTTCGAGCAAGTGAGGCTCCTATGAAAGAACATTTTCATTCAACTTTCCAATCCTCTCTTACAAGAGTAATAAGGCTATATATATATACTAAACCTAACGGGCTAGACTAGATAATGGGCCGATAAACATCGGAATACCCATTTACAACGATTAATTATTAACCCAATAACTAACTAGAATTATGATAACTAATACGTATCAAGATCCCAACTACTAACCTCGTCTAGAAATTTCATTTGAAGGCTATAGTTGTTGTTCAATTGACAAGTCAATCGCCATAGCCTATTCGTGTCCACTACTCGACTCCTATTACTATTATCAGGAAAGAAACGTTGTATCTCGTCCCATGCATCGATACTCCACATATCATCCATTACAATTAAAAACCTTCTGCCGAACAGACATTTCCAGAGCTCAGATCTTAGTTTGTCTTCACTCCTTCCACTTAGTTCTTCCTTCTCTCTCTTAGTGGCTTGAGAGAGAAGGTCGCATAGAATCTCTCTCGCGTTGTATTGTTGAGAAATTGTAACCCAAGTACAAATATCAAAATGCTCATTAACAAGTGGTTTGGAATAAACAGATCCAGCAAGAGTAGTCTTACCGATTCCGCCCATCCCTACGATGGGGATGACTAGGCGATCGAGACATTCCGAGGTGAGCTTGTCCATGATTTCGAGCTGAGCATCATCAAAGCCTACCATGGTCCGCCCAGTGGAAGAAGATACTCAGGTACCAGCATTTCTCTGTAGCTGATCTCGGACTACTACATCCTTCTTCTTCTCTGCAACAATCTCCATCGCTTCTTTCTTCATCAAATCCAAGTCGTCTATCACCTTCTGCAGACCTTCGTACAACTCCACCCTATTGATATTTTAACCATCCTTCACGGATGAAAAGCAGCCGGAGAATAACCCCATCTTATTCCGTTGACTTTCAGGGGCAGTAGGAAGAAGTTGATCCGCAATATGTGTTTCGATCACATCTTCAGCCGCGTAAGCCGAATCTGCAAAGCGCATCTCCAACGGATCTGCTTCATTGCCATCGGCAAAGGAAGAATTATAACCTTCAAGAAATTCTTGCAAGAAGGAAACAAGATCAGTGAGAGATTCAGCTTGCTTTTTCTCCAGAGAAATGGGAGGGAAAGGATGATTCTGGATCTGATATATGATTAGCATAACTGAAACCAGAGCTGCATAAGCAGCCGCCATCTCCGACTTAGCTTGCAGAGAGAATATGGAGGTGCGGGTGGAAATGAAAGTGAAATTTATTGATTAAAATGTTGCGAGCCATGTCGTTGTTGATGAATTGGTTAAACAATTAGCTGCAAAATTTTAATATGCACAAACAGTTGACTTTTGATAAAATATTGTCTGCTGGGCCCAGACATGGGATTCGAAAGGAGCTTGAAGTTCCGCCAAGCCCAAAAACATATAGAAAGCCCAATCCAGTAGTAGTAGTACTATCTCTTTTATTCTCAACACAACACAACAGTCCTCTCCGCCCTATTTACGATAGAATTTGTGTGTTAATCCAGTCGAGATACGTAATTTGTTAGTTGCGGGCAAATCTTACACGACGTGTTTAATTTTGGTGGAAAAGGCCAACACATTAAACTTCACAACATTTTCTTTCAATAAGAAAATATTGACTTGGACTGCCTACGATCAAGTTGCATGGAATCTGATCAAAGGGGGATTTTAAACATAGCCCCCAATTCTCTCACCTTAGCCCCCAAAATAAAATAAAAATAAAAATAATATGAAATGTTCTATTATACCCTTATATACTCCCCAACATCATACTCCCGCTTTGTATTTTAGTAGAATATAGCCTCCGCTGTGTATAGCAACAACAAAAACACATATTGTATATATGTTTCTTTCGAGGGAAAACGATGCAATTCGGACGATGGTATGAATTGTGACAAAATTTGAGAATGATTCAGGCAAGCAAGAGAAAGATTTATAGAGAAAATTGAATTTGGGAACGACGATATCATAGTCGAATCTGTAATATAGAGTAATAGCTCGAACCTCCTTATTTCTTGACGATTTTACTGAGTCAACGGCAGAAACTCATAGTTGTCTCTTTCAAAATAGAAAAATTGAAAAGCTAAAATCTCATTCATTACAGGCATTATTTAGAAAGGGTTCCCCACTAGTCTCCGATTTTTCAACAGGAATCTTGAAGCTGAAAGAGAAGGGGGAAATAGATATGATCTCAAGAAGTTGGTTTGGAGCCGAAGACTGCTCTGCTGATGGATTAGAAAGCCTCAGTCTGGATCGTTTTACGGGCCTATTTTTCATTGCAGTGCTATCATCATCAACAGCTCTAGCTATATTCTTTTCCACTTTCGTTTATGAGAATAGACATGTATTAACCTCCTCAGCTTCAATCAAGAAAAAGCTGCATGATCTTGCTAGAGCTTTTGTTGAGGAAAAATATGATATATCAAAGCATTCTGAAAATAATGAAGAAATAGTGTTAGCACAAAGTCCATCGGTGAGGACTTCATGTGATCAAGAAGAAATGTTTTCCCAAGATGAAGAGCTCTCAACAATAGAAGTAGAAGTGCAGACTAATTCATAAGTACATAGTTATTTATGTTGTACTCCCTCCGTTTCGTCGAGTTTGACCCATTTGATTTTGGCAATTTCTGGCATGTTTTTTCACGCTTCTTGATGATGGATTTTAAAATGGATTTTCAAAAATTTCTTTTTTTAACGGGATTCGTAGTATCCCGTTAAAAAAGAAATCTTCAAAAATTCATTTTAAAACTTATCATCAAGAAGCGTGAAAAAAGTGCTAGAAATTACTAAAAGTAAATGGATCATTCTCCATGAAATGGAGGGAGGAGTAGTTTTCACTTGGTTCATTATACTCAAGTGTTATTGTACTGGAATAATGTTTTTAAGGTGTTATATTCATGATTTTCCTTCAACTACACAAACATGATTTTCCTGTACAATTTCATCATTACCTTACGAATTTTACTACTTTTATACTGTGAATCTACAATCCAGAGCCTAACAATAGTTAGGAACATGTAAATAATCCTGAAATGCTGATTGCTGTAAACTGAGCTATATCTATTCTTCCAATGCGTCTTCCATTAATGCAAAAACACCGTCTTTTCTTTGACTAAAAGGAGGGAGTTGTAAGAGCCAAAATATTCCGATTCTCATCCATGAAAATGATCAAGAACTCAGCAAGATCTGATGATGATGATATGATAGCTCTGCAATCAAGAAACTGTCAAGATAGAACAAGTGGCATCAGTTTTTGCAGAATGGGATTCTGATTATTTACAAGAATTGGTCAAAGCTAAATGCTACCAAGGGTTAGTCCATTTTATCCTTTAATTTCGTTGGCAATTGCATGAGCTATATATCAAGTAAAAGTTTGATTTTTTGTCAACATTCAAATAACATATGAGCAAGAGCTTCTTGCAATCGACACAACATTAACCTTTCAAAAAAAAAAAACATTAAACTTCACACCTTTTTCCTTGAACGTAACTAGTAAAGCAGATTCGAAATATCTACACCAGTTGCATGGAATCTGGGAAAGCCCACCACATATTCAATCTAATGTCTACATGAATTGGTCAGAGCTTGCATATATAGTCATCAGAATCTTCAGTTTGAGGATTGACAATTCCACATTTTGAAAAAAAATCCGCCTATATTTTTATCGTGGATTTAGTTAGTACTACTCATACTTTCATAATAATTTCTTTGTTCCAAGATCTTTGTCACTGCTGTCCTTTTCTAGAATTTCCAAACTTAGAAATTTGCATGCTCAATAAAATTTTATAAATGAGTTGTTTCATCCCTTTTTCCATGTACAATTTTTTTTATTAGTTTTCGTCATATATAATATACATATACTTGATTCCTCGCGATATTGATGCTTTTCCAATGCATAATCTACAGTTGTCTTGGTTCCTTTTGCTTTCGTTGATGAGCTCTTGCATTTCTCCATCGAACGGTTTCAATGTCACTGCTGCAAAGGCTGATATTGGAGTTATTCTTGATCTTAAAACAACTCTTGGAAAGATATGCAAGACTTGCATTTCTATGGCGATTGAAGATTTCTACTCCAACCGCGATTACAGCACCATGATCGTGCCTCATTTCAGAGATTCCAGCAGTGATGTTGTTGCTGCAGCTTCTGCTGGTAAATTTTAATCTTCCTTACCTTCATTAACTGTCTAAAAAAAAGAGTATATTTTTATATTCATTTCACTTGTGATAAGTAAGCTTCGGTTTGAGCTTTTCTTGCAGCTATAAGTCTATTGAAGAATACAGAAGTGATGGTGATACTAGGGCCACAAACATCCCTTCAAGCAGACTTTGTAATAGATATCGGTGACAAAGTGAAAGTTCCAATCATATCTCCAGCAATGAGTCCATCTCTGTCACCTCAAAACTCACCGTACTTCATAAGATCATCATGGTGCTCCTCTTCTCAAGCTAAAGCAGTAGCATCAATTGTGAAGAATTTTGGTTGGAGGGAAGTCGTTGTTATCTATGACGATACAGAATACGGAAGCGGATTGGTACCATTTTTGACTGAGGAACTGCTAAAGAGCAATGCTTTGGTCTCATATCAAAGTGTAGTTTCCTCTTCTGCTGAAGATGATCATATTCTTCAACAACTCTATGATTTAGAGAAGAGGCAGACAAAGGTGTTTGTCGTTCATATGCCACCAGCTCTTGCATCTCGGTTCTTTCAAATGGTGAAAGAAGTTGGGATGATGAGAAGGGGATATGCATGGATAATTGCTGATCCAGTAACTAGTTTGTTGGATTCAGAAGCTATTAAGGCAATGCAGGGAGTGCTAGGTGTGAAGGCTTATGTTCCAAAAACGGATGAAGCTAAAAACTTCGAAAAGAGATGGATCAAGAGGTTTCATAAGGAGAATCCGAAGATGGACAGAACACAACATAATGTTTTTGGGCTCTGGGCTTATGACAGTGTAATAGCAGTAGCTGAGGCAGTCGAAAGAGTAGGCATGGCATCTCCAAAATTCAAGAAAATGGCTGAAAGAGGGAATTTGACAGATTTGGAAGCAATAGGGATCTCAAGAACTGGACCATCACTTGCACCATTGATCAGAAATTTTGCGTCTAAAGGGTTGAGTGGCGATTTCAATATCAGTAATGGTGAATTACAACCATCTGCATTTGAGATAGTGAATGTGATTGGTAATGGAGTGAACACAATTGGATTCTGGACAGAACAAAACGGCATTTCAAAGGAACTGAATTCAGCGAAAAAGGATGATCTTGCCATCATATGGCCTGGCCAGACAACAAATTTGCCTAAAGGCTGGGAATTTCCTTCAAGTCGAAAGAAGTTAAAAGTCGGAGTTCCTTTAAACTCAGGATTTGATGAATTTGTCAAAATTGAAAAGGATGCAGAAACAAATGGTTTTAAAGCAACTGGTTTCTGCATTGATGTGTTTGAGGAAGCTGCACGGTCCTTGCCCTATGCAGATGAACTCGAAATCGAGTACATCCCTTTTGTAACGCTTGATGGCCAGAGAGCTGGAAATTATGATGATCTTGTTTATCAAGTATTTCTGCAGGTCAACTTTTGAAACAAAATCTCTTTTAAGTATTTTATTAATCTCTTGCTTCTTGATTGACAAACATGCTAATTCTCTTCTAATGACAGAAATATGATGCTGTCGTCGGAGATGTGACAATCACAGCTAGGAGATCAGAGTACGCTGATTTTACATATCCATACACAGAATCTGGAGTTGCTGTTGTTGTCCCGATCAAGGATAACAAGACGAACAATGGTTGGATATTCATGAAGCCTCTAACAGTTGGCCTCTGGCTCACAATAGGAGCCTTCTTTATCTTCATCGGTCTCGTGGTTTGGATTCTTGAGCATCGAGTCAACAAAGAGTTCAGAGGTCCGCCTACGCAGCAAGTCGGGAAAACACTGTGGTTCTCTTTCTCAACTCTTGTTTTTGCACAAAGTAAGTCTATATAACTAAATACTTCCTGCAATATCTTATCTCTTCTGTTTTCTATCATGATTTTTGAGTTTCATAATGATTGTCAGAGGAGAATGTGATGAGCAACTTGACTAGATTCGTAGTGATCGTATAGCTGTTTGTGGTGGTGGTTTTGACATCAAGTTACAACGCAAACTTGACATCGATGTTGACATTACAGCAGCTTAAGTCTACTGATATGATAAAGATGGGTGAATATATTGGCTTCCAAAATGGCTCCTTAGTCACCGGAGTCTTGAAAGGTATGATATCTGATCATTACAGATTTAGAAATTATAGCTCGTTGGAAGAATACGAAGATGCCCTATCCAAAGGTAGCAGAAATGGAGGAGCAGCTGCAATAGTTGATGAAATCCCTTACCTTAGGCTCTTCCTAAGCAAGTACTGCCACAAGTATACAATGATTAATCCCACATACAAGACTTCTGGTTTTGGATTTGTAAGTCGCCTTTCTTACTACTTGCATCTTCGTTCTCCACATATAGAAAATATAAAAGCTAATAAGAATTTATTCAAAATTCTCAGGCATTTAGAAAGGGTTCGCCACTAGTCTCCGATTTTTCAACAGAGATCTTGAAACTGAAAGAGAAGGGGGAAATAGATATGATTGCAAGAACTTGGTTTGGAGCAAAGGACTGCTCTACTGATGGCTTAGAAAGCTTCGGTCTGGATCGTTTTGCGGGCTTATTTCTCGTTGCAGGGCTATCATCATCAACAGCTCTAGCTATATTCTTTTCCACCTTTCTTTATGAGAATTGGCATTTATTAGCCTCTTCAGCTTCGATCAAGAAAAAGCTGTATGATCTTGCTAGAGCGTTTGTTGAGGAAAAAAATTATATATCGAAGAATTCAGAAACTAGTGAAGAAATAGTTTTAGCACAGAGTCCATCAATCAGAATTTCATGTGATGAAGAAGGAATGATTTCCCAAGATGAAGGGCTCTCAACAATAGAAATAGAAATGCAGGAGGCTAATTCATAAGTACAGAGTTATTTTTGTTGTATTAACATGATTTATACTCAACTGTTAGTACTGTATAGTAATATTGTTTTAAGGTGTTGCGCTCATGATCTTTGTGTTGCACTTCAGTTTAATAACAGAAAACTTGATATTTGTTGAAGTATTGCCTCCATTAATACCCTTTCACGACACGACAAGCTTTTCTTGTACAATTTCATTATCATATATATAATTTTACAGGTTAACAATAGTTCTGTACAGGTAAACAGCCAAAAATTATTGATCACATTTAATTAATCTAATACGGCATGGTGTATAGGAGTTAAAGGTTCAGTTGTGAAGCCTTCATCTTCTGAAACTATCCCTAAACGATGACATGAAAAGCTGACATTTCTCTTCATCCACGGTCACGACTTTTGACAGAAGGCTCTAGCAAGTCGACAGATCTTTTGCTTGAATAGAGAAGTTGAGTCCAAAATGCACCGATTCTCATACATGAAGATGGAAAAGAACACAGCTAGAGCTGGTGATGATGATAGTCCTGCAATCAGGAAAAGTCCCCTAAAACACCCAAGATTGAGGCTTTGTGAGGTGATCACACTTCCTTCCATGTCGTAATAATTTTAGCTATTCAAGGCACACCACTTGAAAGTTTGCCAAGCTCTGCAGTGCTTGGTTCTTCTTATCGATGATGATGACTCTAACCTTGAAGGGTAGATCTTCTCCTTGTAACTCCTCTTGTTCCTCTACTATTTTTCTCGCTGACACCGCACCAGATTTGCTGCAATTATACTATTGGAAATCTCACTTGATCACCAATCATTATGCTATAAATGCGTTTGGAGTAGAAATCTTCGATCGCCATAGAAATGCAAGTCTTGCAAATCTTCCCGACAGTTGTGTGAAGATCAAGAATAACTCCTACATCAGCCTTTGCTAGATGTAGTTGCATTACAACCATCTGATTGAGAAAAAGAGAAGATCATGGCCATCAATAGATGCAAAGACAACCTACACAAATTTACTGCACACCACCAGAAAGTTGGGATTTGCCAAGCTCTGCACTGCTTGGTTCTTATTATCGATGATGACTGTAACCTTGAAGGGTAGATCTTCTCCTTGTAATTCATCTTGTTCCTCTACTATCTTTCTCGCAGACATCACACTAGATTCACTGCACTCATACAACGTGATCAATTGCAGCGTCGATATCTCTCCGATCTCTGCAGCGATCTCTTTCAAACCTTTTAAATAAGCAAGATGAAGGTTCCCAAGGCACGGAAAGTGGGAGGAGCTCTCCATCGTCCACTTCTCCAAATTGTAAGTCAACAATATCAAGGATTTGAGGCTGCGGAATCCACCTTCAACTGTTTCCCACTCGCCTCCTCTGAACTCCCCATTAATAAGTTCTAGCTTCTGAAGATGGGGTAACAAACTTATCTTTTCCAACACGCCCTGCCAAACTAATGATGAAGGCGCGCAAAGAAACAACTTCCTTAAGGACTCAGGGAAGGTGATCATTTGCAGATTATCAGGAGCTTTAATACACACGTAGCTAAGAGATTCCAGTTTGGACAGACATTGGACATTGCTAAGACAATAATAATCTCTATTAAACCCGAGTCCTTTCTCGTCGTCGTATTCTAATCCCAATTTCATGACATTGGGAATTCTCCTAACCATCTCTTCATCCAACCTAAAATTCCTTACTCCCTTGAGCGTCTGCAGATTCTCCATGACGATAGTATCGTCGCTTGGAGGACTCGGGAGATACAATCCTTGTTTACAGAAGAGGATGTGCCTGAGTTGAGTCATCTTCCAAATTTCAACTGGAGCATCAACTTTTCTTGGATGAGCAACGGTTAGTGTTTGGAGATTCCACAGCAAATTCATTGAAGAAGGAAGCTTCAAGTCATGATAAGCTCCAACACCAAGATACCGAGTGTTTACTAACTCGGACATATTTCTCAAGTCATGCTTGTACCCACTATAATTACTATACTTATTTATCTCACATGTTTTAAATATTCTCAAGAATCTCAAGTTGGGCAACGGTCGAACTACTTCATTTTCACTTATGTAGGAACGGATACGTAGCATAGATTCCGAGGCTTCAAGGACTTCCTTTTTCGAAGCGCTTCTGGGAATAACAATGCGGCGTTGACTACACGTGGCATGAGGGCTATGCTGTCCCAATACATGATAAAACCTCTCCTTTCGAGCTTCTCTCAAGCAGAGGTCTCTCAACAAATCATGTATTTTGCAGTACTTTAAGCTTCCGGTTGACCCCAACCCATGAACAAGAATGAGGTTTCTATCAACTAGATCCTTCAAGTACTCTTTTGCAACTGTTTCCAAGCTCTCACCACCGCATGCTGGTTTCAGAAATCCTTCAGAAACCCACAGCTTTATCAGTGTTGAGACCCGGATCTTACTATCTTCCTCAAACACTCCCATATATAGAAAGCACGGCTTTAGATTAACCGGCAAATGATTATAGCTCGTTTTCAATATTTTCAAGCAACGATCATCATTCTCCGAATTCACTACTGAAGTTCTTTACAATAGATTCCCAACATTTTTTAGTAGGCTCCAATTTTGCCAGAAGACCTCCCATAGTCCTCTACAATTCTCAACGATCTCAATTCCAATCTTCACAAGTGCAACGGGGCAACCTCTTCCCTCAAACACAATTTTGGAGAACATAGTCCAGCTACTATCCAAATCAAGAAACTTCATTTCAAGACTATAATTGTTATCCAATTGAGAAGCCAAATTCGATAGCCTGGTAGTCACCAATATTCTACTACTATTATTATCGTTAGGGAAAGAGTGTTGTATCTTTTCCCAGGCCTCGATACTCCACATATCATCCAATACTATCAAAAACCTTCTATGTGATAAGTATTTGTGGAGCTCTAGTTCTAGTTCATCTTCCCTCATTTTACTCAATTGTTCTCCTTCTCTTTTGGATTGAGACAGGATTTCGCAAAGAATTTGTTTCTTGTTATGTTGCTGAGAAATTGTAGCCCAAGCACAGAAATCAAAATGCCCCTTAACAAATGGTTTGGAATAAACAGTTCGGGCGAGAGTAGTCTTACCAATTCCGCCCATTCCTACGATTGAAATGAGCCGGCGACCTCCGGTGAGCTTATCCATGATTTCGAGGCAGACATCATCACGGCCTACCATGGCGGTGCTGCTGCTGAGCCTAGTGAGAGAAGGTCTTGAGGAATTGTCCAGTCTAGTGAGAGAAGAAGAAGAAGAAGAAGAAGATGCTGCTGAGACTTGTCTCTGCAGCGGATCTCTGACTACACCCTTCTTCTTTTTCTCTGCAACAAACTCCATCGCTTCTTTCTTGATCAAATTCAAGACGTCTTTCACCTTCTGCAGACCTTCGTACAAGTCCAAAGAACTGATTTTTCTTTCTTCACCATCATTTTTGGGACTTCGAAAGCAATTGAACCACTCCATCTTATTCCGTTGATTTTCAGATCCACGAGGAAGAATCCGATCGACAATATTCGATTCGATAACATCTTCAGCTGCATAAGCCACGTCTGCGATGCGCATCTCCAAGGGATCTGCTTCGTCAGCATCGGCGAAGGGAGAAGTATAGCCATGGAGGAATTCTTGCAAGAAGGAAACGAGTTCAGTGAGAGATTCAGCTTGTTCTTTGTCGAGAGAAATCGGAGGGAAAGGATGGTGCTCGATCTGATGTACGATAATTTGAAATTTACAGAAGAGGTTGCAGAAAATGCAGACAAAATATGAAAGGGAGAGTTTGAATGTTGACGAAATGTAGCATTACACAAGCTGCCATCTCTCACTAACCAACCTTATCTCAAGTACGGAGTATTTGTTCTCCTCCGCCTCTTCTTTTACTTTTTATTTTTATTTTTATTGGACTTCTTTGTGATTCTCAGAAATTACAACCAAAGTCTTGTAATAATAGATGAAAAAAATTCGTGAGTCAGTGATATAAAAATAAATATATTGACTTGTCAAACAATTTTCCCACTTTAATAATTAATATTCTGATTTGCTGGATATGTTTTCTACACATTTGTCCGTGGGCCAAGCCCGATTTAAGAATGGGCCTAAGTTAGGACAGCTAAGGTTTTCCAGCTATAATAACAAACCCATAACTAGAGATTTGGACTAAAGCAAAAATTATTTCTATTCTAAGAAATTATACAGTACAAGAATATGAGTATATACTCTTTTGGAACAAAAGAATTTTGATTCCTGGAAAGACCCTGTTTATTATGATTATTACTACATACCAGAAAGAACATGAGCTCTGTTTAGACTTAAATAATGATAACCTGAAAATACTAAATACTGACTGAATTATTCCATTTTTCTACAGTGATTATACATTAAGAATCAAATAATGTTGCTGTACAGTTAAACTAGTAACTAAATATACTCATGAATTAGCCTCCCGTGGCTGTGGTGGTGGTGATGCAGGTTGAATAGTAGTGATCTCTACGGTTGAGAACCCTTCATCTTGTGAAAACATCTCTTCTTCATTACATGGAATGCTAATGGCTGGACTCGCTGCTGAAACTCCAGTACCATGATCAGGACTTCGCGATTCCTTTGATGTTAACGAATCGTCTTTCACCCTAGCAAAAACTCTAGCAAGTCCGAGAATCCTCTCCTTCACTGAAGCAGTAGACGATAATATGTACCGATTTTCGAATAAGAAAGTGGACAAGAATATAGACAGAGCTAGTGCCGATGATAGGCCAGCGATCAAGAAAAGCCCCTTAAAACTATCAAGATCGAGGCTTTGAGAGGTGCTCAGAGCTCCATCACCATTGGGGCAACTCTTTCCATCTTCTAGCCAAGCTTTAGATATGCTCACCATTCTCTCCGACTCTTTCAGTTTCAAGATTTCACGTGAAACTTCAAAAACTAGTGGTGAGCCCTTTGGAAATGCCTGGAAAATTTCAATGAAATGTAATCAGTTCTTCAATCTTTTGAGCACTGACAAGGAAGAGGGAAATAGTGAAAAAATCGGACTTACGTATCCAAGGCCAGAAGTCGGATATGTTGGACCAATCATGGTATACTTGTGGCAGTATCTGGAAAGAAAGAGCCTAATGTAAGGCAGTTCATCAATAATTGCACTTACTCCTCCATTTCTGCTGCCATTGGAGAGAGCTTCATCGAATTGATCCAAAGTGCTGTAGTTTCTTAGCAATTTAGGATCAAACCCCATGTTTTCCAGGAATCCAGCAACAAAGGAGCGATCTTGGTAGCCAACATATACTCCATTCTTCATCAAATCATTCACATCATTGATTTTAGGCTTCAGCTGGTCTACAGTTAGCATGGATGTCAAGTTTGCAGTGTAACTCGATGTCAAAACGAGCACAACAAACACCCACACAATGACCACAAATCTTGTTAAGTTGCTCTTCACTCTCTCTCCTGTCATGATAAGTTGAAATAGTTAAGGTAACAGAAGACGAACAAGAATAGAGAAGTCTTTAAAGACTAAAGATGTCAAGAATTACTATACATGGACTTACTGTGCGCAAAAACAAATGTGGAGAAAGAGAACCAGAAAATTATCCCAATTTGCTGCATAGGTGGACCTCGAAATTCTTCATTTCCACGATGCTCAAGAACCCAAACAACAAATCCAGTAAAGACAAAGAATGCTCCAGTTGTTAACCAGAGGCTACTTGTTAGAGGTTTCATAAATATCCAAGCATTCTTCCGCTCGTTATTCGTGATTGGGACAATTATAGCAACTCCAGATTCTGAGTAAGGAAATGTGAAATCTGCAAACTCTGATCTGTTAGCTGTCACCGTTATGTCTCCCACCACTGCATCCAATTCCTGTTGTCATTGGCATGATTTTCAATGTAAGTTACAGTAAAAAGAAATATATCGTACAAAAATGCTTAGACGTAGCTTCTGCTTTTACCTCGTCGTATAGTTTCCGAACAAGTCCATCATAACCTATATCCAAGGGAACGTATTCAACTGGGACCGCATATGGTATTCTATTCCATACCTCTTTGAAGACATCAATGGAAAAACCAGTTGTTTCAACAGCATTTGTTTCTTTGTTCCTCTCAACATTGATGAATTCATGGAAATCCCTTTTTTCTGGAACTCCAACCCTTAACTTCTTCCCACTTATGGGAATTTCCCACCCTTTAGGCACTTCATTTACTTTTCCAGGCCATACAATTGGATCAAGATTTTCCTTTTCTGTTGAACACTTAGATTGATGATCAATTAACTTCAGTTCCTTTGAAATTCCACACTCTTCTGTCCAGAATCCAACTGGGATTTCTTTTCCGCCATTCACATTAACTATCTCAAATGCAGATGGTTGTAATTGGCCATTACTTATGGTAAAATCACCACTCAAACCTTTTGAAGTAAAGTTTCTGATGAAAGGAACAAGTAATGGTCCAGTATCTGAGGTCCCTATTGCTTCTAAATCTGTCGAATTTCCTCCATCAGCCTTTTTCTTGAATTTGGGAGATGTCACACCAACTTGTTCGATCGCCTCTGCTAAAGCTGTTATGCTATCATAAGCCCACAGCCCGAAAACATTAAGTTTTGTCATGTCCATGTCTGGATTCTCCTTATGAAACTCTTGCTCCATCGCTTTTCAAACTTTTCAACATCATCAGATTTTGGGACATAAGCCTTCACACCTAGTACACCTTGCATCGCCTCCATAGTCTTTGAATCCATAGAATCCAAGAGACTGGTCAAAACATCAGCAATTATCCAAGCATATCCCTTGTTCATCATCCCAGCTTCTTTCGCCAGCATGAAGAAACGAGATGCAAGATCTTGCAGCATATGAACGACAAACACCCTTGTCCTCATCTTCATTAACTTGCAGAGTTCCAAACGGATTTGATCATCAGTAGCTCCAGAAGAAATAACACTTTGGTATGAGACCAAAGCATTGCTCTCTAGCAAATCCACAGTCAAATATGGCACTAATCCACTTCCATAATTAGTATCTTCATACACAAAAACAACTTCCCTCCAACCAAATTTCTTTACAATTGCTGCAATTGCGTTCACCTGAGAAGAGGAACACCATGCTGATCTTATAAAGTATTGTGAGTCTTTAGGCGATACTGAAGGACTCGTTGCTGGAGATATTATAGGAACCTTCACTTTGTAACCGATATCTATCACAAAGTCTGCTTGAATGGATTTCTGTGGCCCGAGTATCGCCATCACTTGACTATTCTTTAACAAATTTATAGCTAAAAGAAAAATTTCAACCAGAGGTTACTTAGCTAATTTCCTAAAACTTTGAATCTAATTGAGCTTTATACAAGTAATGAATCTGAGGAAGAAGACTAAGTATACCTGCAGCAGCTGCAGTAACAACATCTGTTTTGGAATCCATGAAATGAGGCTCGATCATGGTGCTGTAATTGCGGTTGGAGTAGAAGTCTTCAATTGCCATAGAGATGCAAGTCTTGCATATCTTACCAACAGTTGTATCAAGATCAAGAATAACTCCAATATCAGCCTTTGCAGCATTTGCATTGAAACCGTTCAATGGATCAACGCAAAAGCTCATAAACAAAAGCATAAACAATGAAAAGAACTGTGGATTCTGCATTGGAAAAGCATCAAGATTGAGAGGAGTCAAGTATAAATGATATGAAGAAAGCTAATAAAAAAGAGTACCTAGTAGAAAAGTTGAAGCAACGCCTATATAGTATATATAGAATGTACTCAGCAAGCATATTTCTGAGCATGGAATTTCTAGAAAATGATAGAACTAACAAAAATCTTGGAACAGAAAAATTGGCACATAACTACGCGTATTACTAAGTCAATTATAGAATTTGTGTGTATATATTTCAAAAAGTGGACTTTTCAATCCTTATAACAGAATATTGCAGCGACTTGGAGCTGAGGTCTATATTTTTGCTAAAAGCTTTGATCAATTCAAACAGATATTAAATGAAACATGTGGTGGCCATGCTAGATTCCAAGCAACTGATCACATTTCATTACCGAAGGAAAAAGATGTGAAGTTTAGTATTGCCTTGAGCACACGAAACTCTTGCTCATAGGTTGTCGAGTGCTGACGAGAGAGTAACTGTTTTACCTGAATATTGCTTTTACACTCTCTATTCGACTCATGTTTGATCTTCTGTTCTTGAACAAGTTCCTGCAAGCTTCAACTGCAAGAAGCTAACATTGTGCGAGAGATTGCATGAAAATTGAAGAGTTTGAATCAGAACATATATAGCTAATTATGCAGTTGTGACAACTCACAAGTAAAGCCAATAAATTACCAGCAGAAACAGCAGCAACTCACACAATCATGGTGCTTTGGTTGCGGTTGGAGTACTGGAAATCTTTGACTGCCATAGAATGAATGCTCGAAGTTTTTCATTGGATCAAAGCAAAAGCTCATGAGCAAAAACAAAAGCAACAATTGTGGATTACGCATTGCATAAGCATCAAGACTCAGAGAAGTAAAGAGGCATGAAAGTTTGATATTTTACTCTACCGCTTCTTGTAGACATTGAATCAAACAGGTGATGAACTCTCGTATTATTGATACTTCTACAGTAACATTTTACAATTTATTTACTGTCAAAAAAAAAAAGTGTTCAATTTTGAACCGTTCTCTGCTCTGCATCTGGGGAGAGTATTCCTTCGACTCTCTGCAGCAACTATTGTAGCTAGTGATTCCTTTTCTGTCGAGTGAACCATGTTTCACCTTTACCAGCTTGCTTGCTTTCTTTCTTTCTTTCTTGGAGCTTCGATTTGATCAAGGTTAAGCGTTCGTTGTGTATAGTCGTTCAATTTATCTTCGAAGCGGGTCGGGCTGAAAATTTATGGGCCCAAGAAAAATGGGTCCGGCCCGGAATTGTTTTCAACAAATAAGCCTGTGGGCCAACCCTGATTTAAGAATGGGCCTAAGTTAGGACAAGTAAGGCCAACAAATTTAAGGCATCAAACCCAAAACTTGAAATTTGGACTAATGCCCTAGGTTTCGAGCAATAAATATTACTTTTATTCTAAAAAAACAACAAGAATTAAAAGAATATGAGTATATACTGTACTCTTTTTGAACAAAAGAGTTTTGATTCCTAGAAAGACCCTGTTTATTATGGTTAATACATACAAGAAAGAACTATTATCGTTTAGAAGAGCTCTGTTTTTAAACTTAAGAACCTAAAAACACTAAATTACTAGCTGAATTGTTCCATTTTTCGACAGTATGAAGATACATTATGAGCCAAAAAAAAAAATGTTAAACTAGTAATGCATATATATACTCATGAATTAGCCTCCTGTGGCTGTGGTGGTGATGCAGGTTGAATAGTAGTGATCTCCACCGTTGAGAACCCTTCATCTTGTGAAAACATCTCTTCTTCATTACATGGAATGCTAATGGCTGGACTAGCTGCTGAAACTCCAAATCCATGATCAGGACTTTGCGATTCCTTTGATGATAACGAATCGTCTTTCACCCTAGAAAAAACTCTAGCAAGTCCGAGAATCCTTTCCTTCACTGAAGCAGCAGATGATAATATGTACCGATTTTCGTATAAAAAAGTGGACAAGAATATAGCCAGAGCTAGTGTCGATGATAGGCCAGCGATCAAGAAAAGCCCCTTAAAACTATCAAGATCGAGGCTTTGAGAGTTGCTCAGAGCTCCATCACCATTGGGGCAACTCTTTCCATCTTCTAGCCAAATTTTTGAGAAGTTCACCATTTTCTCAGACTCTTTCAGTTTCAAGATTTCGCGTGAAACTTCAAAAACTAGTGGTGAGCCCTTTGGAAATGCCTGGAAAATTTCAATGAAATGTAATCAGTTCTTCAATCTTTTGAGCGCTGACAAGGAAGAGGGAAATAGTGAAAAAATCGGACTTACGTATCCAAGGCCAGAAGTTGGGTATATTGGACCAATCATGGTATACTTGTCGCAATACTTGGAAAGAAATAGCCTAATGTAAGGGAGTTCATCAATAATTGCACTTACTCCTCCATTTCTGCTCCCTTTGGAGAGAGCTTCATCGAATTGATCCAAAGTGCTTAAGTTTCTTAGCAATATAGGATCAAACCTCGTGTTGTTTTTCAAGAATCCAGCAACAAAGGAGCGATCTTGGTAGCCAACATATTCTCTATTCTTTATCAAATCATTCACATTGTTGATTTTAGGCTTCAGTTGGTCTACAGTTAGCATGGATGTCAAGTTTGCAGTGTAACTTGATGTCAAAACGAGCACAACAAACACCCACACAATGACCACAAATCTGGTTAAGTTGCTTTTCACTTTTTCTCCTGTCATGATAAGTTGAATTAGTTAAGGCAACTAAAGAAGAATAGAGAAGCCTTAAAGACTAAAGATGTCAAGAATTATATATGGACTTACTGTGTGCAAAAACAAGTGTGGAGAAAGAGAACCAGAAAATCATCCCAACTTGCTTGTAAGGTGGACCTCGGAATTCTTCATTTTTGCGATGCTCAAGAACCCAAACAACAAATCCAGTAAAGACAAAGAATGCTCCAAGTGTTAACCAGAGGCCACTTGTTAGAGGTTTTGTGAATATCCAAGCATTCTTTCTCTCGTTTTTCGTGATTGGTACGATCATAGCAACTCCAGATTCTGAGTAAGGAAATGTGAAATCTGCGTACTCTAATCTACCAGGTGTGATCGTTATGTCTCCCACCACTGCATCCAATTCCTGTTGTTGTCATTGACAGGATTTTCAGTAAGTTAAAGCATGAAGAAATATATCATACAAAATGCTTAGATGTGGCTTCTGCTTTTACCTTATCGGATATTTTTTGAAAAAGTTCATCATAATCTATATCCAAGGGAACGTATTCAACATGGACCGCATATGGCATTTTATTCCATACCTCTTTGAAAACATCAATGGAAAAACCAGTTACTTTAACAACTTTTGTTTCTTCATTCCTTTCAACTTTGATGAATTGATGGAAACCACTTTTTTCTGGAACTCCAACCCTTAAATTCTTCCCACGTACAGGAATTTCCCACCCATTAGGCACTTCATTTACTTTTCCTGGCCATACAATTGGATCAAGATTTTCCTTTTCTGCTAAACAATTAGATTGGCGATCATCTAACTTCAGTTCCTTTGAAATTCCACACTCTTCTGTCCAAAATCCAACTGGGATTTCTTTTCCGCCATTCACATTAACTATCTCAAATGCAGATGGTTGTAATTGGCCATTACTTATGTTAAAATCACCACTCAAACCTTTTGAAGTAAAGTTTCTGATGAAAGGAACAAGTAATGGTCCAGAATCTGAGGTCCCTATTGCTTCTAAATCTGTCGAATTTCCTCCATCAGCCTTTTTCTTGAATTTGGGAGATGTCACACCAACTCGTTCGATTGCCTCTGCTAAAGCTGTTATGCTGTCATAAGCCCACAGCCCAAAAACATTAAGTTTTGTCATGTCCATGTCGGGATTCTCCTTATGAAACCTCTTGCTCCATCGCTTTTCAAACTTTTCAACTTCATCAGATTTTGGAACATGAGCCTTCACACCTAGTACACCTTGCATCGCCTCCATAGTCTTTGAATCCATAGAATCCAAGAGACTGGTCAAAACATCAGCAATTATCCAAGCATATCCCTTATTCATCATCCCAGCTTCTTTCGCCAGCATGAAGAAACGAGATGCAAGATCTTGCAGCATATGAACGACAAACACCCTTGTCCTCATCTTCATTAAGTTGCAGATTTCCAAACGGATTTGATCATCAGTAGCGCCAGAAGAAATAACACTTTGGTATGAGACCAAAGCATTGCTCTCTAGCAAATCCACAGTCAAATATGGCACTAATCCACTTCCATAATTAGTATCTTCATACACAAAAACAACTTCCCTCCAACCAAATTTCTTTACAATTGCTGCAATTGCGTTCACCTGAGAAGAGGAACACCATGCTGATCTTATAAAGTATTGTGAGTCTTTAGGCGATACTGAAGGACTCGTTGCTGGAGATATTATAGGAACCTTCACTTTGTCACCGATATCTATCACAAAGTCTGCTTGAATGGATTTCTGTGGCCCGAGTATCGCCATCACTTGACTATTCTTTAACAAATTTATAGCTAAAAGAAAATTTTCAACCAGAGGTTACTTAGCTAATTTCCTAAAACTTTGAATCTAATTGAGCTTTATACAAGTAATGAATCTGAGGAAGAAGACTAAGTATACCTGCAGCAGCTGCAGTAACAACATCTGTTTTGGAATCCATGAAATGAGGCTCGATCATGGTGCTGTAATTGCGGTTGGAGTAGAAGTCTTCAATTGCCATAGAGATGCAAGTCTTGCATATCTTACCAACAGTTGTATCAAGATCAAGAATAACTCCAATATCAGCCTTTGCAGCAGTTGCATTGAAACCGTTCAATGGATCAACGCAAAAGCTCATAAACAAAAGCATAAACAACGAAAATAACTGTGGATTCTGCATTGGAAAAGCATCAAGATTGAGAGGAGTCAAGTATATATGATATGAAGAAAGCTAATAGAGTACCTAGTAGAAAAGTTGAAGCAACGCCTATATAGTATATATAGAATGTACTCAGCAGGCATATTCTGAGCATGGAATTTCTAGAAAATGATAGAACTAACAAAAATCTTGGAACAGAAAAATTGGCACATAACTACGCGTATTACTAAGTCAATTATAGAATTTGTGCGTATATATTTCAAAAAGTGGACTTTTCAATCCTTATAACAGAATATTGCAGCGACTTGGAGCTGAGGTCTATATTTTTGCTAAAAGCTTTGATCAATTCAAACAGATATTGAATGAAACATGTGGTGGCCATGCTAGATTCCAAGCAACTGATCACATTTCATTACCGAAGGAAAAAGATGTGAAGTTTAGTATTGCCTTGAGCACACGAAACTCTTGCTCATAGGTTGTCGAGTGCTGACGAGAGAGCAACTGTTTTACCTGAATATTGCTTTTACACTCTCTATTCGACTCGTGTTTGATCTTCTATTCTTGAACAAGTTCCTGCAAGCTGCAACTGCAAGAAGCTAACATTGTGCCGAGCAGAGGCGGTTTTGGGCATGTGCGGTATGGGCGACCGCACAGGGCCCCGAAAAATTAGGGCCCCGGAAATGTGGTCTCCTATGTATTTATTATATATTTAAAAACATTACAAAAAAATTATTCGATACCCTTTGGTGCAGTGGTATTAGTGTGGAGGGTCTCCGGCTTTTTTTTTTAAGACAAATGTTCGAATCTCCCAGTTAGTTTTCTTTTTAAAGTCAACAATTGGATTAAATTTGTACTATTGAGAAATTGAGGCCCACTTAATTTAGTAAAAAAAAAAGTTCCTCTATTTCCTTTTTTTTTTATCCGAATTAAGAGACTGTAATTATAGTTGGGGCCCCAATAGTAGAGTAAAAAAAATGTTTATCAATAAAAAAAGGCCAAATTTTAATTTTAAAAAATATAATAGTATTTAAAAAAGGCCAAAATTCGAAAATTGCACGGGGCCTCTGAATTCCTTGCACCGCCTCTGATTGTGCGAGAGATTGCATGAAAATTGAAGAGTTTGAATCAGAACATATATAAAGCCACAACTAACATGTAAAGCCAATAAATTACCAGCAGAAACCGCAGCAACTCACACAATCATGGTGCTGTGGTTGCGGTTGGAGTACTGGAAATCTTTGACTGCCATAGAATGAATGCTCGAAGTTTTTCATTGGATCAAAGCAAAAGCTCATGAGCAAAAACAAAAGCAACAATTGTGGATTATGCATTGCATAAGCATCAAGACTCAGAGAAGTAAAGAGGCATGAAAGTTTGATATTTTACTCTACCGCTTCTTGTAGACATTGAATCAAACAGGTGCTGAACTCTCGTATTATTATACTTCTACAGTAACAGTTTACAATTTATTTACTGCAAAAAAAAAAAGTGTACAATTTTGAACCGTTCTCTGCTCTGCATCTGGGGGAGAGCATTCCTTCGACTCTCTGCAGCAACTATTTCTCTAAACGTAGCTAGTGATTCCTTTCTGCCGAGTGAATTTGATCAAGGTTAAGCGTTCATTTCATTGTGTAAAGTCATTCAATTTATCTTCAAAAGTGAGTCGGGCTGAAAATTTATGGGCCCGAGAAAAATGGGTCCTTCCACACAGGCTTGTGGGCCAACCCTGATTTAAGAATGGACCTAAGTTAAGACAACAAATTTAAGGCCCTTGGGCTAGACAACTAATAGCTTTTCAGATATAATATCAAACCCAAAACTTGAAACTTTCGAGCAATAAATATTATTTATTCTAAAAAACTAGTACAAGAATTAAAGAATATGAGTATATACTCTTTGAACAAAAGAGTTTTGATTCCTAGAAAGACCCTGTTTATTAAGGTTAATACATACAGGGAAGACCTATTTTCGTTTAGAATAGCTCTGTTTTTAAACTTAAGAGCCTAAAATCACTAAATTACTAGCTGAATTGTTCCATTTTTCGACAGTGTGAAGATACATTATGAGCCAAAAAATGTTTCTGTACAGTTAAACTAGTAACTAAATATACTCATGAATTAGCCTCCTGTGGCTGTGGTGGTGATGCAGGTTGAATAGTAGTGATCTCCACCGTTGAGAACTCTTCATCTTGTGAAAACATCTCTTCTTCATTACATGGAATGCTAATGGCTGGACTTGCTGCATGAAACTCCAACACCATGATCAGGACTTCGCGATTCACCTTAGATGATAACGAATCGTCCTTCTCCCTAGAAAAAACTATAGCTAGTCCGAGAATCCTTTCCTTCACTGAAGCAGCAGATGATAATATGTACCGATTTTCGTATAAGAAAGTGGACAAGAATATAGCCAGAGCAAGTGTCGATGATAGGCCAGCAATCAAGAAAAGCCCCTTAAAACTATCAACATCGAGGCTTTGAGAGGTCCTCAGAGCTCCATCACCATTGGGGCAACTCTTTCCATCTTCTAGCCAAGCTTTAGAGATGCTCACCATTCTCTCTGACTCTTTCAGTTTCAAGATTTCACGTGAAACTTCAAAAACTAGTGGTGAGCCCTTTGGAAATGCCTGGAAAATTTCAATGAAATGTAATCAGTTCTTCAATCTTTTGAGCGCTGACAAGGAAGAGGGAAATAGTGAAGAAATCGGACTTACGTATCCAAGACCAGAAGTTGGGTATGTTGGACCAATCATGGTATACTTGTCGCAATACTTGGAAAGAAATAGCCTAATGTAAGGGAGTTCATCAATAATTGCACTTACTCCTCCATTTCTGCTCCCTTTGGAGAGAGCTTCATCGAATTGATCCAAAGTGCTGTAGTTTCTTAGAAGTTTAGGATCAAAGTGCCTGTTGTTTTCCAAGAATCCAGCAACAAAGGAGCGATCTTGGTAGCCAACATATTCTCCATTCTTTATCAAATCATTCACATTGTTGATTTTGGGCTGCAGTTGGTCTACCGTTAGCATGGATGTCAAGTTTGCAGTGTAACTCGATGTCAAAACAAGCACAACAAACACCCACACAATGACCACAAATCTGGTTAAGTTGCTCTTCACTTTTTCTCCTGTCATGATAAGTTGAATTAGTTAAGGCAACTAAAGAAGAATAGAGAAGCCTTAAAGACTAAAGATGTCAAGAATTATATATGGACTTACTGTGTGCAAAAACAAGTGTGGAGAAAGAGAACCAGAAAATCATCCCAACTTGCTTGTAAGGTGGACCTCGAAATGCTTTATTTTTGCCATGCTCGAGAACCCAAACAACAAATCCAGTGAAGACAAAGAATGCTCCAATTGTTAACCAGAGGCCACTTGTTAGAGGTTTCATGAATATCCAGGCATTCTTCCTCTCGTTTTTCGTGATTGGGACAATTATAGCAACTCCAGATTCTGAGTAAGGAAATGTGAAATCAGCGTACTCTAATCTACCGGGTGTGACCGTTATGTCTCCCACCACTGCATCCAATTCCTGTTGTCGTCATTGAAAAGGATTGTCAGTAAGTAAAAGCATGAAGTAATATATCATACAAAATGCTTAGATGTGGCTTCTGCTTTTACCTTATCGGATAATTTCTGAACAATTTCATCATAATTCATATCAAAGGGAATGTATTCAACTGGGACCGCATATGGCATTTTATTCCATACCTCTTCGAACACATCAATGGAAAAACCAGTTGCCTCAACAGCATCTGTTTCTTTATTCCTCTCAACTTTGATGAATTCATGGAAATCCCTTTTTGCTGGAACTCCAACCCTTAAATTCTTCCCACTTACAGGAATTTCCCACCCTTTAGGCACTTCATTTACTTTTCCTGGCCATACAATTGGATCAAGATCTTCCTTTACTGCTGAACAATTAGATTGATGATCATCTAACTTCAATTCTTTTGAAATCCCACATTGTTCTGTCCAGAATCCAATTGGGATTTCTTTTCTACCATACACATTAACTATCAGATGGCTGTAATTGGCCATTACTTATGTTAAAAAGACCACTCAAACCTTTTGAAGTAAAGTTTCTTATGGAAGGAACAAGTGATGGTCCGGCATCCGAGATCCCTATTGCTTCTATATCTGTCGTATTTCCTCCATCAGCCCTTTTCTTGAATTTGGGAGATGTCACACCAACTCGTTCGATAGCCTCTGCTAGAGCTGACACACTGTCATAAGCCCACAGCCCAAAAACATTAAGTTCTGTTGTGTCCATGTCCGGATTCTCCATATGAAACCTCTTGCTCCATCTTCTTTGAACTTTTCAAATTCATCAGATTCTGGAATGTAAGCCTTCACACCTAGTACACCTTGCATTGCCTCCATAGTCTTTGAATCCATGGAATCCAAGAGGCTGGTCAAAACACCAGAAATTATCCAAGCATATCCCTCGTTCATCATCCCAGCTTCTTTCGCCAGCCTGAAGAAACAAGGTGCAAGAGCTGGCAGCATATGAACGACAAACACCCTCGTCCGCATCTTCATCAACTTGCAGAGTTCCAAACGGATTTGATCATCAGTGGCACCATAAGAAATAACACTTTGGTATGAGACCAAAGCATTGCTCTCTAGCAAATCCACAGTCAGATATGGCGCTAATCCACTTCCATAATTAATATCGTCATACACAAAAACAACTTCCCTCCAACCAAATCTCTTTACAATTGCTGCAATTGCTTCCACCTGAGAAGAGGAACGCCATGCTGACCTTATAAAGTATTGTGAGTCTTTAGGCGATACCAAAGGACTCGTTGCCTGAGATATTATTGGAACGTTCACTTTGTTACCAATATCTGTCACAAAGTCTGCTTGAATGGATTTCTGTGGCCCGAGTATCGCCATCACTTGACTGTTCTTTAACAGATCTATAGCTGCGAGATAATTTCAAAGCAGAAATTAGCTGATTTCCTAAAGCTTTGAATCTAATCTATGAGAGGTGATATGCTACTCCCTCCATGTGGTCATCTTTGTCGTTATATTACTTTGACATTATTTTGTTCGGTTTTTTCAATAGTTTTATATTTTGGTACCTTAGAAATTAATATAAAAATCATAAAATAATAAAAAGAAAAAAGAAAAAAAGAAAAATGAAAGCTCGATTTGTTTTATTAGTCATTTTTTGAAGTTAAAAATAAAAAAAAATTAAATCGAGCTTTGATTTTTTAGATTTTATAATTTATATATTGATTTCTAAGGTATTAGAATATAAAATAATTGAAAAAATCAAACAAAGTAATGCCAAAATGATAAAACAACGAAGGTGACCACTAAGGCTGTCAATTCGTGTGTGTCGTGTCGTTGTCGTGTTGACACAACAACGACACGACACGACACGATAAGCCCAAACACGAATATGATCTGTTAAGCATATGTTCGACACGAACACAACACACTTTAATCAAACATGAACTCGACACAAACACAACACGAACACGATATTGACACGATTTAATTCGTGTCGACACAAACACGATATTGATACGATAACAATAAAAAAAACTTAATTGTTCATAATAACAACAATTTATAGAATAAGTCTTCACTCACAAAAATCAGTTTCAAGTCATAATTAATCTTCAACAATCCAACAAAACATTTTATTTAAATAAAATAATATATTAATAAATAAATAAATAATAATATATTTATATTAACGTGTTACACGAATACGACACGACACGACACGACACGGACACAAACACGATACAAAAATTTCAGGTCACTATCGTATCAACACGATAACGATACGAACACTATAAGCCTCAACACAAACCCATTAATATCTTGCGTGTTCGTGTCGTGTCGTGTCAAAAATTGACAGTCCTAGTGACCACCATGGAGGGAGTAGCATATCATCTCCCTCTAATCTATCTATCTATCTGTAGATGGTAAATCTACGATTAGGGATATGACCGGCTCGACTGGTTCGTCCGGTAGATGGAACGGGCACTAGCAGCCTGTCAACACAAGTAGCACACGTAAGAGCCCTTCGAGGAACACCGGAGGAGGTGTCAACCGAAGGACCTCCGATGCTCAAGTCAGTAATCAGAATTAATAGGCGGGATAATAAATGTAAATAGACGGAAAATAATAAATAATGAATAGAAAAAGTTCTAGTCGGAGGCGGATTGGCGGAGAGTGCAGATGATGAAGAGATAGTGGTGACGGGAGTCCGTCTGATGAGATCCGCTTGCCACCTACTAGAAGAGAGTGTGGGAGCGTCCGGAGAATGGAAGAGCCGAATGCTAGAGAGTGAATGGTAGTAGTCGGGAAGTGGAAGATCCGACTGCTAGAGGGTGATTGCCAGTAGTCAGAACGTATCCGTCTGCTTGACTAGCAGGCGGAATATATAGGACGGCCTATCCGTCTAGGGTTTCTCCTTAACCTCCTTAAACCCTAGCCGCTAACCGTCTACTAAAATCGTGGGGGATCTGCTCCCGTCCGGCTCGTCCCGTCTGTTACGGTGGATAAGGTTCAATCGGTTTCATTCGACTAACTCGGTAAAACCTTAGTCGGATACGGGTCTGACTAGACCAATAAATAGAATGTTGGGCTGGCAACCTTTTAATGGGCTGATTGAGTAGGCCGTTTGGCCTGGGCCGGCTACCGACTGCTGATTACTTATGGACAATTGGGTTTGGGTCAGTTAGGCAGATTTTGCCCACTACACTATCTATATCCTTTTATAAAAGAGTTGTTTTACAAAATTTGATTTGTCTAATATATCCTTTATTATATAGTATTTATTTAAAGGTAGTTTTGTAACATCAATTTTTTCATTATCAAATTAATAATTACTTTTAAATTTTAGTTTTAATAGTATTTTAGCCCTATTCGAACTCTTACAGAAAATAAATTTTTACATATATAAATAAACCTTTTGTCTTTTTACAATTGGGACATTAAGATAATAATCAATTCAATACCAAAAAACTTAAATATGCTGATTTTCAATATCCGTAGGTAAATTTCATGATTGAAAAGAAAAGATAAAATGAAAATTGAGAAGCAAAAGATACTATCAATTAACTTCTTGATTAATATAGTTATTTGATGGAGTAGCAGTGAACAATATTTACAAATACAAAAATAAGAAGGGGATAAGCACCTTCAAGGAGTGAATGAATTATGTCTAATTTAAAATGTTCTTATTGATTAAATAAATAATTAATATTTTAAATAATTTTACATTGCCAATATTTTTTATTCCTCAATAAACATTATCACTTCTATTTCTCTATAATAAATAATTGATAATCAAGTTGTTCATAGTAAATAAAGAGTAAATTATTGAAAGTGAAGTGAAGGAATGAAATGGCGGACCCTCCGTGGTATGTTTGTAAATAAAGTTTAATTCTAATGTTTAAGATATAAAAAGCTATAAGAGAATAATTTCTATATTATAACATAACATGCATTTGGGAATATCCCAAAAATAAATTTTTCACATGAATCTTGGGTAGTGGCTGGCATAGAATTATGAGCAAGGAGGGTCAAAAATTATATTAAACAAAATTAATTATAAAATTTTATAACAAAATATATCATACATACTACTTCGGTACTGTTCTTAACATACTACCTCTATCCCTTCTTATTAGTCATTTTTAGATGGACACAAAAATGAAAGAAATAGAGAATATGTGGCTATAATCAATTATAAGGAGAGAGGGTTAATTATAGTCAAATATTTTTTTATCATTTTAGGAAAATAGACTAATATGATGAGACAGACCAAAACGTAAAGATGGCTAATATAATGGAATGAATATAGTATAATCTATAAAAAGAAATATTTGTAGTTGGCGTCGATAATATTTTTGACTAACCATATTTTCAAACTTGAATAATTTCATAAAAAACACAACTAAAAATATCATTTTCAGTATAGAATATCAAATTATCATCCATTCATTTATCACTCATTTGGTTGCAAAAGTCGGTTTTTTCATAATCTTCATAGTCGAGAATGTTGTTTTTGTAGAAGTCGTTGCAACTGATAATATCTAGGTTAAATTAATAATTAAGGATATAACATCATTTTTTTTTTTGTGATTTTAATTTTTTTTGTGTGTATTTAAAATATATTTTAATATAATAATAATATTTAGGGTATAATAGGTGTTTCGTGTCAAAATACAAGGGAGGTCAATTATCTTCCCTTGCCCACACTTGCATCCGCCTATGATATTGGGGGTGAGAGGATAAACATTTAAAATAAATAAATTGTGTTAAATAAGAATTTATACGTGCTAGTTAAGCTTTAAACAAGTAGTGAATCTGAGGAAGAACACTAAGTATACCTGCAGCAGCTGCAGTAACAACATCTGTCTTGGAATCCATGAAACGAGGCTCGATCATGGTGGTGTAATTGCGGTTGGAGTAGAAATCTTCGATGGCCATAGAGATGCAAGTCTTGCATATCTTTCCGAGAGGTGTATCAAGATCAAGAATAACTCCAATATCAGCCTTTGCAGCAGTTGCATTGAAACCGTTCAACGGATCAACGCAAAAGCTCATAAACAAAAGCATGAACAACCAAAAGAACCGTGGATTCTGCATCGGAAAAACATCGAGATTGAGGAGTCAAATATATATGATATGAAGAAAGCTAATAAAAAGGAATACTTAGTATAAAATAAAAAGTTGAAGCAACGCCTACATATTGAATGTATTCAGCAAACATAGTTCCCAGCATGAAATTCTAGAAAACGATAGAACTGACAAAAATCTTGGAAGTTTGGAACAGAAAAACTGACACACGAGTACCCGTATTACTGAGTCTGTCTGTTATGGAATTATATTAAAGTGAATTTTTCACTCCCTATTAAAAGAAAATTATTGCAGCGACCGACTTTGCTGAAAGCTTGTTTCAAACAACCATTGAATCAAACATGTAGTGGACATGCTATAGACTCTAGATTCCAACTAACCGATTACATCTAATTAGCGAAGGAAAAAGTATGTGAAGCTTCGTGTGAGATTTGTAATTAATGATATTAAGATATCTATAATATATCTTAACTATTAAGTATCAAGGTAAAAGTAAATAACTTAGAGAATAAGTTTGGTCATTCTTATCAACATTATGGTTTCTGACTATGGGATAATTATCGAACACTATTATATCATCAAGATTTACTTAAAACGGTTTGTTAATCACTCACAAGTCTGTTGCTGGGACCTTAATGGCTGCGTTAACCACCATGAAATTTGATGGTTCTCGCAGCATGCACGAACATGTTGTTGAAATGACAAACATTGCTGCAAGACTTGAGTCATTGGAGATGAATGTGGATGATAATTTCCTTGTTCAATTTATCATAAACTCGCTTCCTTCTGAGTATGGTCCATTTCAAATAAACACACTCTGAAAGATAAATGGAATTTGAATGAACTTCATGGGATGTTAGTTCACGAGGAAACGAGACTTAAGAATCAAGGAAATCATTCTGTTCATCTCATCTCACAATGAATCAAGGAGCTGGAAAGAAAGTCATCCGAAAGAAAGGAAAGGGCAAGCAAGGACTACATAAAGTGAAGGAGTTAACTGCCCAATTCCAAAATAAGAAGCTTGACAAACTTAAGTATCGGTTTTGTAAAAGGCCTGGACATTTTCAAAAGGATTGTCTGAGACACAAAGCGTAGTTCGAAAAGAATAGATGTAAACATGTTCTTCTTATTATTGTCATTTCTGATACATAATAATAATTTTTAAAATTTATTGGCAACGAGTCACCTCAAAATTGGTTTTGTGTCTAATATATTGTGAAATATCTTAGCCTTATTTTGTGTCTAGCTAGTATATTATTTAAATCAAAAAATATATTTTTTATTACAAAAATTTGACAAATATATTTCAAATACTAATTGGTCAGCCGGTCATCTCATAATGCTCATTTTGAGTCAATAAAAATTTGACAATCATATTTATTTAAAAAACCTTATTGCCTAATGGGCCACCTCAAAATTAATTTGGTGTCTAGCTATTGTCAAGGGTCTTAAATTAAAAAAATATATTTTTTGTTACAAAAATTTAAAAATTATATTTCAAAAACTTATTGGTCAACAGGCCACATCAAGATGCTCATTTTGTGTCAATAAAAATTTGACAATCATACTTATCTACACATACTAAAAGAAAAATTGATAAACTTATTGGCCAATGGGATACTTCAAAATTGATTTTGTGTCTAACAAATTTATTGTCAAGCGTTTTAAATTAATATATATATATATATATATATATATATATTTATAAAAAAATTAACAATTATATTTTAAAAAATTATTGGCTAACGGGCCACCTCGAAATACTCATTTTGGGTCAATAAAAATTTGACAATCATAAAAAACCGATCTTATAGGATTTATCATGAAAATATATTATAAAAAGATCTTATTTATATGTAAACATGTTCTTCTTCTTATTCTCATTTATCCATATAATAAGAATTACTACAAAAGAATATATGTAAACATGTTATTCTTCTTATTCTCATTTATCTGTATTATAAGAATTATTACAAAAGAATATATGTCCTACGCCCGAAGATGAAACTTCCTTTATTTTATGTCCGAAGATGAAACTTCCTCTATTTTACGCTGAAGACGAAATTTTCTTATTCTGATTAGCTCATAAGCTAAAGCTGCATATCACACATATCAAAATAAATAAATAAAATTAATAAATAGGAAAATGTAGCTAAAATATTTGGGGTGTTACATCATCGGGAAAGTTAGAACCAATTGAGAAAGAAATTAATTATGATATGAGAGAAAATGAGATATTTTTATAATATATAGGCTACTTCATAGATTAATACCTTTTACCACACATTATAGGCTAGTTCATAGAAATTAACTATTTTCCCGGACTTTTCACCACACATTATCACTTGGGATCCTCTATCCCCAAAATAGTGTCCCAATGGTGTCCCAAAATGCAAATTTTATTAATTTTATTTATTTATTTTTAATAAAAAAAATTATAATGATTAAGTTTAGTTTTATGATTATTTTCAAGGGTTCACTCATCCCCATTAGGGTTTATAATTATTTTTTAGCATTTAATTTCACTTTTATTAGTATATTATAGTTGAAAAATTCAAAAAAAATTACTATAATTTCAAAAAAAATCAATTTTTTTCTTATGGATGTCTATTATGATTTACTATATTGTAGTATTTTTATTTTTATAAAAAATAATATAAAACTAGTAGAAATCAATTTTTGGAACACCATTGGGACACTAATTTAGGGACGGAGGATCCCATCCCACACATTATTGGGTCAAATGTTACACCACGTCATCCTCTTACTCCTACCACAACTAGTAAATACATATATCAAAATACCACAATTTCCACCCAATTTCTATCGTCGACAGTTTCAGAAAGAGAGAGAGAGAGAGAGGGAATGAAATGTAAGTAAATACATACAGCTGCAAACATTATGAAGAAGAAGATGATTCGAGAGAAATAAAGAAGATGATTCGAGAGAAATAAAGAAGAAGAGGACCTAATCTTTCACCTCGAAGAAGAAGAAGGTTTAATTATCTAAGGTTTCAATCAGTGTTTTAAAATCCGGACCGGACCGGCCGGTTTAACCGGAAACCGAGCATGGTTTCGGTTTCCGATTTTTCTTGGTTTTTCCGGTTTTGGCCGGGTCAATCTCGGTTCGACCCCAGTTCGACTGGTTGAACCGGGAACCGGAGATCTCGCCGGTTTGACCTCCGGCCCAAGTTTTAAAACATTAGTTTCAATCATCTTTACGCATTCTTTTATTTTTACAAATGGAGGAACATAGGATATCTGTATTTGTAACACCTCAACTATTTTTCATAGGCCTAGATAACTTAGTGGATCTCTCATTAATTTTGAATTGGGCTTAAATAGTTGACTTCGTATTAAAAGATTAATTAGTAAGAATATCCACAAATATTAAAGAATTAGCTTTGGTCTAATACCAATTAATAGATTTAATAAATAAATGATGAATGGGATTATATTTATAAGAAAACGTATATTATAATTTAGCTTCTGTTACCAACACATAAATTAAGAAATGAAATTCCATTAATGATATTATTGTATAATGATGGAACCTAAAGCAAAACCTGAATAATACATAAATATATTCAATTCTTGGCTACGAAGATTATTATAATTAAATATAGATTCATACATACAAATCATAGCATGATTCTCAGTTAAAGAAATTATTAAGAGTTAAAAGAAATTATCAAGAGATCAAATAAAAGAGATCGATCCAACCTTGGGAATTCTAACAAAAAGAAAGAGTTGGATTAAGATCAAGAGCAGTTTTATTTATGAAATTGTAGGATACTAAATTTAGGTCTCATATTGTAGATCCAACTTCAGATCCTTCGACTTAGAGCAAGCTTGCTTATTCGATAACATCTTCAGCTGCATAAGCCGCATCTCCAACGGATCTGCTTCACCGGATTTGTGATCTGGGTTCTCGAGCATCACGTTAACAAAGAACTCAGAGGAGAATGTGATGAGCAACTTGACTAGATTCGTAGTGATCGTATGGCTGTTTGCGGTGCTGGTTTTAAGGTGTTGTGCTCATGATCTTTGAGTGTCGACTTGTATTACTGTAGTGGAATATTGCATCAAGGTGTTGCACTTCAGTTCAATAACAGAAAACTTAATAGCTGTTGAAGTATTGCCTCCATTAATATCCTTTCACTACACAGACAAGCTTTTCTTGTACAATTTCATTATAATTTTACAGGTTAACAATAGTTCTGTACAGGTAAACAGCCAAAAATCATTGATCATATTTAATTAATCTAATACGGCGTGGTGTATAGGAGTTTAAGGTTCAGTTGTTGTGAAGCCTTCATCTTCTGAAACTATCCCTTCATCCACAGACACGACTTCCTTCACTGCTGCTGCACCCGTCGTCTTCTTCAAACCGCTTATTTGTGATTCCCAACATTTTCTCCGTCTTCTTTCAAAATCAAGATATCTCTTGAATCATCTGGGAGTACCTGAAAGTTTCGAATGAGCTTCCATCTATTTGCTTATGTTGTTGGAAAACTAAGAGAGAGAGAAAGAGTAGTCAGAAGAACTTACAGATCCAAAGCAGAAATTCGATAGATTGGTATACTTGAGAAAGAAAGAGCCTAATGTTATGGAGCTCACCAACTACTGTTCCTACTCCTACTCCATTTCTGCTGCCTTGAGAGAGGGCCTCGTCGTATTCTTCAACCGAGCTGTCATTTCTGAACTTGGAGGAGTCAAAATTTCATACTGGTCCATCAAAAACCCACTAACAAAACCAGCACCGCATTCTTCACTTTCTCCCCTGTCATAATAATTTGAGCTATGTACTACGGCACAACACTTGAAAGTTGGGATTTGCCAAGCTCTGCACTGCTTGGTTCTTCTTATCGATGATGACTACAACCTTGAAGGTTAGATCTTCTCCTTGTAATTCCTCTTGTTCCTCTACTATCTTTCTCGTAGACATCACAGCTGATTCGCTGCACTGGTACAGCGTGATCTCTTTCAGCGTCGGTATCTCTCCGATCTCTGCAGGGATCTCTTTCAAATCTTCTAATATAATAAAAAGGATCTCAAGGCACGGAAAGTGGGAGGAGCTCTCCATCGTCCACTTCTCCAAATTGGAAGCACTCCACAACGACAAGGATTTGAGGCTGCGGAATCCACCCTCAACTGTTTCCCACTCGCCTCCTCTGAACTTCCCAGACACAAGTCCTAGCTTCTGAAGATGGGGTAAATAACTTATCTTTTCCAACACGCCCTGCCAAACAAATGACTCCGCACCAAGAGTCAACTTCCTTAAGGTCTGGGGGAAGGTGATCACGTGCAGATTATTATCACAAGCTTCACTTCTACACATGTAGCTAAGAGATTCCAGTTTGGACAGACATTTGACATTGCTAAGGCAATAATAATCTCCATTGAACCCAATTCCTTTCTCGTCGTCGTATGTTAATCCCAATCTCATGACATTGGGAATTCTCCTAACCATCTCTTCATCAAACCTGAAATTCCTTACTCCCTTGAGCGTCTGCAGATTCTCCATGACGATAGTATCGTCGCTTGCAGGACTCGGGAGATACAATCCTTCTTCACAGAAGTGGATGTGCCTGAGTTGAGTCATCTTCCAAATTTCAACCGGAGCATCAACTTTTCTTGGATGAGCAACGGTTAGTGTCTGGAGATTCCAAAGGAAATTCATTGAAGAAGGAAGTTTCAAGTGACGATGAGCTCCAACACTAAGATACCGAGTGTTTACTAACTCGGACATATTTCTCAACTCATGCCTGTTCCCACTATCATTACTATACAGATTTCTCTCATATGTTTTCAATATTCTCAAGAATCTCAAGTTGGGCAACGATGGAACTACCGCCTTTTCACTTATGTAGGAACGGATATGTGGCATAGATTCCAAGGCTTCAAGGACTTTCTTCTTCGAAGCGCTTTTGGGAATAACAATGCGGCGCTGACTACACGTGGCATGAGGGCTATGCTGTCCTAGTACATGATAAAACCTCTCCTTTTGAGCTTCTCTCAAGCAGAGGTCTCTCAACAGATCATGTATTTTGCAGTGCTTTAAGCTTCCCGTTGTCCCCAACTTGTCAACAAGAATGAGGTTTCTATCAACTAGATCCTTCAAGTACTCTTTTGCAACTGTTTCCAAGCTCTCACCACCGCTTGCTGGTTTTAGAAATCCTTCGGAAACCCACAACCTGATCAATGTCGAGACCTGGATAATACTATCTTCCTTAAACACTCCCATATACAGAAAGCACGGCTTTAGATGAACCGGCAAATGATTATAGCTGGTCTTCAATATTTTCAAGCAATGATCATCATTCTCCGAATTCACTACTGAATTCAATTTCTTCCCAATAGATTCCCAACATTTTTTCGTAGGCTCCGATTTCGCCAGAAGACCTCCCATCACGACAATTGATAAAGGAAGTCCTATGCAACTCTCCACGATCTCCATTCCAATATTCACAAGTGCAACGGGGCAATCTCTTCCCTCAAACACAATTTTGGAGAACATAGTCCAGCTACTATCCAAATCAAGAAACTTCATTTCAAGACTATAATTGTTATCCAATTGAGAAGCCAAATTTGATAGCCTAGTAGTTACCAATATTCGACTACTATTATTATCATTAGGAAAAGAGTGTTGTATCTTTTCCCAAGCCTCGATACTCCACATATCATCTAAAACAATCAAAAACCTTCTATGTGATAAGTATTTGTGGAGCTCTAGTTCTAGTTCTTCTTCCCTCATCTTACTTAGTTGTTCTCCTTCTCTTTTAGTTTGAGAAAGAATTTCGTTAAGAATTTGCTTCTTGTTATGTTGCTGAGAAATTGTAGCCCAAGCACAGAAATCGAAACGCTCTTTAACAAGCGGTTTGGAATAAACAGTTCGGGCGAGAGTAGTCTTACCGATTCCGCCCATTCCTACGATTGGAATGAGCTGGCGATCGCGGCCACCTCCGGTGAGCTTATCCATGATTTCGAGGCAGGCATCATCACAGCCAACCATGTCGGTGCTGCTGCTGAGCCTAGTGATAGAAGAAGAAGATGATGCTGAGACTTGTCTCTGCAGCTGATCTCGGACCTCGATTACATCCTTCTTCTTCTCTGCAACAATCTCCATTGCTTCTGTTTTGATCAACGCCATGTCCTCTATCACCTTCTGCAGACCTTCGTACAAGTCCAAAGAATTGATTTTTTTCTCACCATCATCTTCGGGTTCCTTTCGACTTCGAAAGCAATTGAAGAACCCTAGCCTTTTCATTTGATTTCCAGATACAAGAGGAAGAATCCGATCGATAATATTCAATTCGATAACATCTTCAGCTTCATAAGCCGCATCTGCGATGCGCATCTCCAAGGGATCTGCTTCATCGCCATCGGGAAAAGGAGAATTATAACCTTGGAGAAATTCTTGCAAGGAGGAAACAACTTCAGTGAGAGATTCATCTTGTTGATTGTCGAGAGAAATCGGAGGGAAAGGGTGGTGCTGGATCTGATGAATGATCTGCATAACTGAAACCAGAGCTCCATAAGCAGCCGCCATCTCCAACCTATCTAATTTTCTTCTTGTGTATGGTTTCGATTTGTTTACAGAAGAAGAGGTTGCAGAAAATGCAGAGAAAATATGAAAGGGGGAGTTTGAATGTTGACGAAATGTAGCATTACACAAGCTGCCATCTCTGACCAACCAACCTTATTTTAATTCTTAGTACTAGTATTTGTTCTCCACCTCTTCTTTTACTTATTTTTATTACTGGAGGTTGCAGAAAATACATAATATTTGTGATTCTAAGCATCTTCTCATTTTCTTTGAGTTTCAAGATTTCTCATGGAAATATCTTGGACTAGTGGGGGGCACTTTGGGAATGAATGCCTGAAAGTTTTGAATTGCTTTTGGTGTTGGAACTTTGAGAGAGAGAGAGAGAAGAAGAAGTGAGAAGAACTTTCACAACACTTATTGATCATGCCAGTTTCTATAAATGACAGTCTTCTTTACACCCATAACAGAAAAATTACAAACAAACTCCAAGGAATCATTCTCATGCTGTTGTGTTGAATGTTACAAAAAAATAAAAATAAAAAAAATCATATTTCTGATTTTGTGGGTAAAATAAAACCCACACTTTCTTTCTTTCATGGTGCTGCTTTCATTACATAAAGAGGCTGAAAATTTTAATGGGCCCGAGAAAATGGGCCTCAGCCCGGATTTGCTTTCTGTACATTGGTCCGTGGGCCAACCCAATTTAAGAATGGGCCTAATTTAGGAATTTACTAAATCCATATTTATAGTATATATTTTATTCGAAATTTAAGGTCTTCGGCTAGATAACTAAGGCTTTTCAGCCTAAAAGCCCTCAAAATCTTTTATAGATTTTTTCCCAACAACGAGCATGAAATATAATTTTATTCCAAAAAATTTACAAGAATATGAGAAGACTCTTATGAATTAAGAATTTTGTTTAATGGAAAGAATTCTTAGCTATGTTTAACCTTAAATAATAACCTAAGAACTGAACACTAGCTGAATTATTACATTTTTCCAGACTGTAAATATACATCAAGAATCAAAAAATGTTTCTGTACAGTTAAACTAGTAACTAAATATACTCATGAATTAGCCTCCTGTGGCTGTGGTGGTGATGCAGGTTGAATAGTAGTGATCTCCACCGTTGAGAACCCTTCATCTTGTGAAAACATCTCTTCTTCATTACATGGAATGCTAATGGCTGGACTTGCTGCTGAAACTCCAACACCATGATCAGGACTTCGCGATTCCTTTGATGATAACGAATCGTCTTTCACCCTAGAAAAAACTCTAGCAAGTCCGAGAATCCTCTCCTTCACTGAAGCAGCAGATGATAATATGTACCGATTTTCGTATAAGAAAGTGGACAAGAATATAGCCAGAGCTAGTGTCGATGATAGGCCAGCAATCAAGAAAAGCCCCTTAAAACTATCAAGATCGAGGCTTTGAGAGGTGCTCAGAGCTCCATCACCATTGGGGCAACTCTTTCCATCTTCTAGCCAAGTTTTTGAGATGCTCACCATTTTCTGTGACTCTTTCAGTTTCAAGATTTCGCGTGAAACTTCAAAAACTAGTGGTGAGCCCTTTGGAAATGCCTGGAAAATTTCAATGAAATGTAATCAGTTCTTCAATCTTGAGTGCTGACAAAGAAGAGGGAAATAGTGAAGAAACGGGACTTACGTATCCAAGGCCAGAAGTCGGATATGTTGGACCAATCATGGTATACTTGTGGCAGTATCTGGAAAGAAAGAGCCTAATGTAAGGCAGTTCATCAATAATTGCACTTACTCCTCCATTTCTGCTGCCATTGGAGAGAGCTTCATCGAATTGATCCAAAGTGCTGTAGTTTCTTAGCAATCTAGGATCAAACCCCATGTTTTCCAAGAATCCAGCAACAAAGGAGCGATTTTGGTAGCCAACATATTCTCCATTCTTCATCAAATCATTCACATCGTTGATTTTAGGCTTCAGTTGGTCTACCGTTAGCATGGATGTCAAGTTTGCAGTGTAACTCGATGTCAAAACGAGCACAACAAACACCCACACAATGACCACAAATCTTGTTAAGTTGCTCTTCACTTTCTCTCCTGTCATGATAAGTTGAAATAGTTAAGGCAACAGAAGAAGAAGAAGAATAGAGAAGTCTTTAAAGACTAAAGATGTCAAGAATTACTATACATGGACTTACTGTGTGCAAAAACAAATGTGGAGAAAGAGAACCAGAAAATTATCCCAATTTGCTGCATAGGTGGACCTCGGAATTCTTCATTTCCGCGATGCTCAAGAACCCAAACAACAAATCCAGTAAAGACAAAGAATGCTCCAGTTGTTAACCAGAGGCTACTTGTTAGAGGTTTCATGAATATCCAAGCATTCTTCCGCTCGTTATTCGTGATTGGGACAATTATAGCAACTCCAGATTCTGAGTAAGGAAATGTGAAATCTGCGAACTCTGATCTGCTCGCTGTGACCGTTATGTCTCCCACCACTGCATCCAATTCCTGTTGCCATTGACAGAATTTTCAGTAAGTTACAGTAAGAAGAAATGTATAATACAAAATGCTTAGACGTAGCTTCTGCTTTTACGGTTTTACCTCGTCGTATATTTTCTGAACAAGTTCATCATAATCTATATCCAAGGGAACGTATTCAACTGGGACCGCATATGGTATTCTATACCATACCTCTTTGAAGACCTCAATGGAAAAACCAGTTGCTTCAAAAGCATTTGTTTCTTTATTCCACTCAACATTGATGAATTCATGGAAATCCCTTTTTTCTGGAACTCCAACCCTTAACTTCTTCCCACTTAGGGGAATTTCCCACCCTTTAGGCACTTCTTTTACTTTTCCTGGCCATACAATTGGATCAAGATTTTCCTTTGAACAATTAGATTGATGATCATCTAACTTCAGTTCCTTTGAAATTCCACACTCTTTTGTCCAGAATCCAACTGGAATTTCTATTCTGCGATTCACATTAACTATCTCAAATGCTGATGGCTGTAATTGGCCATTACTTATGTTAAAATCACCACTCAAACCTTTTGAAGTAAAGCTTTTGATTAAAGGAACAAGTAATGGTCCAGTATCTGAGGTCCCTATTGCTTCTAAATCTGTCAAATTTCCTCGATCAGCCCTTCTCTTGAATTCTGGAGATGTCACACCAACTCGTTCGATTGCCTCTGCTAAAGCTGTTATGCTGTCATAAGCCCACAGCCCAAAAACATTAAGCTCTGTTCTATCCATGTCCGGATTCTCCATATGAAACCTCTTGCTCCATCTCCTTTCAAACTTTTCAAATTCATCAGATTCTGGAATGTAAGCCTTCACACCCAGCACACCTTGCATTGCCTCCATAGTCTTTGAATCCATAGAATCCAAGAAACTAGTCAAAACATCAGCAATTATCCAAGCATATCCCTCATTCATCATCCCAGCTTCTTTTGCCAGCATGAAGAAACGAGATGCAAGATTTGGCAGCATATGAACAACAAACACCCTTGTCCTCATCTTCATTAACTTGCAGAGTTCCAAACGGATTTGATCATCAGTAGCGCCAGAAGAAATAACACTTTGGTATGAGACCAAAGCATTGCTCTCTAGCAAATCCACAGTCAAATATGGCACTAATCCACTTCCATAATTAGTATCTTCGTACACAAAAACAACTTCCCTCCAACCAAATCTCTTCACAATTGCTGCAATTGCTTTCACCTGAGAAGAGGAACACCATGCTGATCTTATAAAGTATTGTGAGTCTTTAGGCGATACTGAAGGACTCGTTGCTGGAGATATTATCGGAACCTTCACATTGTCACCAATATCTATCACAAAGTCTGCTTGAATGGATTGTTGTGGCCCGAATATCGCCATCACTTGACTATTCTTTAACAAATGTATAGCTAAAAGAAAATTTCAACCAGAAGTTACTTAGCTAATTTCCTCAAACTTTGAATCTAATTAAGCTTTATACAAGTAATGAATCTGAGGAAGAAGGCTAAGTATACCTGCAGCAGCTGCAGTAACAACATCTGTCTTGGAATCCATGAAAAGGGGCTCGATCATGGTGCTGTAATTGCGGTTGGAGTAGAAGTCTTCGATTGCCATAGAGATGCAAGTCTTGCATATCTTACCAACAGTTGTATCAAGATTAAGAATAACTCCAATATCAGCCTTTGCAGCAGTTGCATTGAAACCATTCAATGGATCAACGCAAAAGCTCATGAACAAAAACATAAACAACCAAAAGAAGTGTGGATTCTGCATTGGAAAAGCATCAAGATTGAGAGGAGTCAAGTATATATGATATGAAGAAAGCTAATAAAAAAGAGTACCTAGTAGAAAAGTTGAAGCAACGCCTATATAGTATATATAGAATGTACTCAGCAAGCATATTTCTGAGCATGGAATTTCTAGAAAATGATAGAACTAACAAAAATCTTGGAACAGAAAAATTGGCACATAACTACGCGTATTACTAAGTCAATTATAGAATTTGAGCGTATATATTTCAAAAAGTGGACTTTTCAATCCTTATAACAGAATATTGCAGCGACTTGGAGCTGAGGTCTATATTTTTGCTAAAAGCTTTGATCAATTCAAACAGATATTGAATCAAACATGTGGTGGCCATGCTAGATTCCAAGCAACTGATCACATTTCATTACCGAAGGAAAAAGTTGTGAAGTTTAGTATTGCCTTGAGCACACGAAACTCTTGCTCATAGGTTGTCGAGGGCTGACGAGAGAGCAGCTGTTTTACCTGAATATTGCTTTTACACTCTCTATTCGACTCGTGTTTGATCTTCTATTCTTGAACAAGTTCCTGCAAGCTGCAACTGCAAGAAGCTAACATTGTGCGAGAGATTGCATGAAAATTGAAGAGTTTGAATCAGAACATATATAGCTAATTATGCAGTTATCACAACTAACAAGTAAAGCCAATAAATTACCAGCAGAAACCGCAGCAACTCACACAATCATGGTGCTGTGGTTGCGGTTGGAGTACTGGAAATCCTTGACAGCCATAGAATGAATGCTCGAAGTTTTTCATTGGATCAAAGCAAAAGCTCATGAGCAAAAACAAAAGCAACAATTGTGGATTATGCATTGCATAAGCATCAAGACTCAGAGAAGTAAAGAGGTTGTAGACATTGAATCAAACAGGTGATGAACTCTCGTATTATTAAACTTCTACAGTAACATTTTACAATTTATTTACTGCAAGAAAAAGAAGAAAAAAAGTGTACAATTTTGAACCGTTCTCTGCTCTGCATCTGAGGAGAGCATTCCTTCTTCAGGTGATTGCACGACTCTCTGCAGCAAATTAGAAAATAGAATATTGAGCCAATTTTCCCCTCAAAATGTCCTCCCCATATAAAGAAGAGGTTCTAGTAATCATCTCCAACTGATGTGTGGGACACATTTCAACACACCCCTCACACGCAGCGTGGACAACCCATCGCCATCTGTTGGCAACGATTTTCTAGTAATCATCTCCAACGGACTATTTCTCTAAATTTAGCTAGTGATTCCTTTTCTGTCGAGTGAACCATGTTTCACCGTTACCAGCTTGCTTGCTTTCTTTCTTTCTTTGTTGGAGCTTCGATTTGATTAAGGTTAAGCGTTCAATTGTGTAAAGTCATTCAATTTATCTTCGAAGCGGGTCAGGCTGAAAATTTGAGCCCAAGAAAAATGGGTCCGGCCCGGATTTGTTTTCAACACATTGGTCTGTGGGACAACCCTGATTTAAGAATGGGCCTAAGTTAGGAATGGGCCTAAGTTAGGACAACTAAAGCCAACAAATTTAAGGCCTTGGGCTAGACAACTAATAGCTTTTCAGATATAATATCAAACCCAAAACTTGAAACTTTCGAGCAATAAATATTAATTTATTCTAAAAAACTAGTACAAGAATTAAAGAATATGAGTATATACTCTTTGAACAAAAGAGTTTTGATTCCTAGAAAGACCCTGTTTATTAAGGTTAATACATACAGGGAAGACCTATTTTCGTTTAGAATAGCTCTGTTTTTAAACTTAAGAGCCTAAAATCACTAAATTACTAGCTGAATTGTTCCATTTTTCGACAGTGTGAAGATACATTATGAGCCAAAAAATGTTTCTGTACAGTTAAACTAGTAACTAAATATACTCATGAATTAGCCTCCTGTGGCTGTGGTGGTGATGCTGGTTGAATAGTAGTGATCTCCACCGTTGAGAACTCTTCATCTTGTGAAAACATCTCTTCTTCATTACATGGAATGCTAATGGCTGGACTTGCTGCTGAAACTCCAACACCATGATCAGGACTTCGCGATTCCTTTGATGATAACGAATCGTCCTTCTCCCTAGAAAAAACTATAGCTAGTCCGAGAATCCTTTCCTTCACTGAAGCAGCAGATGATAATATGTACCGATTTTCGTATAAGAAAGTGGACAAGAATATAGCCAGAGCAAGTGTCGATGATAGGCCAGCAATCAAGAAAAGCCCCTTAAAACTATCAACATCGAGGCTTTGAGAGGTCCTCAGAGCTCCATCACCATTGGGGCAACTCTTTCCATCTTCTAGCCAAGCTTTAGAGATGCTCACCATTCTCTCTGACTCTTTCAGTTTCAAGATTTCACGTGAAACTTCAAAAACTAGTGGTGAGCCCTTTGGAAATGCCTGGAAAATTTCAATGAAATGTAATCAGTTCTTCAATCTTTTGAGCGCTGACAAGGAAGAGGGAAATAGTGAAGAAATCGGACTTACGTATCCAAGGCCAGAAGTTGGGTATGTTGGACCAATCATGGTATACTTGTCGCAATACTTGGAAAGAAATAGCCTAATGTAAGGGAGTTCATCAATAATTGCACTTACTCCTCCATTTCTGCTCCCTTTGGAGAGAGCTTCATCGAATTGATCCAAAGTGCTGTAGTTTCTTAGCAGTTTAGGATCAAAGTGCCTGTTGTTTTCCAAGAATCCAGCAACAAAGGAGCGATCTTGGTAGCCAACATATTCTCCATTCTTTATCAAATCATTCACATTGTTGATTTTGGGCTGCAGTTGGTCTACCGTTAGCATGGATGTCAAGTTTGCAGTGTAACTCGATGTCAAAACAAGCACAACAAACACCCACACAATGACCACAAATCTTGTTAAGTTGCTCTTCACTTTTTCTCCTGTCATGATAAGTTGAATTAATTAAGGCAACAGAAGAAGAATAGAGAAGCCTTAAAGACTAAAGATGTCAAGAATTATATATGGACTTACTGTGTGCAAAAACAAGTGTGGAGAAAGAGAACCAGAAAATCATCCCAACTTGCTTGTAAGGTGGACCTCGAAATGCTTTATTTTTGCGATGCTCGAGAACCCACACAACAAATCCAGTGAAGACAAAGAATGCTCCAATTGTTAACCAGAGGCCACTTGTTAGAGGTTTCATGAATATCCAGGCATTCTTCCTCTCGTTTTTCGTGATTGGGACAATTATAGCAACTCCAGATTCTGAGTAAGGAAATGTGAAATCAGCGTACTCTAATCTACCGGGTGTGACCGTTATGTCTCCCACCACTGCATCCAATTCCTGTTGTCGTCATTGAAAAGGATTGTCAGTAAGTAAAAGCATGAAGTAATATATCATACAAAATGCTTAGATGTGGCTTCTGCTTTTACCTTATCGGATAATTTCTGAACAATTTCATCATAATTCATATCAAAGGGAATGTATTCAACTGGGACCGCATATGGCATTTCATTCCATACCTCTTCGAAGACATCAATGGAAAAACCAGTTGCTTCAACAGCATTTGTTTCTTTATTCCTCTCAACTTTGATGAATTCATGGAAATCCCTTTTTGCTGGAACTCCAACCCTTAAATTCTTCCCACTTATGGAATTTCCCACCCTTTAGGCACTTCATTTACTTTTCCTGGCCATACAATTGGATCGAGATCTTCCTTTCTACTAAACAATTAGATTGACGATCATCTAACTTCAGTTCCTTTGAAATTCCACACTCTTTACTCCATAATCCAACTGGGATTTCTTTTCCGCCATTCACATTAACTATCTCAAATGCAGATGGCTGTAATTGGCCATTACTTATGTTAAAAAGACCACTCAAACCTTTTGAAGTAAAGTTTCTTATGAAGGAACAAGTGATGGTCCGGCATCCGAGATCCCTATTGCTTCTATATCTGTCGTATTTCCTCCATCAGCCCTTTTCTTGAATTTGGGAGATGTCACACCAACTCGTTCGATTGCCTCTGCTAAAGGTGTTATGCTGTCATAAGCCCACAGCCCAAAAACATTAAGCTCTGTTCTGTCCATGTCCGGATTCTCCTTATGAAACCTCTTGCTCCATCGCTTTTCGAACTTTTCAACTTCATCAGATTTTGGAACATAAGCCTTCACACCTAGTACACCTTGCATCGCCTCCATAGTCTTTGAATCCATAGAATCCAAGAGACTGGTCAAAACATCAGCAATTATCCAAGCATATCCCTTGTTCATCATCCCAGCTTCTTTCGCCAGCATGAAGAAACGAGATGCAAGATCTGGCAGCATATGAACGACAAACACCCTTGTCCGCATCTTCATTAACTTGCAGAGTTCCAAACGGATTTGATCATCACTGGCACCAGAAGAAATAACACTTTGGTATGAAACCAAAGCATTGCTCTCTAGCAAATCCACAGTCAGATATGAAATTAGTCCACTTCCATAATTAGTATCTTCATACACAGAAACAACTTCCCTCCAACCAAATCTCTTTACAAGTGCTGCAATTGCTTTCACTTGAGAAGAGGAACACCATGCTGATCTTATAAAGTATTGTGAGTCTTTAGGCGATATTGATGGACTCGTTGCCGGAGATATTATAGGAACCTTCACTTTGTCACCGATATCTATCACAAAGTCTGCTTGAATGGATTTCTGTGGCCCTAGTATCGCCATCACTTGACTATTCTTTAGCAAATCTATAGCTGCAAGGAAATTTCAAACCAGAATTTAGCTAATCTCCTAGAGCTTTGAATCTAATTGAGCTTTATACAAGTAATGAATCTGAGGAAGAAGACTAAGTATACCTGCAGCAGCTGCAGTAACAACATCTGTCTTGGAATCCATGAAACGAGGCTCGATCATTGTGCTGTAATTGCGGTTGGAGTAGAAATCTTCGATGGCCATAGTGATGGAAGTCTTGCATATCTTTCCGATAGGTGTATCAAGATCAAGAATAACTCCAATATCAGCCTTTGCAGCAGTTGCATTGAAACCATTCAATGGATCAACGCAAAAGCTCATAAACAAAAGCATAAACAACCAAAAGAAGTGTGGATTCTGCATTGGAAACGCATCAAGATTGAGAGGAGTCAAGTATATATGATATGAAGAAAGCTAATAAAAAGGAATACTTAGTAAAAAGAAAAGTTGAAGCAACGCCTATGTACAGAATGTATTCATCAAGCATATTTCCCCGAACGGAAATTCTAGAAAATGATAGTACTGACAAAAATCTTGGAAGTTAAAACAGAAATATTGGCACAAATCTACGCGTATTACTAAGTCAATTATAGAATTTGTGCATGCATACTTCAAAAAGTGGACTTTTCAATCCTTATAACAGAATATTGCAGCAACTTAGAGCTGAGGTCTATACTTTTGCTAAAAGCTTTGACCAATTCAAACGGATATTGAATCAAACGTGGTGGCCATGCTAGATTCCAAGCAACTGATTACATTTAATTAGTGAAGGAAGAAAGACGTGAAGCTTGATTACACGAAACTCTTGCTCCAAGGTTGTCGAATGCTGACCAGAGAGCAACTGTTTTGCCTGAATATTTGCTTTCACACTCTCTATTCGACACGTTTTTGATCTTTTATTCTTGAACAAGTTCCCACAAGCAACTGCAACTGCAACTGCAAGAATCTATAGCTGAGTGAATATTGAAGAGTTTGAATCAGAACATAATAATTTACCAGGAGAATGCTTGAAGGATGTAGGGGCCGAATATTAAGCATAGATTTAGATAAGCTGACCAAAGTAATTAATATATCAAAGTAATTAATTAATATTATAGTGAATGGTATTATCACATCATTCATTTCTTTAATTGCTAGAATTAAATTAAACTATGGTATAGATAACCTGACAAGTCATGGAAATTGACAGTGACTTGCTAGACTAAACTTCTTAGAGCATCCACAGCCGAACTACTTTCCGGTGGAGAGGAGCTCTCTCCCGAGAGCCCCTATAGCCCATGGGTTCTCTTCCCGAGCTCTTTCTATTTTAATATATTATTTTTAATTATTTTTAATTGATTTTTGATTTTGTTTTTTAATAATTTTTTTAATTGATTTTTGATTTTATTAAATTCGAATTTAATAATTTTATTAATTGTATTTTGAATAAAAAAAACACAAATTTTGGAATTTTTTTTATTTAATTCAAACGAAATATGATACGAAATACAATAATGAAAATAAAAATTAAGATAGCTATTTTTGGATCATGCTCCACATTTCAGCTAGGAGGAGTTGATGCTGCTCCAACTGTGACGTCTTGGCCGAGCAACTTGCTATACTGGGTCATGATTTTGCTCCTATAGGCTTGGGCCTTCTTCTCCAAGACGGCGGCTTTTTTTTGTGCCAAAGATAAGTACGTGTCATTAACCTCGGCGTTTGATTGCAAAAAATGCATTTCGTCCTTGCCGGGTTCGGCTTCCAAATCGATCGTCTCTTCAGCTTCTTTTCCTTTTCCTTTACTCCGAGCTTGGGCCTTCGCTTGTTTGGTTCCGATGGGCCGGCTGCGTTTCAGAAAATATCCATCCTCATCCGGCTCTGTGTCGGGATTGCTGGAGTTGGACAACCCATCTACGCCCTTCTGCTTTTTAGAAGCTTGGAAAATATCGTACTTGGGCAGGCGTTGCAACTGCTCATATGCCTTTCCATATTGGAAATGTTGTTTCGTTGCGGCGTAATAGAGGGCACATGCATTGCTGTAAACGTCCTTTGCATCTTCTCCGTTGTTCCAGTCCCTCGTAGCAGTGACATAGTAGCCATGGAAGAGGTTGCATTTGGGCATGATCCGCTGCTAATGACCCTTCAGCATTTTCTTGTTTCTAGGCTTGTAGCCTATGCTTTCAATCGTAGCATTATATCTAGCTACGACTTTATCCCAGAAAATAGTCTTCTTATGTCGATCGCCAACTGCTGGGTCCTCGAAAATGCTAGACCAAACCTTGACAAGATGGGTCGATTCCTCTGGATTGTATGGAGTGGTCTTGGCTCTTTCAGTCGATTCCGGCGGCACTTGAGATGTCGTGGATGCCGGAGCCTTTCCCTTTCCTTTCGTCTTGGCAGGTGAAGGGACGTTAGAAACTGACTCGAATGAGCTAGATAGATTTAGCCCTTCGAGATCTTGAGTCGCACCTCGACTTCCTTTGGACGACGGAGTTTTGAATTGATCGAAGACGGGCGGAGAAACGTCTTGATAACTGCAGCGGAATAGCCCATCACTCCTTGGGGAGTACTTGTGTAGGGAGCGAATCCGAGGTTGGATTGCGGCGGCGGCGGATTGTCGTTGTATTGCATGGAAGACCGGGAACTTAGCCCCTCATCAAAGCGAGAAACATTTCATCATCCATGGCAACAATTTTTTTTTATGAAATAACAAATTTTGAGTAAAATTGTGGAGAATGAGTAGAAATGTGTAGAAGTTGTGTGGAAATTGTGTAGGTGGAGAAAGGAATTTATAAGGAGAAATTGGGGGGTGGCCGTTGAGTAACGTTTATTTTTATTTATTTTTTCGCATGAAATAGAATTTAAAAAATAAATAAATAAATAGAGGGGGCTGACGTCAAAATGACATCAGCACATCCAAAGCTGAAGAGCGCGAGCCGGACTCTAGATTGCAAGTCGGGCGCGAGCCCCATCGGGCTCGCCAGCAGTGCAGGGGCTCGGCGGCGGGCTCGAGCCCCCCCTTCCCCGACCCGCTGTACATGCTCCTATCTCCTATACCTGCCATCCAGCTGCCTTTTAACAGCATTTTCATGTACATTAATTAATATGCCAAATTAATGGAATGTGAATTTGTTACTGAGTTATGAGACCTCCAAATATATCCATCTTTCCTATCAAATAAATCAATTAGTTGAAGCTGTTGCATTCTATATGAGGAAATATAGTCAAGTTTTGAATATTTGGCCATAAATCACACTAAAATATTCAATCAAATTTAGGGTCTCCAAATCAAGTTGGCTTGAATAAAAGTAAGTATATAATTAATTAATGCTAAGTTAGTACGCAATAGTAATCGTTAATAATAGAAGGTACTTGAGATTTATTCTCATTCAAATAGGGCACAAATTGGTAGCGCTGTATATGGATGTTTAGCGATGGGGGTCATGGCCTTGTGTTTACTCCATTCATATAGCTCTATCATCTCATTAAAGAGCCGTTAGCACTTTAATTAACACTATAAACTAGTAATTAAAGTAAGGACTACTCTATTTATGTTTATATCTGTATAGGAAAAAAGAAAATAAAGTTATCGCCTAGTCAAGATTAATGGGTAATGCACATACATCTATGACTGCCATAGAATGAATGCTTGAAGCTTTTCAATGGATCAAAGCAAAAGCTCGTGAGCAAAAACGAGAGCAACAATTGTGGATTATGCATTGTAAAAGCATCAAGACTCAGAAAAGTTAAGAGGCATGCAGTTTGATAAACTATACCACTTCTTGTAGGCATTGAATCAAACAGGTGATGAACTCTCATATTATAATACTCTACAGTAACAGCTTACAATTTACTTGCTGCAAAAAAAAAAAAAAAAAAAAAAAAAAAAAGTGTTCAATTTTGATCCCTTCTCTGCTCTGCATCTGGGGAGAGCATTCCTTCCTCACATAAAACGGTGATTTCAGGACTCTCTGCAGCAGCTATTTCTTCAAGCTTAGCTAATGATTCCTTTGAAAATGGCGACGGCGGTGTATCATCTCTCTCCCCACCTTCAAAACCAGTTCTCGATTCCATCGACGATTTATCAACTCTTTCCCGATCAAAAGCTCCGGCAAGATCGGAGAGCTTTCTCTTCATGGATGCGCGAGTGGTGAAAACACTGCGATTCTTGTACAAGAAGATGAACAAGGAGATGGCTAGAGCTGATAAAGAAGAGAGCCCAGAAATCAAAAAGAGGCCCTTAAAATGGTCCAGATCGAGGCTCTTCGATGCGTCGGCGGTTCCATTCCGACAGCCGCAATTTTCCGTGCCAAACCACTTGTTCGAAATGTTCTCCATTTTCCCATTCTCCTTCACTTGCATGATTGCCCTCGACGCATCAGGTGCCAGCGGCGAACCCTTTTGGAACGCCTGCAAAAAAATCGAAAGAGTTATAAAAGGAAACCGCGAGATGAAGATGAAGATGAAGAAGAAGGAAAAATGGCGACTCACGAATCCGAGACCGGATTTCTTGTAGGTAGGGCCCATGCTGGTGTATTTGTGGCAGTATTTGCTGAGGAAGAGACTGATGGAAGGCAAGGTATCGACGACTGCGCTTACTCCGCCATTTTTGCTACCTTTGGAGAGGGCTTCATCGTATTCCTCGAAGGAGGTGAAGACTTTGAATTTGGAGGTGTCTGAATTAGTACTGTTTAAGACTGTCCTCATGAAAGAGCCCTCCTTGAACCCGATGTACTCGCCTCTCTTCGTCAGATCGCGAATGTCGGTGGGGGCGAGCTTCTGTACTGTGAGCATGGAGGTCAAGCTCGCTGTGTAGCTGGAGGTTAGGACAAGAACCACGAACAGCCATACTATCACCACGAATCTCGACAAGTTGCTCTTCACTTTCTCCTCTGTTAATAAAAAAAAAGGAAAAGGCTCAAATATTTTATAAGAGGTTTGTATATGGTGTCAATTGGAGTCTTCTAAGTAGAGCTGTCGAAGGAGCCCCGTCGAGCCGTAAAAACGGGCCAAAATACGGCCCGTTTTACATGGCCGAGGTGTTTTTGACATACCTGAGGCCTGTTGAGCTTGGAACAGTTCTAATTCTAGCAATTTGGATTAACCATTTTAAGAGTCTTAGTTTTTCTGGACTTACTATGTGCGAAGACGAATGTCGAGAAAGAGAACCAGAAGATCATCCCGACTTGTTGTAGGGGAGGGCCTCGGAACTCTTCATTCACGCGATGCTCGAGGGCCCAAACTACGAACCCGGTGAAGATGAAGTATGCACCAATGGTTAGCCAAAGACCCCTTGTGAGAGGTTTCATGAAAATCCAAGTACTCCTGTCGTCCTCGATCGGGACGACGGTGGAAGCTCCAGAATCGATGAACGGAATGGCAAAGTCGACGTATTTCGATCTGTGTGCTGAAATGGTTATAGCAGCTACCACCACATCGAAATTCTGTCCACGACAACAACAATTTTAGTCTTGTTTAGAGTTCACAAAACAGATAAACAAGACTAAAATGGTGCAAACCAGATCTTCTGCTGTAGCATTGTGCAGCATCTCCTATTAAATCTAATAGAAAGATGCCATACAATGATGCAGCAGAGGATCATGCCATATATACCTTAAGGAACACTTGATCAATAAGGTGATCAAAGCTTGCGTCAGCATTTTCGAAGGGAATGTACTCGTACTCGACAGGGTACTCCATCGATCTCATGACTTCTTCGAATACATCAATGCAGAAGCCATTTGCATTAACACGACCCGTTTCCCTATCCCATTCGACGTTGATGAGTCCACTAGTTCTAGACTTCAAAGGAACTCCGACTCTCAGCTTCTTGTTTGCGTTCATCCCCCAACCTTTAGGTGCTTCGCTTGTTTGCCCCGGCCACACAACGGCTCCGAGGCTCTTCATAGCATCATTTCCCACTAAACCCTTTGAAATCCCTTGATTTTCCCTCCAAAATCCAACTCTGTTTGCTCCATTGCCTATCACATTCATGATCTCAAACACAGATGGCTGCAGCTCACCATTGCTCATCTTGAAATCTCCACTCAAACCTTTGAGCTCATAGTTTCGGATCAAATTAAGAAAATATGGATCACTATTTGAAATCCCTATTGCTTCCAAATCAATCGTGTTCGCTCTGTCAACCCGTTTCTTGAATTTTTGAGACGCCACACCTACTCTTTCGACTGCCTCAGCTAGTGCTGTTACGCTGTCATAAGCCCAAAAACCAAAAGCATTAAGTTCTACTCTTTCCATCTCTGGATTCTCTTTATAGAACCTCTTCTTCCATCTCCTAGTGAAGTCTTTAACTTCACTAGAACTCGGGATATAAGCCTTTACGCCTAGTGCACCTTGCATTGCCTCAATTGTATCCCGATCTGCAGAATCCAACAAACTAGTAATCACCTGAGAAATTATCCAAACATAGCCCTCATTCATCATCCCAACTCTTCGCGCCATTTTGAAGAAACGCCGTGCGAGAGATGGAATCATGTGAACTACAAACACCCTTGTTTGCATGTTCTTCAACCTATGCAGATGATCAAGAATCTGATCATTTTCAGCAGAAGGTGAGATGGATGTCATGTTTGAGACTAGAGCACTGCTTTCTAGCAAATTCTCAGTCAAATATGGCAGTAATCCACTCCCATAATTACTGTCTTCGTAAACTAGAACCACTTCTCTCCAATTGAAATTTCTTACCACAGCTGCTATTGCCTTGGCTTGAGAAGTTGAGCTCCATGATGATCTGATGAAGTATGGCGATTCTTGAGGCGATAGAGATGGACTCGTTGCTGGAGATATTATTGGGACTTTCACTTTGTTACCAATATCTATCACAAAGTCTGCTTGAGTCGATCTCTGAGGCCCGAAAATCGCCATTACTTGAGTGTTCTTGATCAGATCAATGGCTGCACAGAAGTTAAAAACATGAAAGTAAGTTGAATTTCTCAGACTCAGACCAACAACCATCACTCAATTTACAAAATCAGATCAATCAACGTAAGTACTTTTATAACAGAATAACAATGTATAGTTATTATGACTTAACCTGCAGAAGCTGCATCAACGGCATCAACCTTCGAATCTCTGAAGTGAGGCACGATCATCGTGTTATAACTGTTTCTGGAGTAGAAATCTTCAATGGCCATAGAGATGCAAGTCTTAAATATCTTTCCCAAAGTGGTACTTTCATCAAGAATGACTCCAATGTCGGCCTTCGTAGCAGTCGCATTGAATCCATTCGACAGAGTAAAATGAAAACTTTGGAAGAGAAGCAAATGCAACATGCAAAATTTCGAAATATGCATAATGAAAAGCATTGAGTGTTATCTAAAATTCGTAAATTTTTGAAACATATAAATAGCTTCCTTGTGCATGTAAATTTCTGCAAATTTCTAACTATAGTAACGTTTTTGACCAACATATAAGTTCCTATTTTGAAATATTCATATTCAAAAACATCAAATATTCAAGAGTAGAAAGGCAAGGATAACCAGACAAAGAAAGTTTGTGGAGAATATATGTTTTTGAAAAATTGTCATGTAAACTTCTAAACTTTTGCAATGGCCTAAATAGCATTTGGTAAAGATCTTCGAGAAATAAAATTTGAGTACATTTGAATATGTCTACATTTTCTTGACATGTACTGAATTTGAGTACTAATTACCAAGTCAAATGATAGATTCTAGTAGTTTAGAATCGGATTTCATGGCATGTAAATATGTCTACATTTTCTTGCAAAAGAAGTTGCATGAAAATTCCACAATTATTTGGCATGTAATGTAATGATTGTTCATTTTTATGTGAAATTGTGGATAAGTGGGATTTAATTTTGCTTGACTACAAATAATATACGAGTATTATTAGTTTGGAGAATTTCAAATAGAGACGTGGTGGATTTGAATCTGACTTTCACCTCAAGTAAAAAAGACTAATTCAACAATCCCAAATGTATTATTGTCCCTAAATTATTTGTTAATATAATCATGACAAATAAGCTTATCATATATTCATATGATTAGATGAAAAGGGCTCTTCTCTTTCCTTTTTTTTTTCCTTTCTTTTTTTTAGTTAATGATTATTTGATGAAAAGTCAAAACATGTTTTTAAGAACTAATTGTAGATAGCCCATTGTGGGTTGAAATGGGCCATAAACTGGGCCCATCTAGACATGTTTCAGCATAAATGAACTACTTCATGCAATTACAACAACAGATCATTGCTGAATGATGACAGACATACAAATCATATTTATAGTGAATGGTCCACAGGCCAAATCCACCCACCATTTCACACACACACCCACACCCACATGTGTGTGTGTGTCTGCAAATGGAGGGTGGATCTTGCATCAAGTCCATTCAGAAAAGAGACCTATATCTACCTCTCCTTACTTCTATTCCTACTCTCCACCACTACCAATTCCTTCACAACATCTCTCATGGAAGGCCTTTTCCCAGCCTCCATCTCAGTACACCTCAAAGCTAACACCACCACATCTTCTACTTGCTTCTTCACACTTGAATCCACCAACTCATCCACAATTTCAACATCAACAATCTCTCCGACGTCTCTACCCTCGTTCCACACGCCCCTCGCCCACCCAACGACGTCCACTCCTTCACCAAACGAGGCATCCGACGCTCTCTTCCTCGTCACCAGCTCCAACAGAACCACACCATATGCATAAACATCAGACTCCCTACTGCTCCTCGTTGAGAACGCGTTCTCTATCAAAATAAGAAAGAAAACAAAAAAAAAGCTCATGTTTTAGCCTCTTCGCAAAAGAAATAGATCAAGAATTCAAGAATGTAAATGCCATTTTACTCAACCACTTCTTGTAGGCATTGAATCAAACAGGTGCTGAACTCTCGTATTATTATACTTCTACAGTAACAGTTTACAATTTATTTACTGCAAAAAAAAAAAGTGTTCAATTTTGATCCGTTCTCTGCTCTGCATCTGGGGAGAGCATTCCTTCCTCACATAAAATGGTGATTGCAGGACTCTCAGCAGCAACTATTTCTTCAAACATAGCTGGTGATTCCTTTGAAAATGGCGACGGCGATGTATGATCTCTCTCCCAATCTTCAAAACCAGTTCTTGATTCCGTCGACGATTTATCAACTCTTTCCCGATCAAAAGCTCCGGCAAGATCGGAGAGTTTTCGCTTGATGGAGGCGCGAGTGGTGAAAACACTGCGATTCTTGTACAAGAAGAGGAACAAGGAGATGGCTAGAGCTGATAAAGAAGAGAGCCCAGAAATCAAAAAGAGGCCCTTAAAATGGTCGAGATCGAGGCTCTTCGATGCGTCGGCGGTTCCATTCCGACAGCCGCAGTTTTCCGTGCCAAACCACTTGTTCGAAATGTTCTCCATTTTCCCATTCTCCTTCACTTCCATGATCGCTCTCGATGCATCAGCTGCTAGCGGCGAACCCTTTTGAAACGCCTGCAAAAAAAATTCGAAAAGTCATAAAAGGAAACTGCATGAAGAAGAAGAAGACGATGAAGAAAATGGCGACTCACGAATCTGAGGCCGGATTTCTTGTAGGTAGGGCCCATGCTGGTGTATTTGTGGCAGTATTTGCTGAGGAAGAGACTGATGGAAGGCAAGGTATCGACGACTGCGCTTACTCCGCCATTTTTGCTACCTTTGGAGAGGGCTTCATCCTATTCCTCGAAGGAGGTGAAGACTTTGAATTTGGAGGTGTCTGAATTAGTACTGTTTAAGACTGTCCTCATGAAAGAGCCCTCCTTGAACCCGATGTACTCGCCTCTCTTCGTCAGATCGCGAATGTCGGTGGGGTCGAGCTTCTGTACTGTGAGCATGGAGGTCAAGCTCGCTGTGTAGCTGGAGGTTAGGACAAGAACCACGAACAGCCATACTATCACCACGAATCTCGACAAGTTGCTCTTCACTTTCTCCTCTGTTAATAAAAAAAAGGAAAATGCTCAATTTTTTATAAGAGCTTTGTATATGGTGTCAATGGAGTCTTCTAACTAGAGCTGTCGAAGGAGCCCCGTCGAGCCGTAAAAACGGGCCGAAATATGGCTCGTTTTACATGGCCGAGGTGTTTTTAACCCACCCGAGGCCTGTTGAGCTAGAACAGTTCTAATTCTAGCAATTTGGATTAAGCATTTTCAGAGTCTTAGTTTTTTGGACTTACTATGTGCGAAGACGAGTGTCGAGAAAGAGAACCAGAAGATCATCCCGACTTGTTGTAGGGGAGGGCCTCGGAACTCTTCATTCACGCGATGCTCGAGAGCCCAAACCACGAACCCGGTGAAGATGAAGTATGCATCAATGGTTAGCCAAAGACCCCTTGTGAGAGGTTTCATGAAAATCCAAGTACTCCTGTCGTCCTCGATCGGGACGACGGTGGAAGCTCCAGAATCGATGAACGGAATGGCAAAGTCGACGTATTTCGATCTGTTTGCTGAAATGGTTATGCCGGCTACCACTACATCAAAATTCTGTCCACGGCAACAACAGTTTTGGTCTTGTTTAGAGTTTATAAAACAAATAAACAAGGCTTAAAACTGTGATCCTCTAATGCAGCATTGTGCAGCATCTCCTATTAGATCTAATAGAAGATGTCGTACAATGATGCAGCAGAGGATCATGCCATATATATACCTTAAAGAACACTTGATCAATAAGGCGATCGTAGTTAGATGCAGTGCTATTTGCATCAGCATTTTCAAAGGGAATGTACTCGTACTCGACAGGGTACCCCATCGATCTCATGACTTCTTCGAACACATCAATGCAGAAACCAGTTGCATTAACACGACCCGTTTCCCTGTCCCATTCGACGTTGATGAGTCCACTAGTTCTAGCCTTCAAAGGAACTCCGACTCTCAGCTTCTTGTTCGCGTTCATCCCCCAACCTTTAGGAGGGTCGCCTGTTTGCCCCGGCCACACAACGGCTCCGAGGCTCTTCATAGCATCATTTCCCTCCAAACCCTTTGAAATCCCATGATTTTCCCTCCAAAATCCAACTCTGTTTGCTCCATTGCCTATCACATTCATGATCTCAAACACAGATGGCTGCAGCTCACCATTGCTCATCTTGAAATCTCCACTCAACCCTTTGAGCTCGTAGTTTCTAATCAAATCAAGAAAATATGGATCACTATTTGAAGTCCCTATTGCTTCCAAATCAGTCGACTTCGCTCTACCAACCGGTTTCTTGAATTTTGGAGACGTCGTCACGCCTACTCTTTCGACTGCCTCAGCTAGTGTTGTTACACTGTCATAAGCCCAAAGCCCAAAAACATTAAGTTCTGTTTTGTCCATCTCCGGATACTCCTTATGAAACCTCTTCTTCCATCTTCTAGTGAAGTTAGAAACTTCACTAGAACTCGGGATATAGGCTTTCACGCCTACTGCACCTTGCATCGCCTCAATAGTTTCCGAATCTGCAGAATCCAACAAACTAGTGATCACCTGAGAAATTATCCAAACATAGCCCTCATCCATCATCCCAACTCTTCGCGCCATTTTGAAGAAACGCCATGCGAGAGATGGAATCATGTGAACTACAAACACCCTTGTTTGCATGTTCTTCAACTTATGCAGATGATCAAGAATCTGATCATTTTCAGCAGAAGGCGAGATGGAGGTCATGTTTGAGACTAGAGCATTGCTTTCTAGCAATTCCTCAGTTAGAAATGGTAGTAATCCACTCCCATAATTACTGTCTTCATAAACTAGAACCACTTCTCTCCAATTGAAATTTCTTACCACAGCTGCTATTGCCTTGGCTTGAGAAGTTGAGCTCCATGATGATCTGATGAAGTATGGCGATTCTTGAGGCGACAGAGATGGACTCGTTGCTGGAGATATTATTGGGACTTTCACTTTGTTACCAATACTTATCACAAAGTCTGCTTGAGACGGTCTATGAGGCCCGAAAATCGCCATTACTTGAGTGTTCTTGATCAGATCAATGGCTGCAACAGAAGTTCAAACTATGAAAATAAGTTGAATTTCTTGAGAAGCAAATTAACTCAAGTAGTGTTCAAAAAAAATACTAGCAAACTTGAGCCATGCATGTGAGTTCAATTATTTAGTGAATCCACCTAAGAAGAAAACTCAGTCCAACAACTTCGGTGATGAGTTTTCTACCAAAATAAAATCTGAGTCTTCACTCAATTTACTTCAAAGATTGAAAATCTCATTTCTGCAGTGTACTAAACATACATGATTGTCGATTCATGAATTGTAACCATGCTTAAAAATCGATCAAAAGAAGTGCTTTTATAACAGAATAACAATATATATACTTATCATGACTTAACCTGCAGAAGCTGCATCAACGGCACCGAGGTTCGATTCTCTGAAGTGAGGCACAATCATTGTGCTATAATTGTTTCTGGAGTAGAAATCTTCAATGGCCATAGAAATGCAGGTCTTAAATATCTTTCCCAAACTGGTGCTTTCATCAAGAATAACTCCAACGTCAGCCTTTGAAGCAGTCGCATTATATCCATTCGACAAAGTGGAATGAAAACTTAGGAAGAGAAGCAAATGCAGCATGCAAATTTTCGAAATCTGCATAACTGAAAGCATTGCAGTGAGTGTTATGTAAATTTTGAGACATATAAATACCATCATTGTGCATGTAAATTTCTGGACATCTCAGCTTGTAAATTTCTAACTATAGTAACGTTTTTGACCAATATATAATTTCCTATCTTGAAATATTCAAAAACATCAATATTCAAGAGCAGGAAGTCAAGTATAACCAGACAAAGAAAGTTTATGGAGAATCTATGTTTCTTTTTTCTTTTTCTATTTTTTTTTTTTTCTTTTCTTTTTTTTTTCCCCCTGAAAGAACAAAACTACGAAGTCAATGTATAACTAGATATTTGTAGTTTTATTTTCAAAACACGAGACTATGAACTAGGAAGTCAAGTCAAGTATGTAAATTGCCATGTAAACTTCTAAACTTTTGCAATGGCCTAAATCTATATAGCATTTGGCAAAGATCTTGTAGAACTAAAATTTGAGTACTACTACCAAGTCAAATTATAGATTCTAGTAGTAGTTTAGAATCGGATTTCATGACACGTAAATATGTCTACATTTTCTTGCAAAAGAAGTTGCATGGAAATTCCACAATTATTTGGCATGTAATGTAGTGATTGTTCATATTTATGTGGAAAGTGGGGCCTAATTTTGCTTGACTACAAAATAATATTGTTAGGTGTTCGTTTTCACTTCACTAGTACCACACCCGTGCGATTCACGATAAATTATATTATATATGTCAATTAAAATTTTTGTATTATGTATGATGATCATATCTTTTTTGTTGAAGTTTCTTAAAAAAATCAATTATTGTTTATAAATTAGTTATTTATGGATCCAATATTATTGTAGAATTGTAATATATGTCTCATATATATTTTAGAGTATTTTTTGGGGCCTTTTGGTTAGAGGAGGGAAATGGAAATGAGTGAACAAAGGGAAATGAAAGAAAATGAATAAAAATGATTCTCTATATTCCAATTCATTTCATCTGATTACCCCAAACAAAACGGCCCCTTAATGCATTTTAAGATTTATAATACTAAATCAAATTAATGTTCATACTTTGTCCCTCCCACAAATTTAATTCGGAAGAAAGGCACAGATGTTTAAGAAAATAATTTTTTATAATAAAATAAGAATTGTAAAGTAGCATTTCAAGGTAGATTCGACGCATGGTTACACAATCATGACCACTTCAAAGCAATCAAATATCCGATTGTGTGTACATCATTCATAATATCAAGAATTTTATCTGAGGTATATGCTTTGTCTGATCTTAAATGTTATTTGCTTTTTAGACTTATTCATTGAAATCAAGTAATGATTAACCAACTCCACTACATCAAGCGTTGGTATCGCACCAGTGCAAATAAATCATGTCGTGAGAAAATGAGAACATTGCTTAAAACTATACAAAATCATGCTTAAATATGCATGAGAATTATGCTTATTATACCATTGTGCTTTTACTGTACAAATTGATGCTTAAATAAAATTATGTTTAAATCAATATCGATTATAGATCTAACTAAGATCAATGATCCATATTTATTCTTATTTCTTCTCGCCATAACTTATTTATATATGAACCAAGCAATATAATATATATATATATATATATATATATAGCAAAAATATCATTTACAAAATATACTACTCTAGGTATTGAGCTTATCATGAGTTGAGATCCCGTAAGAAATAGATTTTTCGTAAAAATATATTTAAAAAAATGATGCTATTTATGGACAAATACAATGCATCTAATGCTCAATTATAATGTAATGTGCATCATAATGCATTCTTAGTATTATTATGATGCACCATCACTCCCAACGACGTCTTTCCTAGAGGATTTCATTTGCTCATAAACACCTTGATCGAATTAGTATAGCATCGCCAACGCTACTACGTAAAAGTACTTCAGCATATTTCCTGATAAAGGTGATATTTTGTAATCTCTATTGGAATCATACACAGCACAACGAAAGTAATCCAGCCAAAGAAATTTTATTGCCATGGTTGTGTTCAACAATCAGAATCTTGTGATCATAAATATTTCAAAAAAAAAAAAAAAAAAAGAAACAAAAAAAAACCAAGTGATTATCATTGCAAGACAATTCAGCTAGATGATATATATCCAATATTACAACAATACAACCAACATAAGTAAATGTAAAATATAATAACACTAAATACGTGAGTTGTGTGTGAATGATTTTGTTTGCAAAAATATGAAATATATAGGTAAAAAGCATTTTAAAAATAGAAAATACGTTAATTCTTAGCATTGGAACGTCTAAATTGATTAGCTAAATTGAAAATATGCAATTGTGATTTGTGGTATCGTTCATATTGGTGGTTTTTACCAAATGATATATTAAGAAAACACAAAAAAATAGGATATAGTACATTGTAAAAAACATTGTAAAAGAGGAAATACATTAATTCTTAGCATTGTAACGTCTGAATTGATTAGCTAAATTGAAAATTATTAATGTACAATTGTGATTTACTATTTATATAGGTGATTAATATAAATGATATATTAAAAAAAACCCAAAAATATAAGTTACTATAAATAGCGACTGATAGTCGTTATTATTGTATAGATTTAGTTCAAAAAAGTATGAGAGTGTTTTTGATTGTAGAATTTTAATATATATATATATAGATACAAAAGTATACTTTTGTAACGTCTATTAGTGATTGATTTGAAAAATATTAATTATTTGTCTTAAATTAGGTTTTTGTAACATTTATAATCATAGAAATGCTCCAATGCCCATCGTTGGCACGTTTAATGTGTCCACGAATGACGTGACATTGATATAAATAAAGGTAATATTTTTGTACCCATGGTGGACATTGGAGCATTACTCTTTATAATGAATTGATTGATTGAAAATAATTGTTGAGCACTTATGACTTATAAGTCATTTAAAAAAATGAAAGTTGAAGGATAACAAAATGAAAAGTTACTACTATAAAAGACATTCTACGACTCATGTTATTTAGTACTATTTGATTAGTAGTAATTAGTAATTTGGTAAATAAATTTACAGCAAAATTTGAATTTTGAATATGTACTATCATAAAATTCGCAATAGTCAAGACTAATTTGAGCACTTTAAATTTACAAATTTTCTAATAGTAAATTATGGTTGGTGGGCTTGGCAATGCATATTAAATATTGATGTGGCTAATGAAAAATATTAAATCTGAAAATGGGGCGTTTCTTTGTCTTGTAATTTCGAAATGGTTATATTAAAAAGATTACAGAGAAGTCTTACCACTTACGTTATTGTATTTAATATAAACATTTAATACCTACATATATAGTCATTATTATTTTTATATATTATATTAGTGATAATAAATACTCCTGAAATATTATTTATATTAATACCTACAAGAATATTATTTACATTAACCTGAAAGAATTAAGTAAATTTAAAAATATATGTTATAAAAAATGGTTACCCGTAGCTCTTATTATTGTATAGATAGATGTCTGCCTATATAAAATAAATTTCCCCTATTAGATTGATTCTCTAATGTTCTATTATTCACCAAAGACCTCAATGAAGATAATATAATTCGTTCATGTATATTTGAGTTCGTTGTTTGCAAGGTTGAGACAAGCATGCATCTCGAAATCAAATTGTATATATTTGGAAAGTTGCTGCATAAATAGAATAATAATGTATCACAAAAATCTATTGTCAAGATGTATAATCCAAAAATCACACAAGATCTAAACATAATAATTATAAAGTGATTAAAATAATACGGAGTAAGAAAAAGGCTAGATATCGTCTTCTATGATGACATGTTATTGTTACTCATCAGAATACAATATGCGTGGAAATTCATCAATTCACACATTAAGTTAAAATTTACATTGAAGTAGAACACAATGAAAAATATTTCAACTAACCAAATAAAACTGGGCTTTCATTAAAAAAATGAACTTCTACATTATCACATATTATTAAGAAGAAAATTATATTCTCTTCAAAAAAAAAAAAAAAAAAATCTATTTAACGACTACTCCTTACATTGATATTGTACTATGAAATAATACAAAACAATTGAAGTGTACAAGTATTTGGTTGCAGAATTCTAAATTATATAGTCACAAAACATAATTAAATTTGGAAAGAAATTAAATTGTCACCTTAAATTATGCTTTTGTAACATTTTTTATTTATTGGCAGATTGAAACTTATTAATGTCAACTCATGATATACCATCTAAATATATGATTTCTAAAAATAGTAAATTGAAAATAAGAAAAAATAAAACTTACTAAAAACGGCACCCCGTAGTCGTTATTATTATATAGATTTTCATTTTCGAGAATTTAGAATAGACACATGTGGCGGATTTGAATCTCACTTTTCAGCTTAATCAAAAAGACTAATTCAACAATCCCAAATGTATTATTGTCCCTAAATTATTTGTTAATATAATCATGACAAATAAGCCTATCATAATATGATTAGATGAAAAGGGCTCTTCTCTTTCCTTTTTTTTTTTTCCTTTCTTTTTTTTAGTTAATGATTATTTGATGAAAAGTCAAAACATGTTTTTAAGAACTAATTGTAGATAGCCCATTGTGGGTTGAAATGGGCCATAAACTGGGCCCATCTAGACATGTTTCAGCATAAATGAACTACTTTATGCAATTACAACAACAGATCATTGCTGAATGATGACAGACATACAAATCATATTTATAGTGCATGGTCCACAGGCCAAATCCACCCACCATTTCACACACACACCCACACCCACATGTGTGTGTGTCTGCAAATGGAGGGTGGATCCAGGGCCGGCCCTGACAATCTCGGGGCCCTAGGCAAAATCAAATATATGGGCCTCCTTATATAAAAAAAATATTTAACAAGTTCGAGAAATAATTTACAATATTTAGTTAGACAAAGAATTATTTGCGGTCCGCCGCAACATGCGATCCAATCAATTTTAACCCAAAACCTAACAGTCCCACAATTTTAGGTTCAGGTTATATGGAGTGGCGAAGGCATTCCGCACCATTAGACCAGGCTGATGGACTTGAGATCCTCTATCCCCAAAATGGTATCTCAGTGGTGTTCCAAAATTTAATTTCTATTAATTTTGTTCATTTTCTTCAATAAATTTATTTTATAATGACTTAGTTTAATTTTATGATTATTTTTAAGGGTTCACCCATGCCATTAGGGTTTATATTTATTTTTTAGCATTTAATTTCACCTTTATTAGTACTCCCTCCGTCTCGCCGAATTCGCCTTGTTTCTTTTTTGCCTTTTTTGACATGTTTTTCCACGCTTCTCGAATTCAGATTTTAAAATGGATTTTTAAAGAATTCTTTCTTTTACGGGATACTACAAGTTGTAGTATCCCGTAAAAGAAAGAATTCTTTAAAAATCCATTTTAAAATCCGAATTCAAGAAGCGTGGAAAAACATGTCAAAAAAGGCAAAAAAGAAACAAGGCGAATTCGGCGAGACGGAGGGAGTATATTATAGTTGATAAATTCAAAACTAAAGTATATAATTTTAAAAAAAAAATCAATTTTTTCTTATAAATGTGTATTATGATTTACTAAATTATAGTATGAGCTGATGGGATGGGAGTGTATCAGATATCATCACAGGCTGATGGGATGGGAGTGTATCTCATTTAGTTATGAGCTACAAATTGTACAATACAATTATACAAAATAGATATAAAATAAATAAAATTAAGTCCCAAATAGATACAAAAAAATTGGGCCCCATTTTTCGATAGGCCCTAGGCCCTTGCCCCCCTTGCCTACCCTCAGGGCCGGGCCTGGTGGATCTTGCATCAAGTCCATTCAGAAAAGAGACCTATATCTACCTCTCCTTACTTCTATTCCTACTCTCCACCACTACCAATTCCTTCACAACCTCTCTCATGGAAGGCCTTTTCCCAGCCTCCATCTCAGTACACCTCAAAGCTAACACCACCACATCTTCTACTTGCTCCTTCACACTTGAATCCAACAACTCATCCACAATTTCAACATCAACAATCTCTCCGACGTCTCCACCCTCGTTCCACACGCCCCTCACCCACCCGACAATGTCCACTCCTTCACCAAACGAGGCATCCGACACTCTCTTCCTCGTCACCAGCTCCAACAGAACCACACCATATGCATAAACATCAGACTCCCTACTGCTCCTCATTGAGAATGCGTTCTCTATTAAGAAAGAAAAAATGCGCATATTTTAGACTCTTAGCAAAAGAAAGAGATCAAGAATTCAAGAATGTAAATGCAAGTACACCAACCTGGAGCAATGTAACCAATAGTGCCCTCAATTGCAGCTTGTGCTGAAGAAACCGACTCATCCAAGAGCTTGGCTATGCCAAAATCAGAGATGTGAGCCTCCATTTCCGAGTCGAGCAAGATGTTCATAGGCTTGATATCGCAGTGTATAATAGGAGGATCACAGTCAAAGTGAAGGTACATGAGGCCTTGAGCAGCACCAAGAGCTATTCTGTAACGAACTTCCCATTTTAAAGGTGGCGGAAGATGAATCTCATGCAGAACATCATGTAGGCTGCCATTTTCCATATAAGTGTACAAAATCAGACCATAATCCTTCCTCAACCAGAAGTCTTCGAACCTAACTAGGTTACGGTGTCTGACCTTACCAATGGTCTGAATTTCGCATACCATGCTCGCATTTCCTCCCTTTGATCCAGCAAACGACAGCTTCTTCAAAGCATAAACTTTGGTTGGAGTCAATGTCACCTTGTAAACTATCCCATGCGCTCCTCTCCCAACAATATATTTCTCGTGTAGATTCTCAGTAGCTTCCATCACTTGATTGAGTAGAGATGAAGCACCTTCTTCTGCATTGGCTAATAGATCCCCTTCATGGCCCTTATGCCTTATGAACGCACAAGAAACTCCAAGAACGAGAATAATAGCAAAAAGGGATGATGCAGAGACGATCGTTGCAATATTAACATGATTCAAGCTTCTTTTTCTTGATTGTTGACTACATAATTTGAAGGGGTTACTGCCCTCACACCTCCCTCCACTACAATCCATGCATAAATCTCGATTGCCAGCAAATGATGAGGGCGAAGAAATCAGAAATTTCGTTAATGCAGGCAGAATAGGACCAGCAAAAGAGTTGTAAGAAACATTGACCTCAGTTAATGAATGGAGTTCACCAATAGTCTCTAAGCTTCCAGAAAGATTATTGCAGCAGATATCCAACTGCTCTAGCATTTTCAGCTTCCCAAATTCATGTGGTAGAGAGCCTATAAACGCGTTTCTGCTGAGATTCAATGATCTCAGGCTCTGAGCTTCGACTTCAAGACCTATGGAAGGAGGGATAGGCCCTCCTAATTGATTCCCACCGAGCTGCAAAGATGAGAGCTTCCCAAGTTTAAATAAGGAAGTAGGCATACCTCCTCCAAAACGATTTTCACTCAGATCCAAAGTGGATAATTCCCCCAAGCTTCTTAAGCTGGCAGGGATCGTGCCATTTAACAGATTGCTTCCCAGATCAAGCTTCGACAACTTGTGACAACTCGAAATCTGTGATGGCAGCATGCCTTCTAGAAGATTGTGAGAGAGACTTAGGTACTCGAGATTCGCAAGAATTCCCATCTCAGGAGGTATACCACCAGTGAGCTTATTGTGAGATAAGTCTACAGAAGTAACATTAGCAAGACTGCTCAAACTAGAGGGAATTGAACGACTAATGCTATTGTTACTAAGATCCATGTACTGAAGCTCTGAATGCTTCGCAAAATCTGGGATTCTACCTTTGAGGCGATTCTGTTTGAGAATGAGCCTCGTCAAAGTAATGCAACTCCCAATATCATAAGGAATACTTCCTTCAAAGCTATTCTGACCCAAGATAAGCTTCGTCAACTTCTTCCCAAAGCAAAGATTTGGCGGTATAGGGCCGGTGAACTTGTTTCTTGTGAGATCGACTACTGTTAGGCTACTATTGATTCCCAAGCCTTGTGGGAGGACCCCGGAGAATTGATTGTCAAACAAATAAAGGTAACTCAACTGCTTCATCTCTGTGATTTCATTTGGTATCTCACCTACAAGATTATTCTCATACACTATAAGTTTTTGAAGGCTTTGAATCCTCCAAATACTACTCGGAATCTCTCCACTCAAATTGTTTGCAAAAAGCATGAGCGTCTGCAGCTGATCAAGCATACCTAGTTCACTCGGAATAGCACCATCAAGCTGGTTTCCATACAGCTGCAAATCAACTAAGGCCTTGCAATTTCCTAACTCGGTTGGGATTGCCGCAGATAATCTATTCTCAGAGAGATAAAGTTGATTAAGCTGAGTAAGATTACCAAGAGAAGAAGGGATAGAACCACTTAAGCCACAGCTAACAGCAGACAAATTGGTTAAGTTACTACAATTGCCTAATTCCAGTGGAATTCCTCCACTGAACGTATTGTTCGACAAAACAAGAATCTCTAACTCTTTGCAGGAACCAAAACTAGGGATTCTGCCCTCCAGATTGTTATTTTCTACATAGAAATATAGCAAGTGCTCCAGATTGTTCAAACTGCGAGGCAACGCACCATGAAGCAAGTTATCATTCAAGATAAGCCATTGCAATGCGCTGCAGTTGCCTATAGAAGAAGGGATTGTTCCATGCAACAGATTATTATGCAAATCCAAAGCTTCAAGTGCAGTCATGTTTGCAAAATCCATAGGAATTTGACCAGTGAGCTTATTGTTATTGAGGTAAATCTGTTTCAAAGAAGGGATTTTGAATAAAGACTCAGGAATCTTGCCACCAAGATTATTAGTCCACAAGCTTAAATACTCCAATTTCTTCAAATTTCCAAGATTTTCAGGAATTTCTCCATAAAAGTTGTTGTTAGAAAGGTCCAACGACACAAGATAACTACAATTACCTAAAGCTGATGGAATTCTACCAAGAAAACCGTTAAAGCTTAAATCAACCGATTCCAAATGCTTCAAATATGCAATTTCCGGCCCTAATTGGCCTGAAATAGCCAAACCAGACAAGTTCAACTGATCAACAAATTTGCTACGACTGCAATGTACACCCAGCCAAGAACAAGGAGTGGAATCAGAAGCATTCCAGCTAAGCTTGATCAATGGAGGTACAACTTTCCAATGCCTAACAAGTGAGAGCAGAGTCGTACCTTCTAAATTCACACCATTGGCTCCAAATGCTGCAGCACACAGCAAGATTACCACCAAAAACCAGCTCCAGAAAATCTTCATGTTGGATACCAGCTACCAAGTCAGTAGTGAATAGAAAGGTAAATTCACCAAAAAAAATTCAATCTTGAAGAGTAAAATGAAGTCAAGAAACTATAAAGAAAAACCCCACGTGAAATTATTACGAGAAATCTTGAAAGGAATACATAAAATGCATCTCTGAATTGAATCTGTGGTTAAAAGAGGATGATTATACCCAGAAAAAGAAACTGGGGAAGTAAGATAATAATGACAAGAAATAACAAATCTTTTTTCATACAAAACTTTTTTCACGATATGGATTCATAGTGGGTGTGAACGCTGACAAGGGGTTTGAAAATTGGAAAGATAATTGCTGCCGCGAAAAGAAAAGAAAAGAAGATGATTAAATTAATAGTACCTGCGTTTCTGTTGGTTGAATTGAAGCCCATCATTCAACGCGTTTTCACTTCTTTTTTTTGAGAAATGAGAAAATGGGTTGATGTTCGGATTCAGAAACATTCTCTTCAACTTCCATTGAAAATGCCGACATCTTTATTCATTGACTCTGATTGGACCTCCGTACTAGCAATTCGTTTCGAATAGTTTATTGATCCGGGCCAGTCAGAATAATTGGGCCGCTATTCATGCCCCAAGTCTAGCCTCAAGGGCCAAGGCCCAATCAATAGAGTATATAATACTCCTATGGCCCGTTCGGTTTGGTAGACTAGATAATAGCTGTTTGGTAGACTAGATAATAGCTAGATATAGTATGGGATAAGTGGAGATTAAGTTATGGACAAAAAAAAATTGTTTGGTTGGTATGTTAACTTTTATACAACTAAAATCCATGTTTAGTTTGTTAGATTGTATAGTACTAGACTAATGTTAATTTACTAATATAGTCTTACAAATTTATTTTCCACAAATATGTCTAATATTTGTTTCTTTAGAGATTTCATACTCAAATTTTTTATTTTGATTAAAGAAAATGAGTGAGTTCTTTATTATTAAAATAATAAATATTGCAAATTCAACTAAAAAAAATTAGCTGATGATATGAAAAATTCAACTTCAAACTATTTGAAATTCAAGAATTGCCATAACATGATAAATGGCTTCATGCACACCTCATCACCAACACATCATACTCCGCCATGCACCACTTTCCTCAACTGCCGCCTCTCTCTTCCTCGCACTAAATGACTCCCTCTGGTTCAAGAAACTCCTCATGTGCGGCACCCACTAGTTCAGCCACCCTTGCGGCCATATTAATACCCTCCACACCTACACCGTCAAGCACAACGGCTTCGCCGCCCTTCAGGGTGTCGCCCTTCAGATGTTGACAATATGGGCGAACTACATAAATTGGCACAAACTGTGTAGAACCGATCTGAATTGATTTGATGATTGGATAGAACACTCGAGGGTAAAATGGTATTATGATACAAGTTTGTCCAGGATAATTTTTGTCAGAAGGGGTAGCGTCCGACTTGTATCATGATATTAAGTCTCGGGCATCAAAGATTCTGAATTTTATACACCAAACATCATATTGAGTACAATCATAGCTATAGTCACGCCTAATCGTGAGAACCAAACAGGCCCTAATCCCTAGGATTGTAAGTCAGGGATAGTGGGACTCACCTTCTTGTTGGGCTTTTAATTTTTTTCGTTATATCAATTTTTGCCTATAAAATTGACTTATATGTAGTGCTAGACAATTTTTTCGTTATATCAATTTTGTAAGTCAGGGATAGTGGGACTCACCTTCTTGTCGGGCTTTTATTTTTCACAAAAATGTCTATTATAAATTAGTCAATTCTTATAAAATTGATTTTGCCTAATTTATCCCTATTAAATATCTATTTTAAGGATATTATTATAATTTAAATATACTACCTCATTTCCCTTACATTAGTCCCCATTTGACTTGCATAATAGTCAATGCAAAGTCAATAAAGTAAATAAAGCACAATAGCCAATGCACATTAGTTGGGTTTATGTTAAGAGTAATTGGGCTTAAAGTGAATTAAGTATGATTGGACCCTGATTTTGATATTAAATACTTCTATTTTTAGAAATGGGACTCATATGATGGGATTAACCAAAACGGAAAAGGGGATTAATATAACGGGATTGGGGTATTATTATTATTATTATTATTATTATTATTATTATTACCAAAACCAAGTTAAAAGCAATATTCTGTGACCAGGTGAAAACTATGCGAAGAAGTAGCTACAACATAAGGGACTTTTCTCAGATGATTGTATATCCCATTTATTTTTTGAACTTCCACCTAATTATGAGTTCAAGTTCCGGTCCATATAGGCTAGGCTATGTTTCTAATAACATAAATTATTGAAAAAAGTAATTAATCCTTGAACTTCCATGTTTGTGTATATAAACTCAATAATTCTTCATCGCTTCATGTGGCAATGCATTCCAAGGCGCTGCGAACTTGATAATTCGAGTATTATCATTTATGTGACTTGCACAGAGTTTCTCAGGATTAAAAAATGTTCCCGAGTCACGATCCATCCATACATTAGCTCTAACACTTGCATGTCTCCTTTGTGCTCAAAACCACGACCTCCAACTTTTGCTCGGAACAACTGCCCGCGCACTCTTTCTCTAAATTGAGCAATTTCTTGGTTGTATCCTTTCTTTCCTACTTCAATAACTTGATCATTTTTTGGCAGTTTCTAGTAGGGAGACAAAACTTTTTTAAAGAATTTTATGGCCCCTAACCCAATATACTTCCCGTATTCGTTAACTTAATTTCTTTTACCCTAATTACACGAGCAAATTGGAATTAAAATATATCATGCCCAAAAAGTTGATTAGGATAAGCGCTACTAGAAAATATATATATATATATATTTGTATGTATTGGGCTCTAATTTGAGTTGTGTAAATATTATAATCTTATGACTATGATATATACACACATGACAAAACTGTGATACAAATATTTCATGTTAGCATACATATTTTGTAATCATACCTAAGTGTAGGGATTAAAAAAAGAAAAAAGAAATACAATGCCGATTCGCAATCCAACTAGTGAAACCGGTAAGTCTAGTCCGATTTTAAAAGATTAGCATATACAACTTATTTTATATGTCAAAACAAATTGTGCATCAACAATGGGGAATATTTTTTTTTCTAGTATTTAATATAATTTTTTGGTAATTACATTTGATAGTATTTTTGTTTTTTATCAGTTCTTGATATATATGTTTATGTAATATGTGTTTTAATTGCTTTTTATCAGTCATGGATTCGAGTATTTTCTGTGCTGAAAAAGTTATTGGTTGGGCATTAACTCATCATATCATGCACTATGAAGATGATAAAAATGATATTTCACATGAAAGGTAAATCTTTGTTTCAACTAAATCTTTGATAATCTTTGTTTCAACTTAGAGTTTAGGGTTTTAGCGTTCTTTGTCTAGAAGATTCCTTACTAGGGTTCTTTGTCTAGAAGATTCCTTACTCTGAAGAAAGAAATGCTTACCCTCATGTTTGTTTAGAGAGCATATAGTCTGAACTATTTTTTCTCATCACCAAAAGAGACCTGAAAAATATTCGAGTATTATAAATCACTAGTAGAATTGCAAATATGCCTTTAGCTTTGCTTTATTCAAATAAGTTTGATGATCCAAGAGTGAGGATTAGCTACATACCCTTCTCTAAGAGAAAGGGAGAGGGGTCCTTTGTAGTTCCCTTCACTATCACTGGAAAAACGTTCGACCTAATGCCATAGTTGATTCGGAGATGAGCATGATGGAGAAAGGTTGGTCCAACTGAGATGGTTTTAGGAAAGGGCAAGAATAGTTGTGATTGAGGCACTCACTGGAATATATGTAATCTCAAAATAGAAATATAAAAGACGTAGTTGGAGGATGTATAAATCAATTAAGTAGTTTTTTGTCAGATTTGGATCTTTGCGTATGGACAAATTGGTCGGGCAAAGCAAAATCGGAACCACCAGATCAAAAAAGTATGATCCAAGAACATTGGAGCATGTATTTGAGACTAGACGAATTCTTGAAGCCCAATAATTTATCGATTTTAAAATCCTCGGTAAGTAATAATGCATGTTGGCATTTTAATTAATGTTGACATAACCTATGATTTAAAGCATGTTTGGATTGACTTTGGATTAGCTTCTATTCAAGTTTTGAGTGCGTAATTTACGGGTTTAAGAAAACCGGTAAGTACCAAAACCTAAAACATGTTTGGATTGACTTCTCTAATTAAGATTTCGAACGACCTATATTTTTAATTAATGTTGAGCATAATATATGGCTTAAAGCAAGTTTGGATTGACTTTGGATGGATTGACTTCTCTAATTAGGATTTTGAATGACTGGTGTTTTTAATTAATGTTGAGCATAATCTATGGCTTAAAGCATGTTTGGGTTGACTTCTCTAATTAGCATTTCGAATCGCTTATGTTTTTAATTAATGTTGAGCAAAATCTATGGCTTAAAGCATGTTTGGATTGAGTTTCATGACGATTTGGGAATGTTGAGCATAATCTATGGCTTAAAGCAAGTTTGGATTGACTTTGGATGGATTGACTTCTCTAATTAGCATTTCGAATCGCCTATGTTTTTAATTAATGTTGAGCATAATCTATGGCTTAAAGCATGTTTGGATTGAGTTTCATGACGATTTGGGCGAATGCAGTGTTGATGGCGGTTTGAAAATGCAATACTACTTCGATCAACCAACTATAATACTATGTATCATAATTTCAAAATTTGAGCATTATAATATTGTAAAGAAATGCATGTTCTTATAATGCATTACGTTATTTAAAAAAAAAATACATTGCGTTGATAAATCAACTATAATATATCATAATTTTAAATTTTGTGCATTATAATACTACGAAAAAAATGCATTAATGTGAATGATCAGTGCGTTACAAGATCAACAATATTATTTCACAAATTAACTTTATATTCTTTGGGTTATATAAAACAAGAAATGCATTATAATAATAGATCAAATGCATTAATTGAGACGGATGCATTTATATAACTCGTTTGTATCACAAACAATACCAATATAGCTATAAAAGAGAAATACATTATTAATCATACAACACTAATGCATTACAAACTAACAAAGTGCATGATCATCTTATTTGAAATGTTGAAAACAATTGTGTACAGTTTTTTATTTAATTTTTTTGCAAATATTTATTTTGATTTGGGGTGTTGATTATTTTAGATAATTAGTAGAGATAATATATATACTGGTGAATGCTTTGTTTTTCTTTTTCTTTTTCAAGAGGCTAGTGGTTGATGGGAGTCTTGAGGTCCTTAAACAGACAATTACACTATTATTTAAACTATGACAAAAAACTTTTTGTGTTATGTTGTTGTTGTTGTTGTTTTTCTTTTTTTCTTTTTTTCTTTTTTTTAATCTTCCCCTGCATGCGGAGGTATGCGGAGGTTGAACATGTCAAGTACACTATACTATGTTATATTTTAGGTAGTTTATATTTATTTGCCTTTTGACGGAACCAATCTTGATATATTGAGTAACGAGAATATTTCAAATTTTCGAATACATTGGGAATTTCATCATCTACCTACGTAGGCCATAAATATGAGAACATGAATTGAGAAGAGTACTAGAAAGAAAAACAAAGCACAATGGAATGGAAAATTACTTCAATCATCGAACATAAATTAGCAACAAATTAGCAGAAAAGGTAGGGTTCTTGAATTTTCACATCAAAGCAAATTCCTCCACAACAGAACAATAATGAAATGCAGAAAATAACAGAGACCAATGACTCGTCTCGGTGAACCAGAAACAAAAGGATTTGGTAAACAAAAAGCAAAAGAAACTGCCTAAGAGGTATTTCTACCTCAATGCCGCTCATCGAGATCTGTTCTGCAGATATAGAACTCGGCCATACTCATCTCATAGATTAACCTGCATAATGCCATTAGATTTTTCCGGGGAGATGAACAATAGTATGTTGTTTGATCATGGATGACGAGACTCATGGGTGGAAGAGGTTCAAAATCCAAATGATGGATGCGTGATGAGGAATAATGTAATGGTTTTACTAAGTTAAATGGATTATGGACTACGTGAAGATTTATGGGAGCTCGAATGATGAAAGAAAATGATCATGTGATGATGTATTGGTGTCGAAATTGTAGCCTGTTCATATAAGAACACAACTTTGCTTCAATGGATAAAAAAAATGCATCAAATGTCAGATAAAAGCACGTAGATTTAACACAACTGCAAAACCATGCAATCCAGGATAACATGTAACAGATCACAACAGGTCAACATATAATTTAAAGATGTCACAGCCTTGAAATGCATGCCCTGCGTATCTAAATGGACAGACAAAATGTTTTCAACATATATATGTGTATTATATATATGAAGGGATGCTGATGTTGATGAATAGATGATTAATGGGATGCATGCAACAGCTGCATGATGCATCCTATGGTGCAATGCTTGAGGAACAGATACATCCCCTTCGAGCTACTGGTAGGTAATTGGAGGAGGAACTCCGTTCACATTTTGGGGAGGAGCTTGGTAGACTGAGTCCTTCCTTCTCCCAAACGGGTTTTTCGAATATGTATCTCAAGGTCAAGAGAGAAACACTAAAATATAAAATATATTGCAGTATAAAGAATAGAATAGTGGGAAGACTAGGAGGAAAAGAAAATTGAATTGCCTAGCTATATATGCTATCAAGTTATGAAAAAGCACAAAAATAGAAGGATATTGAATACGCATGCCAACAGCACCGGAACTGGGTATAACAGCACCCTGCAAGCTGTGGTGCACATGAGTGGCACTGTTTACATCCTGCACAGTGCAGCATAATTCTATAAATACCATAAAGCATGAAAGAAAAGGTTGATATCACAAAATGATGAGCATAAGAACTATCAAACTAATTGACAATGCAAATATCTTACGTCAAATTCAATGAAGCAAACAGTATGTCTTTCTTGTCGTAATACTTTCATTTGCTTAAAACCAGGTTGACTGCAGGAAAAAGGAATGAGATAAATCATTAAGTCTGAGAATATCTATAACAATCAATCATATGTGATCATCCAAACCGTAACATATTCCTCACGTACATGCTAAATAGGCCCCGGAGCTCCTCTTCATTAATACTCTCACCAAGATTGCCAATGAAAAGGGTATTGCAAGGAGGATTGTCTTTGGTATTCTACAAGAAAGTAATAAAGAACTGTCAAAGAAACAACTATGTTTTTGGGAAAGAAATAATAGATACCACAGAATAAAATAAGCAAATCATCAACAGAAGTGTGAACACTGAATTGCTTAAAAATAATTCACTATCTAAATTCCTGCCTACAAAATAGCAATCAAGGGAAACCGCAAAAATACTAAGGGTTGCAAACTTGCATAGTCATGCTGAGGTAAAATGAGTGCAATTCATCTAAACTCTAAAGAATCCTTCACTAAATTCATTCAATTAAATGCAAGATCGGGAAGCAAGGAATGGAATATTTTTTCACCTGAACAGGCACGTAACTGCTAGGCGCAGGCACAGGAGCTGGAGCAGGCATTGGCACGGGAGGAACAGCATAACCTGCATACGGATCATAATGGGGAGGAGCTGGGGACATATACCTGAGATCAATCATAATCTAACATTAGTAAAAGTTACTGAAGCAACAGCAGTTTCAATGAACATCTTACAGTGGGTTTCTAAGATAAGGCTTATCAATTAAATGATAAAGGGAAGCGCCTCTACGAGGATAAGGAATGATGCCAATTGCCAAACATACCCATGCGGCCCCCAAACAGCTGCAGGGGGAGGATGAAAAGGAGATGTCGAATAAGCAGGCTGCGTATAGTCACCACCTATTCGCATCCGTTTGCTCTGGTCATAAGCATTGGAATCAGCAGCTATCCCTGCACAGTTTATACCAACAAAATTTACAGGAAGGAAAGAGAATTAGAAGCTTATAGCAAACAACTAATCTACAGACATTGACCTCACTCCAAACTAACTTCTAGATCCAGTCTTGCAGTTTCCTCAAGTAAAATGAATTTAAGTTGCAAATATAATCTTTTCCACCTCTATTGACTCCTAGCCTTAAAAGTGTTTGTTACATGTATATACACATGAAAGGATGAATCTATCCAGAAACTAAATACACAGGACACTAGGAGCACCACCAGTCCTACGAAGCAGTAGAAGGTTGAAGCACACCCAAAGGATTATATTCGTGTGAGACTTTGTTTGAACAAATGCAAAATTCACAAGAGAACGTCTTTTATAGCCTCTTGGGGTTTAACAACACCAAACTAATTGTGAAATCAGGAACCAAGCATTGAGGAAGAAATCAAAAATCGATTCCTAAAGTGAACAACTGGCCTGTCCTTGGAATTGTTTCTCCAGAAGAAGTTACAAACAATGAAGTGAAACCAGCGGGTGACGGTGACACACTAAAATAACATTTAAACAGTTATAACTAGAATGATCTAGATGCCACCACAAAAATTAGACATATGTGCCATCTTCAAAACACATCTCTGAGCTTATCACTAAATGCATGTAAAAGAGCCTCACCCCTTTTCACAAAAAGGTTCTTCTTTGCCATCTCAGTGTGCAAGAGGGACTTGGAATCCGAATCAAACACCATATCCTAAATCTCCAAAATTATTCAAATTAGCTGACAGTTATCAAAAAAGACACGAGCAGAGATTGCTGAAAAGCATCGCAATTACCTGAAGTGCATCCTTGGCAGCAATAGCATGCTGTGCGGAGGCGAAAAGAGCAAACCCCATCGGATGCTCTCCTTTGAAGTTCACCTGCGACGCCTCGTACCCTGGCAGCCACCGCAGCAAATTCTGCAGCTCCCTCTCCTTCACATCCTCCGGCAAACCCGAAATAAATATCGTACGCACCTACGACACGCCCAAATACACAAATATTGAGAGAGAGACCAGAGATGCAATCGCTGATTACCAAGTGAGCGAAAAGAAAAGGAGTAATTTGTGGAATATACAATTGCTCGCGTTTACCTCGTCGGAGGGAAGGCGGGAGGCGGGGTTGTCCATAGGAACCTGCGGCGGATGCGAGTGAGGGTGAGGGTGGGGAGGAGGGGGCGGCGGCGGCCCGGCGACCGAGGCCGGAGGAGGGGCCGGAACGGGCGGCCATTGCTGGTGGTAGGGGTGGATTCCGGTGCCCGCCATATCGGCAGATCGATTAAAAATTATTCGTTCCTCCCAATTCTTGCCTATGAATTACACAAAATTGAAGACTCGGAGTTGCAGCAGAAGAGAAGTAAGATCGAGATTGGGGGAAAGAGGAAAAAAGGTTTCTCGATTGGGCAAAATTGGTTCTCCCTCTATTCAATTTAGGTGTTTACCAAAATCTAGATTCAACAAAAATTAGGGTCGAGCTACTCAAATTCCGTACTCCAAAAAATGTTGCGCATACGAGTAATTTATTGAGCAAAGTTAAAACTTTAAACCAGCTAGTTAATTATTATGAGAAGAAATTAAATTTTTTTTCATATTCATAACGTAGTACTGTATTTCATAACATAAATGTTGTCGATAACTTGAAAATAATTAAAATGAGCTAATTACTGTTTTTTTTTTTTTGAATTTAGCTAATTACTGTTAAGAGAATAAAAATCGAAGACTAAAAAGCTATTATACAATGTAAACCTCTTCATGAATATGCTATTTTAGTTTTTTCTTTAAAATAATGTTGGTTGCAAAATTGAGTAAATTTGTAAATCCAGACAAAGTTAACTAACAAAATTGTAATATAGTTTGTCCACACTGACACTGTACAAACCTGCCCAATCACATAGTACAACCATAAAAATGAATAATAATGAAGCAGTTTGAAATAGACAATACACAATTCCATCAATCAAAAACAAAATATTAGAAAGAAAAAAATACATTCAAGAGTGTATCATTACACACAACAATCAATACTCTCCATATGAATCAGCTAGTAGAAGCACTATTTTTAACCTCATTAATAATACAATCATAAGCCATCAACTATGAAAATGGAAGCATAAAAAATGTTTCCAAACAATTGTGATAATTCATGGCAATCCCTTTTTCCAGTATAATAGGGATGAATAGGATTTTCAATCTTACCAAATCTAATCTAAAATAAGAGAGCAACAACAACAAACAACACAGAAACATTAATGTAGAGAGGCTGCTAAAGCTGCAGATTTCAGCATCAGATGCTGCCTTCACCTTCTTATTATATAAATGACTGAAAAACACAAGTTTTTCTTCATCCAAAAGCCAATAGAAATATCAAGTTCAGAGATCAAGAAAGACAAACTCTTCGACAGCAGGCACTTCGCCAATCTTCTTGAGTGTTTCCTTGTTAGGCGCTTCGTCTACTCCAATAGCCATGATGGCCTTCACCCTCTTCGCAGTTCGACTCACGCTCATGAAGCTAACGTTCACGTTATTTTCTCCGAGAACGTTTCCAACTTGACCAATCATGCCAGGTTGGTCAACTTGACGACAAAGTACAAGATTTCCCTCGAGGCTAACATCCACGCTGAAAGGTCCCACTCTTGTGAGATGAGGAACCCCATCCTTCACTTTCCCCTCTATGCATATGTTTCCATTATCCAATAGTGCACTTTCGAATTTCGACCCCACGTTGCTTATGTGGACCTGGATCGAGTCGATGGGGTTTTCAGGTGAAGAGTCGGCTACGATTTTTTCCTCGCTGATTCTTAGACCTTTCTGTTTGGCTATGAAGTCTGCATTCACGAGATTAACGTGGGCGTCTGAGATAGGCTCGATTATGCCCTTTATGATCATGGCTCGGAGGAGTCTCGTGTCTAAGTTGTCAGAGTCTCGGGAGGAACCGTAAACGACCTTCACGGATTGTATTCCACTTCCTCCAGCAACTAACTGGACGCCTAGTCTACCAAGCTTCTCAGCTAGAATAACATAAGGAGCCAACTCGGATAAAACCTGATGGGACAAAATGGAATATTTACCATCAATGATGAGAGTATTCAAGGAAATGCTCTTAGTTAAGTATCGAATAAACAGAGGGTTTTGTACCTCTGGAGGAACCATGGGAGCATTCACTGCAGTTGCAGAAAGTTCCCCTCTCAGTGCACCAACAACAGCCTCTGCTATTTCAACTGCAACTCCTTCCTAATGTGCAGGGAAAGGGCAAATGTAAATGTTACAAAAGCATTCACCCAAAAAGAATAGGAGGAAGGTAGTGGTTAATAACCCATAAAGCGAATAATGCCAATACTTTTGTCAAATTCATACCTGTGCTTCCTTTGTGCTAGCACCAAGATGTGGTGTAACAGTGACGTTCTCATGTTGCACTAATTTGCTATCTTTCGAAGGGGGCTCCTGTGTAAAGACATCGAGGGCTGCCTATATATACCAGCATGGACAAACTATTAGGTCCCATATTAAAAAATAGCCGAAACTTAAGACAGGACACAATTTAGACAGCATATCGAATCCAAGTATGAATGCAGAGGGAAAAGGAACATAAATTTCAAAAGTTCATTGCTTCTTCTTAGAAATTTATTCCAGCATTATTATCAAGAGAATGGGAACAAGACCAAAAATCAAACCTGGGCAACTATTCCTGCATCAAGGGCTCTCACTAAAGCATCTTCATCAATGACACCACCACGGGCAACATTTATAATGCGCACTCCCTTCTTCATCTTTGCAAATGTTGTGTCGTTGAATATCTTGTTAGTAGTAGAAGTGAGAGGCATGTGGAGGGATACGAAGTGTGCTGTGGAGATGGCTTGATCGAATGATACCAACTCCACACCAAGAGCTCGTGCTCTATCAGCTGGGGCGTATGGATCATGAGCAATAACATGCATCCCAAGGCCCTTCGCACGTCTTGCAACCTCAGAACCAACTTTACCAAAGCCCATGATAGCCAATGTCTTCCCAACCAATGAGACACCAACATACTTGTTACGTTGCCATTGTCCTGTAAACAGCAATCATAATACACAGGTGAGTTCTTGAAGTAGTAGGTCGTTCGTATTATCAAGAAATCGCGGTCAAAATGAAGTAACTGAAGAATCGTTGATTGTAGAGCACGGCTGTACTACACAATAGTCATTACCGTGCACTTAAATATTGATATTATCATCTCAATAATCCCTTTAACATGCAGAGGCAATACATCTCCAAAAGTTCTATCATAAAATTCTCTTTATTGATAAATATTCGCCATGCCATCGTATATTCTCGTTGTGGGTGATTTTTCATTTGCTCCAGCCTACGTTCACAGGCGTACAGCACAGACTTAATTACATGTCGTTCAAAGTACCTCATAATTTATAATGACTCTTTAACTTTAAACGAGTGTATGCGCAGTAATACATTTATACATATAATATAATATACTATGTGTTGGGACGCCATGTGAAAGAGGGGAAACTCAAGAATCACTTCTCAAAATCTACAACATCACTGCACTGACTATGTTGTTTCATATAAATTGCTACCATAAATGTTTCTGACCACCAACGACCGGCGGCTTTCCCGGTTTAGCCCAGTTACTAAGGAAAATGACAAGCAATATAAGTGTAATATTTTATTCATCCACTGCATAATATAATATACATATTTCAAATATTCTGTAATACAAATGAGATTTTGTTAGGTGGCAATAGTAAATATTAAAAGCAGGCATACCACAGAATTTGATTCGCTGAATTATATTTTACAGTTCGATGTGCATCCGAGTAAAAAAAAAAAATGACTTGATAATTGTTCTGTATTAGCACTCAGATCTGTATCAAGCATCAAATCATTTCACTATTTTAGGAAAAATCAATTTATGCACACACTTAATTTTGTCGTAGTAGGAAAAAGACAACATGAAATTCAGCACTGAATTATGGATCCACCGTCAAAATCAAGGAAAAAAACGCATCATACCAGCCTTCATGGATGCATCAGCCTGAGCAACATTCCTCGCCATGCCAGCAAGCAGAGCTATTCCATGCTCCGCGGCGGCGATGGTATTCGCCGTCGGCGCATTCACCACCAAACACCCGAGCTCCGTCGCCGCCTGCAGATCCACATTATCAATCCCAACGCCGGCGCGTCCGACCACCTTCAGCTTCCCCTTCGCCGCCTCAAACACTTGGCGCGTCACCTTCGTGCCGCTCCGCACGATCAGCGCGTCGAATTCCCCGATCTTCGCCAACAACTCCTCCGGCGACAGGTTGTACAGGCACTCCACATCCCCGTAGCTCCTCAGCAAGTCGAGCCCCGCCTCTCCGAGTTTCTCGGAGACCAGAATCGTCGGCTTCGGCGATTTTACCACCGGATCTGAATTCCTCGGCTTCGACGCTAGCTCGGATTCCTGGCTCGTCTTCAGAACGCTGACCGCCGCGGCGGCGGAGCCGCGCGAACTCAGATTCCCGGAGATGGAGAGCTTGTGGAGGGAAATGGATGAATTGGAGAAGGAGAGGCGGGTGGCGGAGGAACGAGCGGCTCTGCTCTGGAGGGGAAGCGGCTGCGATTGGTCCGTCAGCTTGTTTGTCGCGGTGGAAATGGAAGTGGCGGCCATTTCTCTCTCTCTCTCTCTCTCTCTCTCTCTCTCTCTCTAGGCGAGTGTCAAAAGTTGTTGGAGAAGGGGGGAGATTTTGGGAGAAGAGAGGTATGAAGGAGAACAGTGACGGAAGCAGAGATTTTTGCGGAAAATAGGTAAAGAAACTGTGAATATATAGAATTTTTTTATTTAGTGGTCGTGTTTATTAGATCTGTGTCTATAAATGTGGGGAGTCAAATTTGAAGATTCCTTTCGTTTTTTAATACTAACTTCATCCCATTATATTAGAGTTCTTTATTTTTTGAGTTTTCGGCACGTTTTTCCACCGAAATCTAATACGGGTTTTAAAATATAATTTTGATGTATTTATTTTTTCACGGGATACTATGAGTGTCATAGTATCCCGTGAAAAAATAAATACATCAAAATTATATTTTAAAACCCGTACTAGGTTTCGGTAGAAAAGCGTGCCGAAAACTCAAAAAGCAAATAGCTCTAATATAATGGGATGGAGTTAGTACTATATTTTTGCCCCAAAAAAATATGCATATCAGATACGATATTTTTTATTATTTTATTTTAACTATATGGTATATGTAAATTATTAAAAAAAACCTACAGTAGTGTATGTCACACTCCTAAAGTATATAACTCTAGTTTAAATTTTTTTTTCTATGACTTAATGATTTTAATATTGCATGTAATGCATGTGTTTCAATATACTTGAAAATTTTGTCTTTCGATTTTAGTTATAGTACTTCCTATGAGCTCAACTAGTTACAAACAACTATTGCTCGTGAAAACAATTAAATAATTTTAATAGTCGACACTCGACGTAAATTTATTCATAGATATTTCAGTTCACGAGCCAGAAACATATCGTTCAAATTTCAACGAACTCCGAATTCTAAAATGCAATAATTCTTTTTTAAAAAAATGATAAATTATAAAAACCAAATCATGAACACCATAAACATGATACTAGCGAAAGGGTAAAATATTGTACTTCTTAGATTATAGGCTCGAAGGTCTCACACGAATGTTAAAATATTAAATTGTTTATAATAATACTGATAAGTTAAAGTCGTAACTTTTTTCAAATGCATTTTTTGTCAAATTATGAGTAAGAAAAATAAGTGTAGCTATGTTTTATGGACGACCATAATGTTATTTTATGTAATTTCAAAATATCTTGAGAGTATTTTTAGATATTATGTTATATTGTTTTCATGTACAATAATAATACACTTCTTTTTTTTTTTTGGACAATCAGAAAAGCAAAAGTAAGACTAAATTTACGACACATCGACAAGAGAAGATGATAATATTGATATGTCAAGTGGTACTTCAAATCCAATAAGGTTGGATCACTTTCTCCTAATAAATTAGGAGTGACAACTTTGACCCTTGCCCAAGTGGTAGGTGATGGATTGTGACAATTGTAATTGCACATCAAAATAATTAATCAAATTGAAATTTGATTACAATCTTGGCATATGGTGGGTAGATATTATTGACATTTTCTAACTCGGTTGCTTAATGTGTTGATTAAATGTAGTTTGCAATTCATTTATTACAAAAGATTCGAACCTGGGATATTTAATCTTGAGCATTAATCCTTATCACTAATCTAATAAATTTACAAGAAAGTTTGGATTTTGAACGAGTTGTACGCTAATAGAAAATCGATATAAAGGTACCAAGAACTTAAGATCCAAAGTCGGAAATATATAGAAACGGTCCAATGCCCATCGTGGGCACACCGTGATGTGCCAATGCCACGTCGGCAATAATTTGCCTTAGGGTTTAATTTTTTTTAGGTAAGGTTTAGTTTCTTAAAGTAGAGTTTAATCAATTTTGGTTTATCTTTTATTAATTTCTTTATTTATACCAATGTCACGTCATCCGTGGGCACATTAAGCGTGCCCACGGTGGGTATTGGAGCATTACTCCGGAAATATATACTTCCTCCGTCCCACTTAAATAGTCCACATTGCTTTTGGCACATAGGCCAATGCAAGTAGAGAGAAAGAATTTTAAATTAATATTAGTTGTGAGATACACTTTTACCATTTTAGGAAAGTGAACTATTATATGGAACAAACCAATAAGAAAATATGGACTATTTAAGTGGGACGGAGGGAGTAGAGGAAATACCCCCATATGCCCCCTTAGAGTTAAAGAAACTAAATTTTGACCACAACTTAAAAAAACACAATATCTACCTAAGTTTGGTGTGATGAGACAGAAATACCCCTTACCATCCTCTCTCTCTTTTCTCTCAACTCTCTGATTCTCTCATTTTGAATTCGATATACTTCTCTCTCTCTCTCTCCTCTCTATCTCTCTCTCTATTTATCTCACTTCTCTCTCCCATCGCCGTCCTCCATACCATTCATGTCGTTCGTCCTCGACGTCATGATCTGTGATTGGTGGTTCACGTGGGGAAGAGGTTTTTCACGGCGTCGTGAACCCTAAGAGCCACCTCTTTAGAGATCTGACGTCGCTCAAATTCCAGTGGAATCTCTACCGGAGGAGGTAGAACTTCCGTCCAGCATCTCTCTCGCCGGCGAGCTTCTGCAGACGACGGTGGTGTTACTGGATTGCGGCGGCGTGGACTTAAAAGGCGACGAAGAGGTTGACGGAAGCGGGTCAGCTGGACGAAAAGCTGCTGGAGTTTTAGGGTTTAGGTGACGACAGCGATGACCACGGCGTGGTGGTGACCACCATTGCGAATTGATAATCTTCTCTTTTTTCTACGTTTTTTTTTTTTTTTGCTTCTAGTTTCTGCTTGTTTTCCTTGAAATTTTGGTGCCCTTTGCATTTATTTTTTCAGTTTGCATACATAGTGTTTGCATTTTTGTCCTCAGTGAAAAAGTTGAACTAAATCTTATTCTTCTTTCTTTTCTTTTATTATTTTCTTCAATTAACACTTGAGATGTGCTTCCGGTCCTCTGTTGTGAATTTATGTTGAAGAACTTGAGCACATGTTTGTCGAAAGTTTACACTTTAAATGCTAATGATTAGATCAATATGAAAGTATGGGTTGAGTAAATTATTGAGACGAAGCTCTCAATACCAAGGTCTATGACTGTATATTAATATCAATGATGATGGAGTAGTATTAGCGAGTGTGTGTGTATGATTTTATAGTGTTTAATTATGTGAGATTTGATTAGTGGTGGTCACTAATTGTATTAATAAAGAACAAAGCATAATGAGTACAAGAAAAATTGGAGGTGTATGTTGTGTGTTTTAACTAGGGATAGATAAGAAATTGAAATCGTTTGCGTTGATGAATTTCTTTTCGACTTCAATGGATAAGCTAATTAGTTTTTGAAATTCTTGTGTATGATTATGTAAGAAATGATCCTACAGTGGGCATATTTTTTGTGTATGATTATGTAAGAAATGATTCAATTCTTGCGATCTATATGTAAGAATTGATACATTTCTATCTATATTAACATCGAAAAAACAATGGGCATACTTTTTGAGAAATGATCCAATTCTTGCGATCTATATGTAAGAATTGATACATTTCTATCTAGATTAACATCGAAAAAACAATGAGCATACTTTTTGTGTATGATTATGTAAGAAATAATCCAATTCTTACGATCTATATGTAATAATTGATACAATTCTATCTAGATTAACATCGAAGGAACAATAGGCATATTTTTTTTGTGTATGATTATGCAAGAAATGATCCAATTCTTATGATCAATATGTAAGAATTGATATATTTCTATTTAGATTAACATCAAAGAAACGGTGAACATATTTTTTTGTATATGATTATGTAAGAAATGATCAAATTCTTGCGATCTATACGTAAAAATTGATACATTACTATCTAGATTGATATCGAAGAAACGATGGGCATATTTTTTGTGTATGATTTTTTGTGTATGATTATGTAAGAAATGATACAATTCTTGTTATCTATATGTAAGAATTGATACATTTTCTATCTAAATTAATATCGAAAAAAATTGTGGGCATTTTTTGTGTATGATGATGTAAAAAATGATTCAATTCTTGCTACCTATATGTAATAATTGATACATTTCTATTTAGATTAATATCAAAAAAACGGTGGGCATTTTTTTTAGTATAATTTTTTGTGTATGATTATGTAAGAAATGATCCAATTCTTGCAATATATATGTAAGAATTGATACATTTCTATCTAGATTAACATTGAAGAAAATGTGGACATATTTTTTGTGTATGATTAAGTAGGAAATGATCCAATTTTTGCAATCTATATGTAAGAATTGATACATTTCTATATAGATTAATATCGAAGAAACGGTGGAGCATATTTTTTGTGTATGATGATGTAAGAAATAATTCAATTCTTGCGATCTATATGTAAGAATTAATTTATCATTTGTACAACTGCACCATTATTCTTGTTTCTGGAATTCTTCAAATCCTTAATGATTATAAACAACAAATGACAATTTTATGGTAAGAACATGAGAAAAATGTGGTAAGAATTCATATTTATAGATAAGACTCCAACTAGATAGGTAAAAATTCATGAGACAGAAAAGATTTTTGTTTGACATGTAAGAATTCAAGGATAACAAAGTAAGAATCCAATTTTAAAGGTAAGAATTCAAGAGACAACAGTAAGAATTTACTAATTAGTATAGATAAAAATTCAATCAGATAGATAATAATGCATGAGACATAAGAATTATAAAAGTAAGAATTGATCCAATATCGAAGAAGGTGGGCATATTTTTGTGTATGATTTTTTGTGTAAGGTTATGTAAAAATGATCCAATTTTTGCGATCTATATGTATGAAATATTTACATATCATGTAAACATTTTAGTTGGAATTACTCTCTGTAATGGAGTTTGAGTATATTCATTAATGTAGATTATTTTTGTATGATTATGTAAAAAATGATATAATTCTTGCGATCTATATGAAAGAATTGATACATTTCTATCTGGATTAATATCGAATAAACAGTGGGCACATTTTTTGTGTATCATTTTTTAAGAATTCATGAGACATAAGAAATGGTAATAAAAATACAATAAGAATGGTAATGAAAAAATAGCGTGCAATTGGTGAGAACATGCGAAAACGTGGTAAGAATTCATTTTTATAGATAAGACTCCAATCAGATAGGTAAAAATTAATGAGACAGAAAAGATTTTTGTTTGACATGTAAGAATTCAAGGATAACAAAGTAAGAATCCAATTTTAAAGGTAAGAATTCAAGAGACAACGGTAAGAATTCATTAATTAGTATAGATAAGAATTCAATCAGATAGATAATAATGCATGAGACATAAGAATTATAAAAGTAAGAATTGATCCAATATCGAAGAAGGTGGGCAATTCTTATTGCAAACTTTTGAAGGAATATATATTCCTTCAAATCCCAGCATATAATTCTTCCAATTTGCTTCTCTCTCTCTCCCTAGCATCAGATTCCATAAAAATACAACGAAAAACTGCTTAAATCTGAAAATCCTAAAAATAACTCGTATCATAAGAATCTGACAATTTCTTATCTCTACCCAGTAAGAAATCATCAATTTCTTACCTATAATTATTTATTTATTTTCTTACCTCTACCCCGGTAAGAAATCATCAATTTTTTACCTCTAATTATTTGATTTCTTACCTATCATTTATCCCTAGCCATCGTACAACTCGCGATTTCCGGCCTGCTTCATCTTCTCCGGCGTGTTTCTCTCTTATTTCTCAACCAAATGAGCGAACCACCCCTTCATCTCTTCGTCTTTATGAGGAGAACAAAGCCCAGTGGTCAATTGCACCATAAAGCTTTTGGATTTGGACAGAAAAAGGCCAGAACAACAACAAAACCCTAAGGCGATGGCGAGCTCCAGCGGGTCAGACATTTTTGCTTCAAGTTCTTGTTGGAGCCGCTTCGAACTTCACGTCGCCATGTCGGGGGGTGCGAGAAACGGGGGGAGGGGGACGACGTGCGCTGTTAATCGGCCACTTTTTGTAGAGAGAGGATGATAGTCAGGGTGTGATTTTCTGAAAATGGGGGGTGAAATGAATTTTTGGGGGCTTTTTAAATTCAGGGGTATTTTTGGAAGTTTACACTAAAATTGGGTATAATTTGTGTTTTTTAAGTTTTGAGTAAAATTTGTATTCCTTATGCCTACAATGGTAGAATATTTTTTGCCCCGAGGGAGTATTTAAAAAAAAAATCACAATTTTAGTATCATTTTGTCCAACGATGCCAAATTGTAAAGTTCGTAATTTACCAATAATTGTTTTTTTTAAAACCTAAGATTGTGTTAATGGTAGATAAGGCTTCAAACGAGTAGAGCTACTCGGGACGTACTCGGTGCTCGATTCGGTAAAAGCTCGTTCGAACTTGAATTCGTTAATAAATGAGCCGAGCTCGAGCCCGAATTCGAGCTCGTTTAATTTAACGAGCCGAGTTCGAGCTCTAGGGTGTTCGACTCGTTTTGCTCGCGAACATGTTCGACTCGTATGTTAATCGAGCCTATTCACGAGCATGTTCGCGAACTCTTAATCGAACCTCTAATCGAGCTTGTAAACGAGCTTTAGCATTTAGGTGTAAAATTAATTTCAAATCACAACCAAAGCTAATTAGGCACTACACCATAATTATTATTAGAAAATATTAACTTATAACAATAATATATATGGCCAATTATCATCAATTCATTTATTATATTGTATATTTATTTATTTATTTATTATATAGTACTCCCTCCGTCCCTGATATTAGCGTGCTGAGAGAAACAACACGCAGTTTTAGACAAAAATAGTATAAAGTGGAAAAAGGTGGAGATAGTGGAATAAGGGGCCCACAAAAGGTGGAGATAGTGGAAAAAAAGTGGGTCCAGTTTGGTAAGTATTGAAATAAAAAATAAAGTGGAAGGGTAAATATGTATTTTTGCCTAAGGAATCTTTCCATTTTTGGATTGCATACTAATATGGGGGACGTCCCAAACGGGAAATATGCACACTAATATCAGGGACGGAGGAAGTATTAAATAATATTTGTTTGATGAATTTTATTATAATTTATGTTCATTTGGAATGTTAAAAGACAATATTTTAAATCATGTATTTTAAATGAGCTTAAAATCGAGATCGAACTCGAGCTTGAATTAAAATCCGAGCTTTTCACAAGCCGGATTTGAGCTCAAATCCGAACCGAACTCGAGCCGAACTCGAGCTTAATTTGAACTCAAAATTTTTACCACGAGCCGAACTCGAACACAAATTTAAAGCTCGAATCGAACTCGAACCCGAGCCCAAATATGTATAATTAATATTAAACGAACCGAACCCGAGCCTGCCAATACTCGGCTCGGCTCTTTTGCAGCCCTAGTTTGGTAGACCACTATGTTATGAGCACATGCAATCGTACACGTAAAAATGATTATGTGCATACAAATAACTATTAAATTAAATTAAATTATAGCCATCATGAATTCCAAGCCACCAGATTGAGTAATAAATTGGAATTGGAATTAAGTACTACCTCCGATATAAAATGTACACTTTGAAATTGGATCACAAACCAATGTATTTATATAATAATGTGATGTGATGGGTTGAAGTGATATTAATTTGGGGTAATAAAGTTACTTTTGAGATAATAAATATACTTTTAGGCTAATAAAGTTATTTTTGGACTAATTAAAGTGTGATGGGATGGACTGAAGTGATTTTAATCCATACCATATTAAGAAAATGGACTAAATTTTAGGATGACTCAAAGAGGAAAGGTGGACATTTTATATGGGATGGAGATAGTATTTATGAAATTGGACTGTTCTACGACTTAGGTACATAAAGCTGACTAACTGTAAAGTTTATGAGCTGCTTTTGTTTTTTTGGTAGACCCTAATCAATAAATAAATGTACATAATTGCACTTTTTCACTCTGATTTTTATGTAAATGCAGTACTACTCTGTTAAATTTGTCCTTTCAAAACAAAATTTTAGCTCCATTGATGTTTGATTACATCATGCATGATGTTTGGAGTGCATAGGATAGTAGCAACAAAAATAAATAGATCGCGTGCATTTACTACAGCACGTGAAATAATTTTTAAGTAAAGTGGACCCACAACAATTATTTAGTGAAAATGAAATGATAATCTAAAGTGGAAAGTGGTTGGAGGAATATTCACATATTTTATGCGGGGGAACATGCATAATTATGCATTTATATTTTATATACTCTTTTATATTAAAAATAAAATTGTACTTCTGTTTCCTTTTTAATTTTTATTTTCTCGCAATTTAAGTTATCTCAATTGAATCCTAATTTTTTTAAAATAAAAAGTGCTGCGAATAGGTAAAAATATATACAATACTGTAATGTTTTTAATTTCAATATGTAGATATTGTTTAATGTACATTAACAACAAATTGCTAAATTATTTTTGAAAGTAATATATTTAATCATCGTACATTTGGAGGTGAGATTTCATGCAAGCAGGCCCATATATATGTTTATCGCCTTTTTAGGCCGCAGCCCATTACAGTATGGGGCTGAAAAAGTTTCATCTCCCTCCAAAAATCTTAATTTCGCGGACCAAAAATGAAAATTATGAAAATTCAAATATTTCTCACTGGCTTGCTTAGTAAGAAAAGCCTAATGGCCACATGTTTTCAGAATTTAATTACACACCAAAATTGAAGGTTTTTTGCGGACGATTAATCTGAAAGTTTAGGGCGAAATCTGCTACTTTCAGTCGAAAATTACCAGGTATTTCAAGTTGTGAAGCTTCTAGTTATCTTATAACGTGTAGAGATTTTGTATTGTGTTAAACTATTGTCTGATTCTGTTACTAGACTCGCGATTTTTTTCGTTCCGATAGAAATTTATAAACATCTGTTTATTTGGGAAAAAAATGAACAAAGAGTAGAAGCTTAAGCTGAGCTAGAGATAATGGAGCGATCCTTTGTGTGGATGAAGCAAAAGATGTCTCGATACGGCATGATGATGAAGAAAAAAGGATGATGTTCGTTAGGAAATATGAAAATGTTGCAACTGATGTATATTTAAAAGTTTGTTTGAATTTTTTGATGTTCATATTAGTATCTACTTTTCATTATTGATTACTGATATCTGCACTGTTGTGTAATTTATGCTTTCACATACTGACATTAGGCTCAGAAACTTAGATTTGCAACGAGTTTCTGGAAATTCTGTTTGGCTGCTTTTTTTAATTGTGATGTTGCAGCTGCAGATATGTTACTAGAACTAGATGAATTTTGTATTTAAGGAGAACTTCATGCTTGGCACATGCTTGCTTTGAGGTCATCTTAGGCTCACTTTAGCTTGGAGTGTGTAGTTAACGATAAATCAATTTACTTAACTGTTGACTCTTTTGAATTTGCCTTTGATCACTTTAGTTGAGAATTCATGCTATCCACATGGACCTGAATGATCTTAACAAAGTCTGGGAAGTCAAACCTCTGAAGAAGGTTCGTGAAGATGAAGCGAGGGAAATTCTTGAAAGAGTGGCAAAGCAAGTCCAACCTATCATGAAGAAGAGAAAATGGAAAGTGAGGGTCCTCTCCGAGTTTTGGTGGGATGAAATTTCCTTCATGGATTTGGATGAGTTGTCATCTTTCTCATGCTTGGCATGTTGACTAATATGTATTCATTCGTTTGTAGTCCACCCGAACCATCTCTTTTGGGGCTAAATATAGGAGGAGGAGCTGAGGTCAAGTTGAGACTGCGCAGACAAAACAATGAGTGGGACTTTTTCCCTTATAATCAGATTCTCGACACGATGCTTCATGAGCTTTGTCACAATGAACATGGCCCTCACAATTCGGATTTCTACAATCTCTTGGATGAAATAAGAAAGGTTATACCGCTGTTTCTCATTTTTTGGGATAGTTATGGTTTTTGATGTATCCAATGCATGTTTCCTTCTTTGTGGTGTATGTGTTTTCCTGGATCAGTTATTCTCATTTTCTAGCAGTTTAGCCAAGAATTCCTGTTATATCCTTTGAATGTGATCATACTTGAACGGATTTTTTACTTAGCATTCTTGGCTATGTATGCTTATTTGGTTAACATTCATCCTGTATTTAGGAATGTGAAGAACTTATGGCCAAGGGCATTACTGGAACTGGGCAAGGATTTGATCTCCCTGGGAAGAGGTTAGGTGGATTTTCTCGTCAACCTCCTTTGTCTTCCCTACGTCATCAAGCTCTAGCAGCTGCTGAAAAGAGGGTTCAGCGTCAAGCTCTGGTACCCCATGGCCCAGTACGCCTTGGTGGGGATAGTAGCATTAAAGCTGTACTAAGTCCGGTTCAAGCAGCAGCAATGGCTGCAGAAAGGAGACTACATGATGATTTATGGTGTGGATCCAAATCATTAGAGCATGCGGGACCTTCGGACAGCCCAACTGCTTCATCGGATGTTAAAACTACTAAAGAATCACTTGCTGATTCGATATCTGTCCATGGCCAGAAAGATGACTCATCATGGCAGTGCGATACGTGCACCTTGTTAAATCGGGTAAACTTTTGCTTCCCTTTTTAAATTAGCTTATGATATTCTTTCTTCCTCAATAATTCAACACAAACCTTAGCACCTAATTTTGAATATGAAAATCATATTTCTTAATATAGTAGTGCTACATAACTTGCTTCCATAAAACAATTGGGTACGTTGTGAACTTGATTCTTGCATACAAGTGCTTGTCAAGGAATTGCAACCTGCCTAATTTATCTACTACCAACTGAAATTATTTCATTATCAATGCTTTCAAGCATCTTCAAAATCAGCCATTCTTCAAGTTTCCTCCCTGTAACTATACTGTGTTTCATACATACACAAACAAATTGCAATCCCTCATCCCAATCTCCTTAAGAAAAAATATTGCCGAGGGTGATATAGTATTTTGGTTTGGTGCATGTTTATTGCAGCAACTAGCTCTTATTTGTGAAGCCTGTGGAACACTAAAGAGTAAAGGAAAAGAAGATAAGAAGTTTAAAGTCTGGTGTTGCAAATTTTGCACATTAGAAAACAGCACCGGGATTGAAAGATGCATGGCTTGTGGAGAGTGGAGATACTCTTATGGTCCTCCTACATCGACTCCCGGACCATATCAAGGTACCTAAAGCTGGGAATTATGAGAAAGAATAATCTTTATACGCAAGTTGTTTGACAACATACTCAGCTTATTATGCAACTCATGTAAATTCCTATATGTATATCGCATATGCACGAATAAAGCCTAGAAGTAATACAATATTTATTATGTGAATAGTTGGAGATTTTAATTAACCAAACATAAGATTAAGTGAAGTTGATGATGCCATACTTACAAATGCTTGTGAAAGCTCAAATCTTCTGCTAGTTATGCCACTGTTTGAAAGCTGACTATTAATATTTTCTATTAGTTTAAGTCCTAAGTATCTTATTCTAGAAGATCTTGTCTGGATTTTGTTGTGATTAGTGCTGAAAGCCTTGCTGTTATAGGTCTTAGGTATCATCTATATGGATTAGTTTAATAAAGTTGTAGTATTAACCAACGCCACATTGCCTAATCTCATATCTGCCCTGTCTCCTAATTCACATTTCCTCTTTATTCTTTAGTGCTTTCACTTGTCAGCTAATCTGTCATTAGTTCTTTATTTTTCTTAGTAATTCAAGTTGCTAATCACCAGCATGTTTTTAATCCATATTTTCAGTACTGTGAATATTTTTTTGTGTATATTCTCTACTGTATATATGGTGGTATAAATCATATTTCTGTTGACTTCTGCAACCCGAACCCGATCTAGGAAAACCCGGTTCGACAGAATTCGGAGATCACTACTCCATAAATTCACTAAGGTACCGGGGCTGACTTATGATAATTTATAAAACAAATTTTCCTAAGTCAACTACCAATTTTCCTAAGTCAACTGTCTCCTTTTCTTCCCTATGTTAATCCTGGAATTGGGGTAGGTTTTCCCTTTTCTCCCAACTTCTGCTTTTAAGAAGATTGCAATGAATGACCCTCTCTTACCTATCTGAAATCACTTAGGACAAATGTACGGTAATAGATTATTTTGTGATAATTATCTGAAAATGCACCATTTTTTTTTTCTTTTTCTTTGTATGACTTTGTTTAGAGGTCATCCTCAACATAGAAGTCAACTGGTAAAATGTCTTTACCCTTTGTTTTGGTTTTAGTCTTTATTGGATAGTTATTAACAACAATTATAGGAAATTACTGTTCACATATTGACTTATTTGTCAACATCTCTTTCGAATTAGTATATACAATACGAGAGGTGATGTGCTAATCTGGTGGTCAACCCCGTGACTACTTTCGTTATTTTATATTTTTGTATTACTTTGTTCGATTTTTTCAATTGTTTTATATTCTAGTACCGTAAAAATTAATATAGAAATTATAAAATCTAAAAAATCAAAGCTCAATTTAATTTTTTTTATTTTTAACTTTAAAAAATAATTAATAAAACAAATCAAGCTTTGATTTTTATTTATTTATTTAATTTTATGATTTCTATATTAATTTTTAATGTACTAGAATACAAAAAAATTAAAAAAATCGAACAAAGTAATGCCAAAGTGATAAAACAACGAAAGTGCCCACGAAGTTGACCATCATAGAAGAAGTAGCACATCGTCTCTCTATACAATACCCATTTCAGTTATTTATTAACTTCAGGGTTCTTTTAATCTAAATCTTCATAGAGTCTGACTCATGGCTTATTAATTGTATTAACTGAGTAAAACATTTATAAATTGTTTAAGCTATGATATATTCTTTTTCTTTTGTGGTAAGTCATAGAAATTCAGGTATAACATATTTATTAGGACTTGTCTTTCTTTGGGGTGAATTTCATGTGTCTTAATAATAATATGATCAATATTTGTCGTATCACATGTGATTTCGACGTATATAGTAGGATTAATTCAAAACACACGGTATTAATATTGAGTTTCTCTCCCCCTCTCTCTCTCAAAATTGAGAGAGAAGTGTGAAGTTGACGCGTGAAATTTGATTACATGTGGAGGGGAAATGGTTCAGAATATAGGTCGAAATTTGTCGGCTCTTTTTCAAAAAGTTTGATGAACCATTTCTACATTTGAGTAGTATATAAACCGAGTACTATATCCGCCTATGATAATTTTGATTTTTTGAGCTGGTTTTTAGTCGGTGGGTTTTAAAGTGAATATTAGAGTATATATATATATTTTTATAGGATACTCTATGTAGTAATTACAAAAAATCATATTAAAATCCAAAAAATCATTATTATAAGATAAATCAGCATAACAAAAGTTATGTTTGTTCTATATATCGTGAATGGAGAGAGTAATGTTTAAGTGTGTGATTGAGTAGAGTTGGGCAGAGACTAACTCGAGATTGACTTACTTCTAGTATTTAAAAGAAAAATCAGGTTGACACGCTCATTAATCTAAAGAGCTTACTATATTGTATATATTAAAAAAAAAAATTGATTGGATAATTCCTTCAGATAGTTCACCTAACAAACCCAAGTCACTTCTTACGTTCATATTATTCTTTGTCTAATGCATGTATTATGGCTTAGATAGATGTAATTAAACGTCAAAAAAGTTATGATATGAAATTAGATCGCTAGTGTGCGAACTTTTTTCACTGATCAGTCACATTTTTTACTAGGGTAAATTAACGTGACAAGTCCTTTTCGTTATTTTAAATTGAAAAAAAATATATATATATATATATATATAAAATACACTAGTAGTTGTTATGGACACAACCGTTGAAATTGTGGTGCCAATTTTCATGTCAAAATTAAATGACTGAGACTAATCATAAATATAAGAATAACACAGCTATTATCTGGCGGCTAACAGCTACGTTAGCATATTTTTTTTGATTTTTTATGAACATATTATTATAAAAAACATTGTACTGATATTTTATTCACACGATATCTTGATTATATATATAAGTGCCATTGCATTAATATTTATTACGTATGTATGATGTTAGCCACATAAAATAATAAGCTTAATGTAAATTTCAAACAAATTAACTTGCTTAAGAGTACGAAGGCGACGTTTAAATACTAACCACCAATAACGGCCACTATATAACATAAATTAACCAAGCCTATTCATCACTCTATGAAAGCAATAATCACTTAATTTATTGGAAATAGTACTTTTAAGTAAAAGTGGTTATTAAAAATAGTAATGGTGGCCCTAGGAAAGTCCTTAGGAGATTAAGATTTGGACTCTCGACCTAACAGTTTCATTGAAAAACTAAACCAACTTTAATTAGACTTAAGAATCCATCGAGAGTATCATTGAGCTTGAGCTCAGCTCGAACTCTTACTGAGTTACGATTAAATCTTTTGTAACTCGTAGCATATTATTCATTTTACTCATAAAAGTCTCGTTCTTTCTCATGATTTTCAATATCAAATTAGATGAGAATGGTAGACTCGAACTTGATACTTTTGATTACAAGCATTAATCTCATGTTAGGCCAATGATACATATATTGTTTGTGATGAACTTATGATACTCAGCCTTCGAATAACCAAATCTCGTTATAGTGTCATGATTAAATAAAAGTGGTCATTTAAAAAGGGAAAAAAAAAAAAAGGAATATAATTAATCTAGAAATTATAAAATAAAAAAAGAAGGAAGGGGCCACATCGGAAACAAAGATGAGGAAGGTTGCAGAGTAAAAGAAGCGGGGGAGTGTGGGGTCCAGCGAAGCGAAAAGCGATTTTGCAAAAAATAAATTCTGCGGGAGATGCCCAATGCCTATAAATACGCTCACGCTTCTCATTTATCGCTGTCACGCACTATTCGGGACTATCTCACGCCGTTCCCTATTGGTCCGTGCTCCCCACGCTCCTTTCTCGCGAGTTCCGCTCTTTAAACAATCCGATTCCCCTTATTTCGTTATTACCAATTTTGCTATTTCCACGCCGGTGGGGGGGGGGGGAGGGTATAAAAATAAAATAAAATTATGTTGATAATTTTAGGGAAGAAATACAAAAATAATTCATTCATTGCTCGAAATAATATTTTTGAGTCGATAATTTTCTTACGCTACCACATTCGATTTTTCGATGTCAAAATTTATTAAATAATTAAAATTGCACACATTTAATTTATAAAGCTAAAATTATTACACTGTATGATATTCATGCAAAATTTATCACAAGATAAATTTATCGAGCTAAAATTTATGCATTTTGCCTTCAACTAGAAATAATGTTTATTCATGATGTTTATTCATGATCAAATGCAATCTGTGCTACATTAACTCAGAATATATATTAAACGTGTTGACATCAATGTAGTTGCATGATTTTCATTTGTCTACCTTTAATAATATACTCAAAGAAGAATCCAGACATACAGATTTTGTGATTTCATAAATGTTAATGCAAACTTTAGTTTATATCCTAATTCGTCGTGTCAAACGATTATATGCATTTAACACTGCCAAAAATTTCAAATAAAGAAGACAAATTCGATTAAACTATTACTCCGTAGAAGGGACAAATTCAAAAAAACTTTTGAAAAAAAGGCAAGCTGGTTATGTCAAATATGGCCCAAAATGAGAAATACGTAATTAGGAAAATTCATTTTCATATTGCACAAATAGGGTTGCCATAAGAGTTTTGTCCACACCTTGAGCAACTAGCTATGAAATGAAAATAAGAAAGAAAAAAAAAACATATATAAACTTGAACAAATTGCTACTTTCCTTCAAAAGGGAAAAAAAAATAAATAAATACTACTACTACTTGATTATACTCTATATTAATAAAGGAAAATCATAAATCATAACATTAAAATAACTCGAATACGTTTGCTGAATATATAGGGAGATGGTACGGAAGTGCTAACATCCTTACTTCCATAATTTCGATAATCGTAAATCGTAACATTAAAATAACCCGAACACGTTTGCTAAATATTACCTCAATCTCAACTAATTAGGGACATTTACTGTAGATCCAAAAACCAAGATAATGGAGAATATATGGCTGTAATTAATTATGAGGAGAGAGGGTTAATTGTAGTCAAGTATTTTTTGTCATTTTAGGAAATGTGTCTAATTGTTGAGACGGACCAAAACAAAATACGTCCCTAATTAGTTGAGATGGAGGTAGTATATACGGAGATAGTACGGAAATGCTAACAACATTACTTCCATAATTTTGATCCTTCTCATACAAGCTCGATAAACTATACATATTCACATATCGGGAAGAAAAAACACATAATTTGAAAGTGAAAGCTATAAAGTTGATCTATACCATAGCCCCTCTACATAATTGTATAGTATATTAACTCTTAGTTCCTCATATTAATAATCTATTTTAAAAAAGATTCATCTTTTTTTATTTTAAAGATTCATCTTAAATACATCTCACGAGTCACATCCATAGTTTTTAAATTAAGTACTTGTTGTACAAGAAGAAATAACCATTATAAATCTCTCAAATTTCTCCTTCACAAAACCATATTAATTTAAGTGTTCACACCCCTCCCTCTATTTCTATTTCTTCTTCTCTTCCAAGAACCTTCCCCCCCCTCTTTTTTCTTCCATGGATTCATTCATCTCTCTCCTCAACATTCCTTTCTCTCTCTCCTCCCATCCTGAAAATAACTAATTCCTCAAACCCATGATTTCTCCACCGATTCCCCATTCATCAATCCTTCCATTCCCACAACCATCGTGAAAAAATAAAAAAGAAACATTTTTTTTTTCACGTATTCCCAACAATTAATCATGAGGCCTATGCAACCTCCGTCCGCCGATGGCGGAAAACCCGGCCGCCGCCGGCGCTCCGACCTAACGCTACCGCTCCCCCAGCGGGACCCGGCCCTGGCAGTACCCCTTCCGCTGCCGCCCAGCTCGGCCCCGTCCTCCTCCTCCGCCGCCGCCCCCTCCTCGTGCCAGCTCAACTACTCCGAGCTGGAGCGCGTCAGCCGCATCGGCAGCGGCGCCGGAGGGACGGTGTACAAGGTGGTCCACCGCCCCTCCGGCGGCGTGTACGCCCTGAAGGTGATCTACGGCAACCACGAGGACGCCGTGCGCAACCAGATGTGCCGCGAAATCCAGATCCTCCGCGACGTCGACCACCCGAACGTGGTGAAATGCCACAACCTGTTCGACCACAGCGGCGAGATTCAGGTGCTGCTCGAGTTCATGGACAAGGGCTCCCTCGAGGGGACCCACGTCGTCGACGAGCGCGCCCTCTCCGATCTCGCCCGCCAGGTCCTCGCCGGGCTGTACTACCTCCACCGCCGCAAAATCGTCCACCGCGACATCAAGCCCTCCAACCTCCTCATCAATTCGCGGCGGCTCGTCAAAATCGCCGATTTTGGGGTTTCCCGCGTCCTCGCGCAGACGATGGACCCCTGCAATTCCTCCGTCGGCACCATCGCGTACATGAGCCCGGAGCGGATCAACACCGATTTGAATCACGGCCAATACGACGGCTACGCCGGCGATATCTGGAGCTTGGGCGTTAGCATTCTCGAATTCTACTTGGGCAAGTTCCCTTTCGCCGTCGGGAGGCAGGGGGATTGGGCCAGTTTGATGATCGCAATCTGTATGTCGCAGCCGCCGGAGGCGCCGCCCTCCGCCAGCCGCGAGTTCAGAGACTTCATCTCTTGCTGTCTGCAGAGAGAACCGGCGCGGCGGTTGTCGGCGGCGCAGCTGCTGAAGCACCCTTTCATCGTGCAGTATTCCTCGCCGGGAAACGGCGGGGGTAATATGGTCCATCACCAAGCGCATCAGCTGCTGCCGCCGCCGCCACGTCAGCATTCTTCCTCAGCTTGAAGGTTTCTCAGTGTTGGGAATTATTTTTGTTTTTTTTTTTCCTTTTCTTTTGTTCTTTTTCCAAAGCTTAAATTTTTATGGGGTTGAATTAATCTTGCGTCTAAAAATGGTAGTTTGTGGAAATGAATGGAGGAATTAGTGAAGGGGGAAATCCTTTGTTTGAGTTTCTTGAATGATCATCATGTACAACAAGACGAAAATGAATTAATTCTGTTACCAAAAACCAGTCCCAAATTCTTTGATTTTGCATTCTCTTATAGAAAGAAGCTAATTTTGTTTATTTTCTTGTTTGGGGTATTGATTGAATGCTAATATCATTTAGGAAAAGAAGCCCTTTTCTTGTTTTGGTGTTAATTCTCCGAAGATGGATAGGTTTAAAGCTAATTGAGTTATATTGCATTAGATCTCTTTTTGTATGGATGGATTAGATACTATGCAAAAGGGAGAAACTTGGGTGCACATATTCTTTTTCTTCTCTTGGAATCCTTATCTTTTGAGTAGTAAATCAAACTTTATCCTTGGTGAGATTCATATATTCCATGATGATTTGCTACATATGCTTTGAGGGCATATCGTAAAACAGTCTAATCTGCAGATTTTGAGGTAAAGTGTGATGATGTTATAATGATTTCTTGGTTTGAGCAAGATTTGGTTAGTTCTTTTAGAAGCTTTATCTTTCTTTCACCCTCTTTGCTTTTGTGCAAGGACATAATCAATAATGAAACAAAAAAAGACCAAGATGCCATGTTTTTTATGCAGACATGTGATCATTTGGTTTTCCTTCTTTCTTTCTTTCTTTTTCTTTCTCAGTTTTCATCAGTGGCTGTCTCTTGCTTTTCCCATGTTACCTTATCTAGGACAAGTATCATACGTAGTACTACATTACATTACACCCATCTTTTACTGTGTGGAAGCTTTGCTATTATTTTGATTGTGTGTGTGTTTAGGGGTTGGTTTCTCCTTTTTTGGCATATTTGCTATGATAAAAGGTGCTTGTTGAGTTTGTGATATGGAGTTATTATGAAATGCTTAACTGTTTATTTTTCTGGGCCTGACTTTTCTCCTCCTTATTGGCTCATTCTTCTGGTAAAATCTGCTCTCTCTCTCTCTCTCTCTCTCTCTCTCTCTCTCTCTCTCTCTCTTGGGGGTTTGGCTAATTCAAAGAAAGGGTCCAAACCAGAGTCAACACCAAGAATTACTAGGAAACCTAGGTTGTCCAGAAAAATACTTCAGAATATGAATGAAATATTTTTATAAACCTATTTGTCTCCTTAAATTGACTTGGTTTGATGTATTTGCATCATACCATTTTCTTGAGTCAAATATCAAACCAAGTTCAATAGTGGAAATGGTCTTACAAAATTACATTTTCATGCTTTCCCTTTTCTTTTTCCAATCATGAAGAAGAATTTATCATTTTGGATAATCACATTTCTTGAGAAATAGTCCAAAACCCAAATAGATTAAGTTAATGATACTCCCTCCGTCTCCTTCTACTTGAGCCCATTTTTATTATTCTGAGTCTATTATTATTATAAAATGGTTCAAGTAGAAGGGTACGGAGAGAGTACTTATTTGTGCATGAAGCATTTCATAATTGGGTTTCCTCATTCATTATGAGCCTTACTTTGTCAATATCTATTATGTGCCGTATTTTCTTATATTTAATTATTTAGTGTAACATGACATTACTATATTAATAGAATGAAACACAATATTTAGACAAAAACTTGTGTCAGCCGGAGGCACCGTGCGGCCGGGCCTAAAGTGTCAATCTTTATACAGAAAAATGTCAATCTATATGAATAAAAGTGTCAATCTTTAACATAATTATTTTACGAATAAAATGACAATTTTTAAAAGTGTCAATCTTTATACAAAAAATTGTCAATCTATATGAATAAAAGTGTCATTGTTTTAGCCCGGCCGCACGGTGCCTCCGACTGACCCAAGTGTGTCCCCAATATTTGTAGATAATAGATGACAAGACCCCACCAAAATGCTAGATTTGCAATTCTCTTATTCTTTACCAATAATTATTTTCCGAATGCACTTAATTGGGCCACAAATTTTCTCACCATAGCCCCCAAAAAATAATGATAATAAAAATAATTTAAATGTACTAATATACCCTTATATAGCCCCCAATATTAAACTCTGTATAAAATTGAAATACAACCCCAAATTTTATAGCTAGCCTCCGTTATGTTGCATATTGAAATCGCAAACCAAAATGAGATAATTTGAGAAGATTGCTTATTGGAAGTGGAGCTTTGAATTTCAGTTTTGCTGAATGATGCAGTTCAAATGATGGAATGGATTGAGACAAATTTAAGGAAGACTCCAATAAGAAAGAGGAAGATTCATAGAACTTGAATCAATTTTCGAGAAATAATCGCCGAACATATTGTAAATACAGGGTACAGATCTCTCTATTTGATTTTCTGTTATCTTCTGCGCACAAGTTTTGGAGTTGTGAAATCTGTGAAATTGGCGTTGGGAGAGAGTAAAAAAGAAGGGCTTAATCTTAGTTTGAAGCATTGGTTCTTGATTAATGATTGGAAAGGGCTCTGTTTTTGGGTTGTGGGATGAACAGTGAGCAAAGTCAGCTGTAGATACATGAGTTTTGTCACAAACTTTAGTGGTGGTGGGGGAAGAGGGGGGACTAATAATGCACCTAATTTTCAGTTGTTCTTGTTTTCATTTGTAGACAGACATCCGTCAAATCCAGTGCTTGAAGTTTGTGGTTGTCTTAGAAGAAGAAGAAGAAGAAGAAGAAGTAGAGAGGAGTGAGAAGAATTATTTATTTATCTTTTATGTTGTAATGATAAGCAGTAGAGAGGTGAAGAAAGGGGAAAAGTTGGAAAAGGGTTCTGCCATGGCTGGGAAGGTTGTGCCGGAAAATTCAACAAGACAATACAAATTTACTAAATAGTTTGAGAACAAATATTTGTCTTTGTTAAATATGTAGTACAATATTAATTAAAATTCTTCTTAGAGGTTTTCAGTGAAAGCTGCAATTCTTACTATGAAACGAAGATTGGAAACTAAAAAAAAATATGATGACAAATAAAGATGAACAACGTAATAATTAAGTATTGTTCTTCATCGTTATTTCTTTTTTCTTCATCTTTTCCGTCATGTTCTTCAATAAAGGGCTATAAATATATTTATTTATTTGTTCTTCTTTGTACTGTATATCAATCTTGCAGCTTGTATAGCGGTTGCTGGAGGCTGGGGGCTGTGAAGTTGTAATCTAATTAGGATTTGACATTAGAGGCTATATAAGGGTATATTAGTACATTTAAAATTATTTTTATTATTATTTTATTTAGGGGCTATAATGAGAAAAAATGTGGCTATGTTTAAAATCACCCTTCATTATTTTAGGCTAAGAGCTGCAAATCTTATAAATTGTGTTAGGCCCAATTAAATTTCGTAATAGGCTTGGTCATGCTTTATATAGGCCCGAAAACAGCCCATTTTGTATATTGACTCAATAGGCTTGAGCCCGATAGTGGGCCCGAATAGTTTACCTTTGGGCCATGGATATACCTTCAATAAAAGGCCTAATAAATAAATTAAATTAGTCTACTTAAATGTACTTTTCAAATGTGTAATTTATTTCCAAGAAACTGAAATTTAATCAAAATTAGTCACAACCATTGCACATATTTCATCTTCTAAAGCTAAAATTTCCAACAATTATGATATGATACATCTTACCTAATCTTGAGGGCCACATCTATAACAATTTAATATGAATATTCATATAATCTTATTATTATTGGTATTTATTTTTAGTGTAGTGGTTGCATCGAAGGGCATGCCCCATTTATGTCTTCTACAATGCTCCACTACCACAACATGCTCATACATACACTCACACATTTATTTTTTTATTTTATTTTATGTAAATTTTAGATTTAACCATTGCGCTTTTATTTGCACGGAGTTTTGGTTATTATATTATTGCACTTTCGTTTACATTAAAATTTAAAAATACTGAAATGGTGTAAACAAAAGTACCTGTAAAAAACAACTTTAAAGTAAAGAAAAGTACAATAACATTGAAGTTTACAAATAAGAGTATTATAATGCATGCTTTATTGAATCATTATTAATTATGATCATTCCAAGTACAGAATACATATGGTTAATTTCTACTTGAAATGTGTAATTAATTTCCAGTAACATTCATAAAATTACACTTGATATTTTTATTCTTTACATTACAAAAAATGATCTTTTGTTCTTGACTGTTGAATCTTGATTTTCTTGGAGAAATTAAATAGCGTAGAGAGAATGTAAAAGAACACCAGAATTACGTGGTTCGATCTTTTGTGAGATCTACGTCCACGGAGCAAGAGTATGAATTTTATTCGAATACTTTTCGTCCCCTTTACAAGGTTTCTTTCCTCTATTTATAGAGGATCTACATAACCCTAACCCTAATTTCTCTTGGGCTTGATATTGAGCTTGATATTGGGCTTCACTTCTATTTCTTCTGGGCCACATCCTATCACATCCCTCCCCAAAAAGACATAGAAGTGAGGGTGTGATTTGAGGTCGAACTTGAATTGCCTTGCCCCATCGAAATTGGAATTTCGATGAAGTCGAAATGCTAGCTCGTACTCGTCTTAGACGAGTTTAGGCTTTTAAATAGCTCTACTCCGTTGTAAGGCGAAGTTTTAGCTTAAAGTTAACCACTTCGTTCGAAGACGAAGTTTCGGTTTTGAAATAGCCACTTCGTTCGATGACGAAGTTTTGGCTTTAAGTTAACCACTTCATTCGAAGACGAAGTTTTGGCTTTAAGTTAACCACTTCGTTCGAAGACGAAGTTTCAATTTTCAAATAGCCACTTCGTCTAAAGATGAAGTTTTGGCTTTAAAATAGCCACCTCATCTAAAGACGAGGTTTCGGCTTTCGATTGGCCACTTCATCTAAAGATGAAGTTTCGGCTTTCGATTAGCCACTTCATCTAGAGAAGAAGTTTTCGGCTTTCATTTAGCCATTTCATCTAAAGACGAAGTTTCGGCTTTCGATTAGCCACTTCATCTAGAGATGAAGTTTCGGCTTTCGATTAGCCATTTCATCTAGAGACGAAGTTCCGGCTTTCGATTAGCCACTTCATCTAAAGACGATATTTCGGCTTTCGATTAGCCACTTCATCTAGAGAAGAAGTTCCGGCTTTCATTTAGCCACTTCATCTAAAGACGAAGTTTCGGCTTTCGATTAGCCACTTCATCTAGAGATAAAGTTTCGGCTTTCGATTAGCCATTTCATCTAGAGACGAAGTTCCGGCTTTCGATTAGCCACTTCATCTACAGACGAAGTTTCGGCTTTCGATTAGCCACTTCGTCTAGAGATGAAGTTTCGGCTTTCGATTAGCCACTTCATCTAGAGATGAAGTTCCGGCTTTCGATTAGCCACTTCGTCTAGAGACGAAGTTCCGGCTTTCGATTAGCCACTTCATCTAGAGATGAAGTTTCGGCTTTCGATTAGCCATTTCATCTAGAGACGAAGTTCCGGCTTTCGATTAGCCACTTCATCTAAAGACGAAGTTTCGGCTTTCGATTAGCCACTTCATCTAGAGATGAAGTTCCGGCTTTCGATTAGCCACTTCATCTAGAGACGAAGTTCCGGCTTTCGATTAGCCATTTTATCTAGAGATGAAGTTTCGACTTTCGATTAGCCACTTCGTCTAGAGACGAAGTTCCGGCTTTCGATTAGCCACTTCATCTAGAGATGAAGTTTCGGCTTAGCCACTTCGTCTAGAGACGAAGTTCCGGCTTTCGATTAGCCATTTCATCTAAAGACGAAGTTTCGGCTTTCGATTAGCCAGTTCATCTAGAGATGAAGTTTCGGCTTTCGATTAGCCACTTCGTATAGAGACGAAGTTCCGGCTTTCGATTAGCCACTTCGTCTAGAGACGAAGTTCCGGCTTTCGATTAGCCATTTCATCTAGAGACGAAGTTCCGGCTTTCGATTAGCCACTTCGTCTAAAGATGAAGTTTCGGCTTTCGATTAGCCAGTTCATCTAGAGATGAAGTTTCGACTTTCGATTAGCCACTTCGTCTAGAGACGAAGTTCCGGCTTTCGATTAGCCATTTCATCTAAAGACGAAGTTCCGGCTTTCGATTAGCCACTTCGTCTAAAGATAAAGTTTCGGCTTTCGATTAGCCGCTTCATCTAAAGACGAAGTTTCGGCTTTCAATTAGCCATTTCATCTAGAGATGAAGTTTCGGCTTTCGATTAGCCACTTCGTCTAGAGACGAAGTTCCGGCTTTCGATTAACCATTTCATCTAAAGACGAAGTTTCGGCTTTCGATTAGCCACTTCATCTAGAGATGAAGTTTCGGCTTTCGATTAGCCACTTCGTCTAGAGACGAAGTTCCGGCTTTCGATTAGCCATTTCCCACAGACGGCGCCAGTGTTGAATCTTGATTTTCTTGGAGAAATTAAATAGCGTAGAGAGAATGTAAAAGAACACCAGAAAATTACGTGGTTCGATCTTTTGTGAGATCTACGTCCACGGAGCAAGAGTATGAATTTTATTCGAATACTTTTCGTCCCCTTTAGAAGGTTTCTTTCCTCTATTTATAGATGATCTACATAACCCTAACCCTAATTTCTCTTGGGCTTGATATTGAGCTTGATATTGGGCTTCACTTTTATTTCTTCTGGGCCATATCCTATCATTGACCAATATCAAATATCGTTATTAATTTTATTAAGAAAATAATCAGACAAGAATGGCTATTTTAATGATTCTTACCAGATTTAGTTCACAAGGGAAACAATGAAACGAACCCTTTTGAAAAAAAATAAAAAAAAATAAAAAAATTAAGAAGAATATTATTTTAAGTTAGATCGAAATCCAAACCATATTGAAAATTGCACATTAGGCGCTATTTCTTGGAAACTTCCGGCCGGCCACTTGAAGATAGTAGTATCTGTATCTCTCAATCTTTCCTTCACGTCTGGAAAAAACTTTGCATAATTGCATTATTTTCTACTCGGACTTTTACTTTGGCATCTTGTACAAGTATATTTGTATGTAGAATTATTGCCTCCCTTCTCTTTTCTTGATTCAAGAAAATTATTGGGATAGTTTGGTTTCAACTGAAACAGTTTCTGGATTCAAATCTTTTGCAGCAGTAGAAAAGGCAGACATATTTGTTCTCTTATTAATAAAGGTAAAAACTTCTACTTTTCTCATCTGCTTTTCTTTTTTTTGTCGTTTTTTTTGCCAAGTGGGTTTCTTTAAGGATCTTGATCCGTGTGTGAATGTGTGGTGTTTATCTCATATCGCGTTCTCAAGTTTAGTTTTGGTGCTTCGTGAATTTACTTTGATCTGGGCGGTTTATTTCTTGGTTTTCTTCTTCTGTGTTGACTAGGTCTGACTCGATACAGAATCTGCAGATTTTTGCATTTTTTCAATACCAGATTATGCTGGTTTAAGTTAATTTGCTATTCTTTTTCGTATGGGTTTAAATCACTTAAATGCAAGAGTTTGATACTTTACTGGAAATTGCAGCTAATTATATCATAGAAATGGGCATTTAATTCTGACTTAGATTTTGTATCAGTTTCTGCAGTTGATTGTTTCTTGAGATGGGATCTGTTGAAGAAAAGATAGACCTTGATTCTGATGAGGAGATCCCATTTAGTGTGTCTCACCCTACAAACAAAATGCATTCATTAAATTTTGAATCTTCTCGTCATATATTGGCACACTCGAAATTTTCTGCTTCTTGGGTAATAAGAGAGGTGAATCGAGTGAGCATCCTCAGAAGTATATACATCGTCTTGATCAGAGCAAAGATCAACGTGTTGCTGCCATTCGGGCCCTTGGCAATTTTTCTACACTATTTTACGAAAATGCATGTAAGAGAACTGAGAATATCTTCATGGAGAAGGGATGGTGCTGGAAATACCTTGATGGACTTATTTGCTTTTTCTTTTGTGTTGATATATTAACATTTATGTATTGTAGGGATTGGTCTTCTTCTTCAGCTTAGTTGGCATAATTCCTTTGGCAGAACGTCTTGGTTATACTACCGAGTGAGTAACTGCTCCAGAAATGGAATTCAAATTTGTAGATATAGTTTTCTGTTTTAATGGATGAAACTCATGTACCTCTTACAATTATATTGTAGGCAACTTGCGTGTTATACAGGTCCCACTGGTATGATTCCTTTTCCATTTGCGTTTTATTACTCCCTTAATTTTATGTATTGCTGCAAATTTCATCTCAAATAATTTTGTAAGTGATCATATGGTAGAGCACAGGTGAAATTTAGCTTTCATATCGATACTCTTCTTTGTGGATGTGTCATAGATTCTTTGAGGAATGTTTGAATTGTAAGATTTATGCTAGATTTACTTGCTTCCTCGACAATGAAGGGAGCACCAAATTTTTTTTGTCACTTATAGGAACCCTTATTATAGAGATGAACAAACTTGTAATATTTCACATGGGCTTCGCGATAGAACTCAGTCGACTATATGGAATGTTTGCCTCCCATTTTTTATGAAGGATCCCCGTATTAGTTTTGAGTTGAGATAGGTAAAATCATGTTTCAAATTTTAGATGGGGATGCCTAACTATTATTGGATACTAGTACTTTGATTTCTGTGAAAAAAGTGCGAAGAAGTTTTTTGACGAGTCATGTGTACTACTTACATCTAGGGTACTTTCTTCTTTACGTGAATTTTCTGACTTCGATGTTTTTAGACCTTATGCCTTGCAATCATTTTGTGGCATTGGACTAATACATGAGACTGTCCAAGTTTATATGCTTTTTATGTTTAATCTGCAGTTGGTGGCCTTCTAAATGCTACATTTGGCAATGCTACGGAGATGATAATTTCAATTTATGCATTGAAAAACGGAATGATAAGGGTTGTTCAGCAATCTTTACTGGGTTCCATCCTGTCAAATATGCTTTTGGTGCTTGGTTGTGCCTTCTTCTGTGGTGGGCTCGTTCATCGTCAGAAAGTGCAGCTTTTCAATAAGGTGGTGGTCAAATTGGGTGGACTTTCCTTTTTGGTTTTCAGTTTTGAAATGGAAGCTGTAGGGCATGGAGTTTAATGTCCCTAGCCCGAGTGAAAAACTAACGCATTTCAAGATTTTCAGGCCACTGCACTTGTGAATTCTGGGCTATTGTTGATGGCGGTTATGTGCATATTGTTCCCAGCAGTTCTGCAATTCACTCATACAGAAGTGCACGAGGGAAAGTCGGAGATGGCTCTTTCACGATTCACAAGCTGTATAATGCTGATTGCTTACGCGAGCTACCTTTTCTTTCAGCTCAAGAGTCAGAATAATTTGTATAGTTCTCTTGATGAGGTTTGTATTCTGTTTCAATCTTATTGAGAGTTGTAGAGATTGATTGGTGCTTCTAACTCGTCAGATGCTTATATTTCATGATATGGTACTGGAATGTTACTATGCTGATTACAAGATGCATATTCAAGTATTCCACATGCATTTGATATTTATGCATTATTTGATTAATAATTTTGTTGATGTTTATGTAGGTTAGGGATGACGAAGAAGGTCCTGATGATGATGAAATCCCGGAGATCAATCCCTGGGAAGCGATGGGGTGGCTTGCTGTTTTGACTCTGTGGATATCTCTTCTATCTGGATATCTTGTTGATGCAATACAGGTAACGAAACCCGTATCACTCTCTAAAGATAATACTTACTTTTACTGGTCTGATGCTGCCAGATAGTTCTTTTTTTCTTTTTCTTTTTGCAACTTAAAGCGTGCTGCCTTTGTGTTTGTTATCATCTTTCTGCCATAGTATCGTCTTTTAGAAATCCAACTAAACTTACATGTGCAGAGCAATCTTTTTTTGTGGTAGGATCTCTTCGATAAAATATAAATGTGACTAAAACATTGAAATTTCTTCAGGGGGCATCCGATTCATTGAACATGCCAGTTGCATTTATTAGTGTTATTTTGCTACCGATTGTTGGGAACGCTGCAGAACATGCTAGTGCTATCATGTTCGCGATGAAGGACAAGCTTGTGAGTGTTGGAATATTACAGCAATATATTTTTGTACATTTTGTGCTTTTGTAAATTTGACAGTTCTCTTTTCAGGACATAACTATTGGAGTTGCAATTGGATCTTCTACTCAGATATCGATGTTTGTGGTAAGCCACTACTAACATCCTTCTATGTAAAACTTGACTTCTACTCGTTCATGAGAGCCTAAACTTTTCATTAGCCAAATATTGTTGGAGTAGCAAACTCATGATTCTTGGGATTCTGGTATTTGCAGATTCCGTTTTGTGTAATAGTTGGTTGGATTATGGGAATGCGCATGGATTTGAACTTTCAACTCTTCGAGACTGCTACACTCTTTATCACGGTTCTAGTGGTGGCGTTTATGCTTCAGGTTCATTCCATCACGTATCCTTCGATTGGTGTTTGTTCTACGTTTACTAGTGAAATAATTCATTTTGTTAATCTGTACGTGACATTCTTTACTATTGCTGCCTCTTCTCGATGCAGGAAGGTCAATCTAACTATTTCAAAGGTTTGATGCTTATATTGTGCTATCTCATAGTTGCAGCCAGTTTCTTCGTGCATGTTGATCCAGCCAAGGGTTAGTAATCTTGATTAACTTTTTACAAGTGGTATGCTTAGTATATAGTCTGTGAAAGATGTGGACCATTTGGTAAGCATCTCATGTTAAAATTCTAATATTAAGGAATCGTTACACCGGAAACAAGTATCTAATGATAACATAAATTAAAGTACTAGAGTTCAATTTTTGCAAACACAAGATTCATTATTAGATTATAAAATTTCGAAACTACAAGAATCCGTGCCCAGGAAAAGTGAAGCACAGGGACTCAAAACTTTTGAAAACTCAATTCTTTTCGTTCTAATGCAGAAGATGATTAAGTTGATGGAGTGATGAAGCTCAAGAAGATCTCGACTCCATTGTAAGAAAATGTAGCACAGCTGATCTTCTGTAATTTTTTGTTCGTTGCTGTGGTGGCCTCGTTGGCTGTGATAACGTGAAGGGCAGTGCACGATATCTGCTTGTGAAGGAGCAATTCTGCAGCAGGTACACCTATACAGACTTCCCATGCATCGATATGTTGTACTTTTATAGTTTTGTTATGTTGCTCGAGTAAAAATCGTGATCCATCTACTAATTTTTCGGCCCGTTGTAGCAGTACAGGTTGTACTTGTAGTGATTTAGATTTGAATCCAAAGAACTGGAGCATGTTCTTGAATTCAACTTTTCTGGAAGTGTACCTTCATTTTGGTGAAATTGGAAATATTTTATTCCTTGATGTTGTTTTCATGTCTCTTTTGTTAGATCCTTGTAGAATCGTACGAGATGAAAGGAGGAATCGAAAGACGATAATATAAGTTCTCTTTGTTTAATACTTGTCCGTCCCAGCCTACTAGTCCACTCACACGTACGTGCAAACACGGAAGACGACGTGTGCCCTTAGCTTATCGCAAAGCAAGCTGCTCAAATGACGGTTTTTTTCCACAACAATTTCCGCATACATAAACCACATTTTGCGTACATTTGTTCACCAAGAAATAATTATATTTGAAATTTTTTCTAAAACAATAACAATACTAAGAAAAGAGTTAATAAGATAATCTAAAAGGGATGAAATCAACTAATCAGGAAATAAAAGATCATACATTTTGTAAAAAAAATAATAATATTTCTTTAACTAAGTTTACCCCAATAAAGATTCAATCTTTTTATTGGTTTGTATTTTCGTATGATGTTTCTTGATCATCGTGTTGAAAATATTTCCAAAATTAACAAAAGGAGTGAAGAATAAAGCATCTTCAAAGTCCAATTTAGGACAGTAGATAAAGCCTTCAAATGCATTTTGTCTTTTTACAACCTAGCGTAGGAACTCCTTTTCTGTGCCAACATTTCATAACCTTCAACCGCTGCCACTATACCAAGAAATGTTTTCCAATGCCAAGCGCAGATGATGGACCTGCAATTCCTCCGTCGGCATCACGAATTATCTGGAGCTCGAGCTTTAAGCAGGCACGAATTTTCAGGAAATTTTATCTCGTGCTGTCTGCAAGGAAAACCGGCGCGGCGGTTGTCGACGGCACAGCTGCTGAAGGTTCCTTTGATTGTGCAGTATTCTTCGCCGGGAAGCGGCGGGAGCAATATGGTCCATCACCAGGCGCATCAGCTGCTGCCGCCGCCACGTCAGCAGTATTCTTCGGCTCAAAGATTTCTCAGTGTTGAGACTAATTTTTGTTTTCTTTTTACTTCAAAGCTTAAATTATCATGAGGTCGAATTAATTGTGCTTCTGAAAATGGTTGTTTGTGGAATGAATGGATGTTTAGAAGAGAGGAATCAGTGAGGGGGAACAAATTTCGTTTGAGTTACTTTATGATCATGTACAACAAAGCGAAAATGAATGAATTCTATAATCAGAAATCGGTTCCAAATTTTGGCCTTTGCATTATCTCTTCGAAATGATGCTAACTTTGTGTATTTTCTTGTTTGAGATTTATTGAATGCTATTATCATTTTGGAAAATAAGCTCTTTTTCTGCATTGTGGTAGATCTTTTCTTGTTTTGGAGTTAATCCTCCAAAGATGGATAGGTTACGATTAATTTAGTTATTGCATTAGATCTCTTTGTGTGAGTAAATACTATGTGAAAGGGAGAAACTTGGATGCACATATTCTTTTTCTTCACTTGGAATCCTTATCTTTTGATCTAAATATAACTTTATCCTTGGTCGGATTCATATATTTCATGTTCTTTTGCTATATATGCTTGATGACATATCTTAAACGGTCTAGTTTACTGATAAATTTGATGTGTCTTCTGATGATTTTGGGCAAGGTATGAGCAAGATTTCTTTTTTTGGTGAACTTGGTTTGAGCAAGATTTGGTTAGTTCTCTTCTCTTAGAAGCTTTATCTTCCACCTTGTTTTTCTGCTAGGACATACCAATAATGAAGCAAAAAAACCAAGATACATGTTTTCATGCATCATATGGTTTCTTCTTGTTTCTCTTTCTTTTCTTTCTCAGTTTTCATCAGTGGCTGTCTCTTGCTTTTCCATGTTACATTATCTATGAAAAGTATCATACATTACACATTTCTAACTATATGAAAGCTTTGCTATTATCGATTGTGTTATTTTAGGGGTTGGTTTTCCGTTCTTTGGCATATTTTCTATGTTAAAAGGTGTTTGTTGAGTGTGATAGGGAGTTATTAAGCAATGCCTTACTGTTTATCTTCTGGGCCTGACTTTTCTTTTTCTTGTTGGTTTGTTTTCTGAGAAAACCTGCTCTCTCTCTCTCTCTCTCTCTCTCTCGCATGTTAGCAGTTTTGAGGAGTTGAACTTTTGGGAAGTTTGACCGATTCATAGAGAAGTATCCAGACTGGAGTCAACACCAACATAAGTATTAAACGGTAGTATTTGAGCAAGAATTACTAGGAAACCACATTGTCCAGACAAGACTGCAGAATATGAATGAAATAATTTCTGAAGAAATGTTTTTCTTTAATTTGACATGGTGAAATGTATTTGTATCATTTTGAGTCAAATATCAAATTGAATTCAGAAGTGGAAATGGTCTTATAAAGTTACAATTTCATGCTTTCCTTTTTTTTTTTTCCCTTTTCTTTTCCAATCATAGAGAAGAAGAATTCAGTTTGGATAAATTCTTTTGCATGGTATTCTGGGTAAATCATATTTCTTGTACAATGAATTAATTTATGTTTCTTGTTTCTACTTGCTGCGTCTCATAGTTGGGCATCCTTAATCATTACTTAGTCTTATTTTGTCAATATCTGTTATGTGTACGATACGAAAATTGCACATTAGGCTTCATATCTTGGAAACATCCAGCCGGCCCCTTGAAGACAACAGTATCTCTCTATCTTTCCTTCAAGACTCAAAAATCTGACACAATTTCATAATTTTCTACTGGGACTTCTACTATGCTATTCGCTTTGGTATAATCTCACAAGATTTCCTAACTTTCTACTGGGGCTTTTATTATGCTATCTACTTTGGCATGCACTAATATAGGTAAATTTATATGTAGAATTATATTTTTATTTTTTCATGTTTCAAGAAAAGATTGGGATATTTTGGTTCAACTAAAACAATTTCTGGGTTCAAATCTTTTGCATTAGTAAAAATAGCAGAAATCTTGTACACTTAATAACAAAGGTATGAACTTCAACTTTTGTCATCTGCTTTTCCATTGTCTTTGTTTTTTTTAACGGATGCTTTAGGGATCATGATCTGTCTGTAAATGTGTGGTATACATCTCATTTCGAGTTCTCAAGTATAGTTTTGGTGCCTTTTATTTTACTTTGATCTGGGGCTTGTTATTTAGTTTTCTCCCTCTCAGTTGACCAGGTCTGATGTAATGCAAAATCTGCTGATTTTTTGCATTTCTTCAATACCAGATGATGCTGATTGAAGTTACTTTTTTATTCTTTTCGAGTGGTTCTATATCTCTTAAATATGCGAGTTTGATGCTTTACTAGTAATTGCTGTTACATTATAGCAACAGTAATGTAATTCTGACTTAGATTTTGTGGCTTTAGTTTCAAAGTTTAATCGATATGTCAGTTTCTGCAGTTGATTGTTTCCGGAGATGGGATCTGTTGAAGAGAAGATAGACCTTGCTTCTGATGAGGAGATCCCATTTAGTGTGTCTCAGCCTACAAACAAAGTGCATTCATTAAATTTTGAATCTTCTCGGCATATATTGGCACACTCGAAATTTTCTGCTTCTTGGATAATAAGAGAGGTGAATCGAGTGAGCATCCTCAGAAGTATATACATCGTCTTGATCAGAGCGAAGATCAACGTGTTGCTGCCATTCGGGCCCTTGGCAATTTTTCTACACTATTTTACAAAAAAGCATGTAAGATAACTGACATTGTCTATACGGAAAATGAATAATGCGGGGAATCCCTTGATGACTCTTTTTATTCTTTCTTTCTTGATAAATTCCCGTTATGTATTGTAGGGATTGGTCTTCTTCTTCAGCTTAATTGGCAGTATTCCTTTGGCAGAGTGCCTTGGTTATGCTACCGAGTAAGTAGCTACTCCAAAAATGGTATTCAAATTTTGTCTCATAGTTATAGTTTCTTGTTTAATGGATCGAAAACTGATCCGCTCCTTACAATTGCATTGAAGGCAACTTGCATGTTATACAGGTCCCACTGGTACGATTTCTATTCATTTACATTTTATTAGTCCGTTAACATTACTTATTGTTGCAAACTTCATCTCATAAGATTTTGAAAGAGATCGTATGGGCAGACCAGAGGTTAAATGTAGTTTTCATATCTAAATTAAATGAGCTACTTGTATGGTACTCATGTTTGTGGGTGTCCTGGATTCCTTGAGGAATTGATTCATGCTAGATATTCTTGCTTCCTCTAAAAAGAAGGAAGCCCCAATTTTTTTCTCACACAGAAACTCTTATTAAAGAGATAAACAAACTTGTAATATCTTTCTGTATGGAATGCTATCTCTCATTTCTAATGAATGATTACCTTATTATTTTTGAGGTAAAATCAAGTTTCAATTCTGAGGATCAAATGCCTTACTTTTATTGGATATTAATAGTACTTTGATTTCTGTGAAAAAAGTACGAAGAAGTTTCTCAGTCGTGTACTACTTACTTCAAGGGTACTTTCTTCTTTACGTGAATTTTCTGACTTCGATGTTCTTAGACCTTATGCCTTGCAATCTTGGCACTGGGCTAATATATGAAACGGTCCAAGTTTATATGCTTTTTCATTGTTTAATCTGCAGGTAGTGGCCTTCTAAATGCTACATCTGGCAATGCTCTGCAGATGATAGTTTCAATTTGTGCATTGAAAAAGGGAATGATAAGGATTGCTCAGCAATCTTTACTGGGTTCCATCTTGTCAAATATGCTTATGGTGCTTGGTTGTACCTTCTTCTGCAGTGGGCTCGTTCATCATCAGAAAGTGCAACTTTTCAATAAGGTGGTGGTCAAAATTGGGTGAACTTTTCTTTTGGATTTCATTTCTGAATGAAAGCTGCAGGGCATGGAATTTAGTGCCCCTAGCCCCACTTCCTTAGTAAAAAGCTAACTCATTTCAAGATTTTCAGGTTGCCGCAACTGTGAATTCTGGGCTACTGTTAATGGCAGTTATGTGCATATTGCTCCCAGCAGTTCTACAGTTCACTCATACAGAAGTGCACAAGGGAAACTCAGATATTTTGCTTTCTCAATTTACGAGCTGTATAATGCTGCTTGCTTATTCGAGCTACCTTTTCTTTCAGCTCAATAATCAGGATCATTCGTACAGCTCTCTTGATGAGGTTTGTATTTTGTTTCAATCTTAGTGAATCACTCGCGTATATTTCATGATATTGTACTGGAATTTTCAATGCTGATTACATGAGGCACATTCAATTATTCCCCATGCATTTGCAATAATTTGGTTGGTGTTTATGCAGGTTAGGGATTACGGCGAAGGTCCTGATGAGGATGAAGTCCCTGAGATCAATCCCTGGGAAGCAATAGGGTGGCTTGCTGTTTTGACTTACTGGACATCCCTTTTATCTGGATATCTTGTTGATTCAGTGCAGGTATAATACTCGCAGCACATTCTAAAGATAATTACAAATATATAGAACAAATTCCTTTTCTTTACTGTGTCTTCTAAAAATCATTGGCTAGAGTAAATGTTACCAAGCAACATGATGTGCATATTCATAAGCTCAAAGAAACATTGCAGTTAATTTAGGTCCACTGGGACAACTGTGGCAAATGGATGTCGACTTTAATGTGTTTCAATTACCTTGAACGATAAATATCCAGTAAACCTACCTGTGGAAAGAAGCACAGTAATCTTTCCATAGTAGGGTGTCTCTTGAGAAAATAAAGTGTGACGACAACATTGACATGTCTTCAGGGAGCATCTGATTCGTTGAACATGCCGGTTCCTTTTATAAGTGTTATTTTGCTACCAATTGTTGGGAACGCTGCTAGTTTCTTCTTCTTGACAACGAACAAGCTTGTGAGTGCCGGAATATGCAACTTTTATCGTTTTTCCTTTCTTGGTTACATTTTGTACTTTAGTTTATTTGACAGTTCTCTTTATAGGACATAACTATTGGATTTGCAATTGGGTCATCTACTCAGATATCAATGTTTGTGGTAAGCCTTTACGAAGATCCCTCTTTATAACTCAGTTGTTTCACTGTTCTTGCCAAAAAAACATACTAATGATTCTTGAGCTTCTGGTAATTGCAGATTCCAGTTTGTGTAATTGTTGGTTGGATTATGGGGAAGCCTATGGATTTGAATTTTCAACTCTTTGAGACTGCTGTACTATTAGTCGCAGTATTACTGGTGGCATTTATGCTTCGGGTTTGTCTCTCTAAAATTCTCCAGCTGATGCCCCTCAAATTGTGTTTTATTCTATTTCTAATTCTATGGTGCTTATGTAAAACCCTCCGTTGGTGGTTGGCGTTGATGCATTGTTATTTCGTTGCTTTTGTAAATGCAGGTAGGCCGATCAGGCTATTTTAAAGGTTTGATACTTATCCTGTGCTATCTCATCATCGCGGCTAGTTTCTTCGTGCACGTTGATTCAACAAAGGGTGAGTCTCGATTATACTTTTGTGAGTTAATGGTATACCTTATTTTCTTAATTGTACAACAAACAGTACAAACCTTTTACCCCTGGTAGTTGTTATGCACTAAGCATGTGGTTTTTGCCTCTCTGTTAATGGTATACTCCTAAGCGATGCCACAAATGCAAGAAAAGTATACACTTTTGAGAATAAATGCAGCGCAGAATAGCTTTCCAAAACTTATTATTTTTGTTGTGTGAAAAAAAATATACAGAAGATGATTGAGTTGGAGTGAAGAAGCATAAGAAGATCAACATGTAGCACAGCTGATCTTCTGCAACTTTTGTTCGTTGCTGGCGGTGACGATGTGGAGGGCAGCGCACGATTTATGCTTGTGAAGGAGCAATCCTGCTGCAGGTACAGTTTATTCTTTATAGTGATACTTGTAGTGAATAGTGATTTAGATTTGAATGCAAAGAACTGGAGCATGTTCTTGAATTTAATTTTTTGAAAGTGTACCTTCTATCTTTTTGTGAAATTGGAAATCTTTTATTCTCTGTTTTTTAGCTGGGCTTTGAGTGTCTGGACTAATGGGCTTAGCTACTATGACTAATGCCATACAAAAAACCAAACTTTTTTTTAGAATACAAGATTTAAACAAAAAAAAATAAAATTGGTTTGATAGGGTCCGTTTTTCTTTTCTTGTATGACCTTTTTTGTGAATTAATGTATTGTATATACATGTTACACTTACGTATTTAATAATAATAATAATAATAATAATACAAGTTGGGGTCACATCAATCTGCATTCTTGTAAAAAGGATCATAATTGAATCACAAATATTATGATGACATTTGTCTATTAAAAAGAAACAAAGATTAACTATTCAAAAATTTGTGGATGGTATCAATTTCATATATACTTTTGGAAGATTTATTGGAATCCATTGTTGTAATCCTCATAGTAGTGATTCCTTATTTGAAAAAAGAGAAAGATGAACCATAATTTGTAATTTGACTTGGAAAAAAATTAAATGGACTTTGTGCAACATTGGCCGACCATTTCTTGGTAATGACTAGTGAAGTGATGGGGTGATTTTTATTTATTTATTTATTTTTAAGTGAAAAATATCACTTATAAATGATAATGCTCTCTAAGGGCTAACCAACATCCAAAGTGGGTTGGGTTTGTCACACATATTATTATATTATTATTATTTTGCTTATGATAAGATACTATTCTTGATGGAAAAAATTAGATATGAACTATAACATTACATAACTTTCATGAAGAATATGATACTTTTATTAAAAAAAAAAAATCCAACTATCATCAAATTTTATAAGATCAAGTGTTGTGACCTACTCCTCATTGAACATTAAATTCAATAAAAATTTGGACATATATGGTTCTGAATATTGACTGTAGGCTGTAATATTATCTTTTATACCAACTTGGTTTTGAAAAATATTTAATTTAGGTGGTATCTGCAACCCACATGACTTGACCAATAATTTTCCAACCTACTAGAAAATATTTATCTATATATATATTATGTGAAATTCGATACAATTGATGGTTGCTTCTAAATATTAGTAGTTGACATATAAGAGAGTGACAAAAGATAATTTGCCTGGAAAATGACTTAGTAACACTTTGAAATTTGAATTTGATCAAGACTTTATTTTTTATTTGATAAAATGTACATATTATTGTACCTCTAACTCTTGGTCAATAATTCCCATCATATTTAATAAGGTATTATAAGCCTTCAAATAAATATATACGTGAACCTCACTATTGTATTTTAATAGTTCACGAAATTAATTAGTGAACACACTCAAAAATTGAAATGTGAAAAATTATTTCTCCTAGTAAAAAAATTATGAGGGAAAAAATTGTCTTTTTCTAGGACTTGGTAGAAATAATTTCTTTGGTTAGTCAACGAAAAAAATAAATGTTTTATTGTACGTGTGACACCCAATTGGATATATTTTAGTAACAAGACATGACATGTGCATCAACCCATTTTCTAACACTATTTGTCAGCTCACTCAACCCAATAATAATAACATAAAAGAATCTAATTTCCAAATAATTATATAATGATAAATTAATAAAAAAAAATAGATATACAAAAATAAGTTTGACAGCAAACTGGAGTCTATCAACGAGATATACTCGACAATATTACTTCTTTTATCTAACCAAAAAAAAAAAAAAAACTAAAAGTTGCGAAAGTCACACCCACTTAAAAAAATCATTGTATTGCAAAATAGCAAGTGGCAATTGCAATAGTTTTTATCCACTAAAGCAAGTAAAAGAATTGTTCAAGAAGGTGGAACGACTCTTGGACATTACAATAGATTTTTTTTACCAATATCTATAAATTATTTCAAATACAAGTATTTAATATTTATTACATAATAAGAAAAAAAAAGTAATATAGAGGTGTAATTAAATTAATATACTATTTGAATAGATAGATTCGAAGAATCGGACTTTCACCTCAACCCACGTAGAATACACGCTTTCTTTTATTCAAAAATGATGCCCAAATTCTCTAACCGTTTCTCACATACATGTATTTATGCGCCTACACACACACACATACATACAAATATATAAATATAAATATAATAATATAAAAGAAAGTCCACCAGCCAGCCGTCCCAAAAGTAAACGCTTTTTGATAATTTAGACCTCACCTTTTTAATATTGGTCCATGTCAACATCATCATCCCACTCTCTCTCTCTCTCTCTCTCTCATCTCTATCTCTTCTCTCTTCTCTCTCTCTGGTGGTAGACTCAAGTCTGCACGAACCTTGGATCAAGAAAAGGTGGACTAATCCCATCCCACATGATTGATTGCTGCACCATTTCTTCTTCTTCTTCTTCAACTGTCTTCTTCTTCTTCTTATGTTGTTCTTATAATGACAACGATCAAACATCCCAACATTAAACTCACCTGTCTTAAATCCAAATCCAAATCAAATTCATCACTTGTTCTACTCACCATGCTCTTTCCCATTCCATCTTCTCCCTCATCATCATTAAATTTCAAACTCAATCATAAAAACAACTTCTTGAATTCGTTCTTACCAATCCTCTTTCTTTCTCTATCCTTCTTCCTAACTCCCTCCCACGGCGCCTGCAGTTTGATCGATCGAGATTCTTTATCAACCTTCAATCTAAGCATCACAGCTTCTCCTCCATTGGGCTGGTCTCTTGAAGATGACTGCTGCAGCTGGGAAGGAGTTGGCTGCGACGGCTCCGGCCGCGTGGCCAATCTGCTGCTGCCAGCTAGGCGCCTCGCCGGAAGCATCTCTCCTCATATAACAAACCTCACTGCTCTATCTCAGCTCAGCCTTTCCCATAATTGGCTCTCCGGCCCTCTCCCGGCTGGATTCTTCGCCTCGTTGGATCGCCTACGTGTCGTTGATCTGAGCTGGAACAGGCTCTCGGGCGAGCTCGCCTCGCCCGAGAGGCTGCCAGCTGGAATCCAGATATTCAACCTGTCGAGCAATCACTTCCATGGGGCAATCCAGTCATCATTCTTCCAGTCTGCTCCGGATTTGGAGAGCTTCGATGTCAGCAACAACAGCTTCACGGGGGCAATCCCGACATTCATCTGCAGCTATTCGTCTTCGATCAAGAGCCTCGACTTCACCAACAATGACTTGACTGGGGTGATCGGTGAAGGATTTGGGAAGTGCAGAAACCTGCAGAGGCTGAAAGCAGGCTTCAATTATCTATCGGGAGATGTGCCTGAGGATATTTATGGAGTGATGGCATTGGAAGAAGTTTCCTTACCTGGCAACCAGCTGTCTGGACCAATTGATGAAAGGATTGTCAACCTCAGCAACCTTAAAATCCTCGGATTATATGGTAATAATTTCAGTGGCATGATTCCCCAAGAAATTGGGAGGCTGTCTAAATTGGAGGATTTGCAGCTTCATATAAACAAGCTGAGTGGCACTATCCCTCCCTCTCTATCAAACTGCACAGGGCTGAGAACATTGAATTTGAGGGTGAATCATCTCGAAGGCGAGCTTTCATCCTTCGATTTCTCGAAGTTCGTCAACCTTAAAACGGTTGATCTTGGCAACAATAACTTCAGTGGTGGATTGCCAGCTACTCTGTTCTCTTGCAAGATGCTTACAGCAGTTCGCCTAGCGACGAACAATCTAAGTGGAGAGATTTTGCCAGAGATAGCATCTTTACCATCTCTGTCCTTCCTTTCTCTGTCTAACAACACTTTAAGGAATATGACAACTGCAATCAGGATTCTCTCAGGGTGCAAGAATCTCAGCACTTTAACCCTCTCCTTGAATTTCTTCGACGAAGCATTGCCTGGAGACGAGAACTTGATTGGCTCCGGTGCGTTTCCGAACCTCCAAATTCTTGCTTTTGGTGCCTGCAGATTCACCGGTGAAGTTCCTTTGTGGCTCAAAGGGCTACTTAAGATCGAGGTTCTTGATCTATCGTTCAATAAGTTCACAGGCTTCGTTCCAGGTTGGTTCGGGAAGCTTCCAAATCTTTTCTACTTAGATTTGTCGCATAATCTGCTTACAGGATTCTTCCCTATGGAGCTTACTCGAATGCAACGGCTAGCATTCAAGCAGAACCCCGATAAAATCGACACTAGCAGTTTAGAGTTGCCTGTGTTTGTTAGACCTGATAATGCCTCCAATCTTCAATACAGCCAGCTCTCAAGTTTACCAACAGCTTTGTACCTCGATTACAATAACATCAGTGGTACTATCCCAGTGGAGATTGGTCAGTTGAAGTTCATCATTGCCTTGGATCTTAGCTACAACAATTTCTCCGGCGGAATTCCTGATTCATTATCCAATCTCACTAACTTGGAAAAGTTGGACCTATCTGGAAATTTTCTTACTGGTGAAATCCCACCATCGCTAGGGAATCTTCATTTCTTGTCCTTTTTCAGTGTTGCACGCAATGATCTTGAAGGGCCAGTGCCCACAGGAGGTCAGTTTGATACTTTCCCAAATTCGAGCTTCGATGGAAATCCGAAGCTGTGTGGTCGGATTTTACAGCGCTCGTGTGGCAGCAATCAATCACGCGACACGACTCCTCCAGCAATCGGAAAAGGGAATAGGAAGAAAACCATCATACTCACCCTTGTAATATCTTCAGCCATTTTCACCATGGTTCTTCTTCTGTATTGCATCTTTTCAAAGAGGAGGTACCTATCACATGGCAACTCCGAAGAGAAGGATCTCGACACCATGTCCTTCAATTCTTCAGGGATTTTTCCTGAGGTACCAATGGACACCAGCCTAGTCATATTGTTCTCAAACAATAAGAGTAAAGTAGAGGATCTCACCATACTTGATATATTGAAAGCCACAGACAACTTCAACCAGTCGAATATAGTCGGCTGTGGAGGTTTCGGCTTGGTATATAAAGCAACTTTAGCCAATGGTACAAAGCTCGCAATCAAGAAACTTTCCGGAGACATGGGCTTGATGGATAAGGAGTTCAAAGCAGAGGTCGAAGCTTTATCCACAGCACAACACAAGAATCTAGTTACTCTCCAGGGCTACTGTGTGCATGATGGCTTCAGGTTGTTGATATATTCTTACATGGAGAACGGAAGCCTCGACTACTGGTTGCATGAGAAACCTGATGGAGCTTCGCAGCTTAGTTGGCCAATTCGTCTAAAAATTGCTCGAGGGACGAGCTATGGAGTGGCCTACATGCACCAAGTCTGTGAACCACACATCGTGCATCGTGATTTGAAGTCCAGCAACATTCTTCTCGATCAAAACTTTGAAGCTCATGTAGCTGATTTTGGGCTAGCAAGATTGATTCTTCCATATCGTACACACGTCACCACTGAATTGGTTGGCACCCTTGGCTACATTCCACCAGAATACAGCCAATCATGGATAGCCACTTTCCGAGGGGATGTCTATAGTTTCGGAGTAGTCATGCTCGAACTGTTAACAGGAAAGAGACCTGTTGAGTTATTCAAGCCAAAGATGTCGAGAGAATTAGTTGTGTGGGTAAATCAAATGAGGAACGAGGGAAAGCAAGAAGAAATCTTCGACCCTCTCCTGAGAGGTAAAGGCTTTGAAGAAGAGATGGTGCGAGTTCTTGATGTTGCCTGCATGTGTGTGAATCATAACCCTTTCAAGAGACCAACTATTAGAGAAATCGTTGATTGGCTGACAGATGTAGGATCTAACCGAGAGACAACATAAGGTGAAGAACTCATGCTGTAATGCACATAGAACTATGGGCTTATTGTTCTATATCTAGAGCCAGTCTTCTCATAGGATTTTTTTTTTTCTCCATTCAGAAGCAGGTTCATGTAATATGAGTGTTTTATGTTGTACATAGATAAATTTTGCATCCAAAGAAAGTCAAGCATGGAATCATGCTACATGTATTCTTGAATAGGTGATTGATAGGTAGACCTAATGTAGTTTCTATACATGGACAAGTGAAAGTACAAATTTTTGTGTGAAACAAGACCTTCATTGAACTTACTTTGAGCTTTCACCGAAAGACGAAACAATATATACGCTTAGTTATGAAGCAAGGAAAGTATATTGCAGATCTTGTGGAACCTTTTAGAGACAAGACCTTCAATGTAATTACACTAAGATTTCATAGAAAAATGAATCAACTTGCTAAGTTAAATCACTGATTTAGATCAAAACGGAATCAAATCCCACTAAGGATATCTCATCTTAGTAATCTAACTATAGCCTCTTAAGAAAACTAACAAAGAAGACTGCCTAGCTAATCTACATTCATAACAATGCTAACACTCACCAAATTTAATGAAGGAATTCACAACTAATGATCATATATAAGTAAAAACAATGCACCAAAGCTATATTACACCTTGGTTAGAGATGATTTTCAAAGCATGAAGAACAAAAGTATGGATCTTCAAAAGAACCTATTCTGTTAAACATTCATGTTTTCAGTTGTAAAACCCCCCAAAAAGACACCCTTTTACCAAGATTGCACCATTTTTCTTGCTCACAACTTCAAGCTAAGTTGAAAATGCAGGAACAAGAATCACAGTATTTTCCATTTCCATGATTCTCATGAAACGTGATTCAGTACCAAGACAAAAAGAAAAAAAATTGGCACCAGTTCTCTATCAGGCATTTTCACAAGCAGTTGGAATAGATAACAAAATCACGTATAGCAGCTAAAAAAGAAAAAGCGGGACGAGAAGGGAAGTGAAGCCATGATCTCGAACTCCATTGTTCCCTAAAGATCGAGGGAAAACACCGATCAATTCCGACTTTACGGCACGAAATTTGAGAGTTTATCAGAGGTTTGCGGGTTTAATCCTGAGAATCAGAGTTCCTAAAAGCGTGTTTGTCCTTCTCAGCGTTTTAATAAGAAATTCAAATTTTTCTTCTTTTTTTTCCTTTTTTCTAGAACGATTTATTATTTTTTCGGATAAAGAGAAAATCGAAGACGGAAAGGCGGAAATTAACCGTCTTCCCTAAATTTTCAAAATCAAATACTGAAACCCCCCCCCTCTCTCTCTCTCAAACGCGCAGACACACAGTGACGATGGAACGAGATCGATTTGCATGGATGACGAAAAACTGTGAACCAACCGCTGCACAGAGGGCGGAACTCGCCAACTGCCCGTTTGCACGGGAATTCGAGGATTATGAGGAGTTCTCGCCGTCGCCGTCGCAGTCACCGGCACCGACTCCTATGACCCCAATCCGGATGGTTTCGCTGCCCGCAACACAGTGCTCAGTCGATCCATGTATGGCGGGAGAAGACGCAGTGTTCCACACCCCGCCGGAGCATCACGCGGACTCTAGCCTCGAGGACCAAAACCCTAACGGCTTGTGCGCTGAGAAGGTTACCATTTCGGAGGCGAAGACAGGGAGCGTGGTCGTGGCTGGAGAGGAATTTGATGGCGACACAGTTCCCTTAGGCGAAACTGAGGTTGTTGAGACCGAGGGAGATGGGGGTGTTGGATTTGATGGCGACACAGTTCCCTTAGGTGAAACGGAGGTTGATGAGACCGAGGGAGATGGAGGTGTTGGTAGAACTAGGGCTCTTTCAGATGAGGATCTAGAGATTTCTTCCCGGTTGGACGAATGGTATGCAGCCAATCAGGCTGCGTCTGCCGCGATGAAACGAGAGATTGGCGGTTTGATGAACAATGGTGTAGAAATTGAAAATGTGGAGGGCATTGGTGGTGAAGAGCCTAACGAAACTAGTGATTCAAGTGGGAGTTCGGTCAATTGTGAAATTATTGGGTATAAAAGCTGTGAGACTGAGTCCGGTGGGTTTGAGAAAGGCGTTGAAATCGCAAAATCTGCAGAAAAAACTGCTAGAGATGGCAGAAAGCGGAAGCTGTCACCCTCGTGCAAGGGTAAAGAGAAGGATGCAGAGGGCAGTTGTGAAATTGTGGGTGAGACTCATTCTGGTGAGCTTGAGAAAAGTGTTGAAATGTCGAAATCTGCAGAAAAAAGTGCTAAAGATGGCCATAGGAATGGAGGTGTGAGGGGTAATCGTAAAAGATGCAAGGGGAAAGAGAAGGAAGCAGAGGATATTTGTGAAATTCTGGGGTATAAACGCTGTGAGACTGAGTCTGGTGGGATTGAGAAAGGTGTTGAAATGGCGAAATCTGCAGAAAAAAGTGTTGAAGATGGCCATGGGAATGGAGGCAGAAAGCGGAAGCTGCCACCATCCTGCACGGGGAAAGAGAAGGATGCAGGGGAAAGTTCGGAGAAACAGAGAGGATCGACACCGTTGATAAAGGAGAAAGGGAAGGATGTGGGAGGAAGTTCAAAGAAAAAGAATGGGCTGTCGGAGTTCTCGGAGTTCTTGGATTTTCTCATGAAGCATTTCAAATATAAACGTAATGACGATGAAGATGATGAAGATGACGACTTTATAGCGACAGCTAAGAAGAGGGGTATGAACTTTCCGACGCCAAGAATTTGGAAACGGCTTTAAAAGGTGCCTCTTTTACTATTATCTGCTGCTATTCATGAGAAACGTGGTTGATTTTCTTGTGATTACATTATGCTTTTGGTGAAAGGATTATGATCCTAGATTGTCTATCAATGTAAAGTATTTTAAAGGATTCTATGTTTTGGGTGAAATCAAGAACCATTTTGTGCCTTGCATTAGTAAAAACAATGAATGCATTAATGCTATATTGTTCTTACACCTTGACTAGGCGTCTAGGCATAGATGGTAAGCAATTAAGCATGCAGCACTTGCATGAATCTTGCAATTTTTTTCTTTTCTTTTTAATTACCATCTATTACAAGGGTGTTTTAGATTGATCTATAATTAGATGAACCAAAAGCGAAAAGGACAAAATGCGTTTAGGTTGGAATCATCAAATTCCATTTATCGTTTAGGTTGGGACTTGGGAGTTTCTTATAAACACAATTACATATTTATCTATATTTTAAATTAAGAGCTGTTAAAAAAAAGTACTTCGTAGTAGAAGAAGAAGAAGAAAGAAGTCCAAATCTGTAATCTTTTTGTTGTGTTAAGAAGGTTTTAGGCCCATTTTAGCTATGGTTCTGGATTTGACCATGTTCCCAACTATAGGTCCAATTAAATGAGACTGTAAAATTTTACATGTAGATTATTTCCATGGCCGACAAATTCTCTAGCTCAAAATTTGGCCCACGTTGGAGTATAATTTTCTTTTTTCCTTCAATTCACTTTTTCAAAGAAAATCATTTGATTTTTTTTATTGAATAACTATCAGACCCAAAGCACTTTCTTTTAAACTCTTGTCAAAGATAGGGATGACAATGGGCCGGATCTGGACCGGATCCGGTTTGCTCCAAATTCAGATCCGTAAAAAAAAAAATTGGTCTGGATCCGATCTAGATCTGTCGGGTCCAAAAAATCGAGATCCAGATCCAGATCCATCGGATCCACGGATTTACAGATTTGGACCCGGATCCATAATCTTTTATCCTAAAATGAATTTTTTAAATAATAAAAAAATTTATAGTGCAATAATAATCGTAATAAATTTTGATGATAAATTTAACGAGTTGTAAAAATCCTAGTGATAATGCATAAAAATGTCCATTTAAGTTAATGAACATCAAAATATGTCCACCAACTTTAAAAAACTCAAATTGAGTCTATCTTTTGATTTTAATACCAAAATGCCCTTCTATTTTGAATCAAAACAAGCGGTGCTTCATTTTCTTTCTCAAAATCTGAAAACCCTAAATGCTCTCTTAAATCCTCTCTCTCTCTTCTCTCTCAAATCCTCTCCCTCTTCTCCCGACGCCGCCCCCACACCTCCAGCCACCGCTGCTGCCCGCCTCATCTCGGTGCTCGACTTCCGGCGCCGCAGCCAACTGTGGCTAGATCGAAATCGAAGGCACGGTGGGGTGCTGTTACAGCCGCCACAACCTTCAGATCTGTCGTCGCCGCCGCTCTTGCTGGTTTGCCGCCACCGCCGTCCTCTCCTCTCGCGGATCTCGGGCGACCAACACCGTATATCTCTATGAAGCATCGCGCTCTGCTCCTGCCTTTTCCTCTCGTCACTGCGAGCGGCTATGTTCATTTTTTCTTTCAACTTTTTTCTTTCCCTTTCGAATGGTTTTCCTTTTCCGATTTGCTACTTTCATAAGCATTTCGATTTTATTCAAACTTTTTCTTCCTTTCTTCCTTTTAATGAGATTTTTCTTTCCTCCTTTTCTTCCTCCATCCACGCATGGAACTCTAATTTCTTTTTATTTTTTTATGCTTTTTTGTTGCTCCTTTTGTTTGTACTCCTCTTTTGTTCGATTTTTTTTTTTTTAAAAATATGAATATGAATCGAGATACTAGTATTTTTGAAATGCAATGTGTCTCTATTTGGTATTGTTCTTGATGTTAAAATTGTTGAATAATTGGTACTATTGACTCTATAAATATCAAAATAGTACTCATAGTGCCAATTATATAATCGGTACTATAGGTACTATTAACGTCTAAATAGTGTCAATAGTACTATTGTCTGTTTGTTTTTTTTTTTTTGTTTTTTTTTTTTGCGCTGAATAGGGTCTAATGGGGCTATTTAATTCAAATAGACCCAATTCAAATTTAAAATTTTATGATTTTATTTGGATTTTATGCAATTGGAATTAGAATGATACAAATCAGGGAATGAAGTGCTTTTTGGATTTTGATTATAGACTGAATTAAGTGTGCATAATTGGTTCTAATGGGTCTATTTTTGGCAAATAGTCCTATTAGACCCAATTCAGATTTAGAGTTTTATGCTTTTATTTATTTCTTTTGGATTCTGATTTCATAAGTTGGTTTGAATTATTATTAGGTCAAATGAGATTATAAAAGGCTGTTGCTAGTAATTTGAAAAGAAAAAAATTGAAACAATTGGATTTATTGGTACTATCAGTGTCAATAAAACCAATTGAACCAAAATCGAAAAATAATAAAATAAAATAAAATGATTGAAATTTTTTGAAACAATTGGGTCTATTGGTACTATTAGTGTCATTAGAGCCAATAGAGCTAAAATCGGAAAAAAGAAAACATAAAATGAAACGTTAGAAATTTTTTTTTAAAAAAAATCAAAAAGGAAATTACAACAAAAAATATCAAAAAATTAGGAAAAAAAAACAAAAAAAATTAAAAAAATTAGTCAAAGTTAACTCATTAAGGGCATTTTGGTCTTAACAGGCAAAAAGTGAACTTAATTTGAGTTTTTTATGTTAGTGGACATAATTTGATATCCACTAACTTAAATGGACATTTAAAAATTTGACTCAAAATCCTAAATATATAAATAACAATCCCAAATTAAAATATATCCCAAGTATATAGATACAAATTCAATTCCAAATTAAAATAATAACAAAATATATATAATATATATAATATAATATAATATATATATTGAACGGATCCATGGATCAGATCCGATTTTAAAAATTTCAGATCCAGATCCAGATCCGAAAATTAGCTATTAGATCCGGATCCGGTCCAAATCCATCGGGTCTAAATTTTAGAAGATCCAGATCCGTAAAATCGGATCTGGACCACCGGATCTGGACCGGGTCCTAGATCCATTGTCATCCCTAGTCAAAGATATAAAGATCATTTAGAAACAAACGAACATATTATTAGTGAACATCGCCATCAAATACAACACAGGTAGCAAACTATAATTTGCAAAAATTAAAAAAAAAAACTAGAAATTTATTGAAATATATAGTACAATACTTGTAATTCCACTTTATTTCATAAACAAATATGGATATACCATAATATCTAGAGCATACGGCGTTACATTGTCCAGTTCCAAATCACTTCAAAATTTCCTTCATTCCTTGAAAATTGCCTTCAAATTCTTGCATCATTAGCTCTTCAAGAAGCCCAAAAATTGTTGTCAAAAGCTGCTAATTTTCTCCCCTTTGATTTTTCCCAAAAAAAAGCCTAATAAAATGGGATTCCACCATTTAATTAGGTCAAAAAAATTATGGGATTTTCACAAGGAGAGAAAATTTAAAAAGAAGGTGGAAAAATAGAAAAAGAAAATAAACAATCTGGGCTTCTGATCTTGCTACGATCTGTTTTTCTCGAGACGAAAATCAAGCCGAGGCCCGATCATGGATCCGGCCCGATCCGCCATATCATGTGTGTTGCAGAAGTGATGAGAGTGAAACTCTTGGAGATTTGATCATATTTTTAGAGAGAGGGGGGAGGGGGGGAGAGGTAATATATATATGTATATATATAGAGAGAGAGAAAGGGTTTCTCTTTGGTTTATTCATCTCCTTGAATGTACCAACATAGAAGCATGGTGGCGCAGCGGCGGAGGATGTAGATTCTTGCCCTTTGCTCCTTCACTAAAGAAGCACATTTTCTTGTGAACCCATTGTTCTTGTTCTTTGATGATGATGATGATGATGATCTCTTCTTGAATTGCAATTCAGCCATTTCTTTTCTTCTGTATTTTGATAAATGAGTTTTCTTGTGGAAATATTTCAATGAAGACTGAAACTTAATTTAGAATTTTATTTTTTTTTTGGGGAAAAAAAAAGCTCACAAGTAGTTATGGAGCTGGACCCTTGAGGAATAATGGAAAGGAGAGGGGTGATATTTATATTAGCATGGAGTTGACTCTTTGTTTGAGGGTAGAGATGTACGTGGACAGGTTCGAAATTTCATGGATCTGCATGGGAACTTGAAATAATTTATATTAATTACTTAATAAATTTCATTTATTTTTTTCATTTTTATTTTTCTAATGTGGGTGATTTTTTTTTCCCTACAAGAATGATATATATTTACATTTTTTTATTTTTTCTTCAACATTGATTTTTAAAAATTAAATAAATTATTTAATATCATGAATTTTTACTAGGGAAATAGGAATGGGGCGAATTTGAATTGGAAAAGAAGGGATGGTTGGAATAATGAGTTGTGTTGGATTAGAAAAATGGTAAAGAGTGCATTAAAAAAGGTGATTTGTTTATAAGAAGACAAGGCAAGAAGGCGTGATTATGGGAATAGAGTGTAGGGCAGCAGACAAGTTTAATTGGTTTATGGTGGCACAGATTTTTATGCCTTCAATTTTTATTTTTATTTTCAAGATTTCACCTCGATTTTATGGCTATTTTTTGTGTGCTTCCAAAACTGAAAACTAAGACCACATTATTTATACAATTATACTGTATATTCATATGCATGATCTGAATCATAAACAATAAAAAGAATTCCACCTATCTCAAATATTTTTAATGGGGTTCTTTATTATTCTATTGTAAAAAAAAAAAAAAAAAAAAAAAAAAATCAAAGCTCAGATTCCCTCATATTATAAGGGTGAAAAATATTTGAATCGATACTCAATATATAAAGATAGAGATTTTAAATTTTTAATACCATGTTTGAGATTTTTTTGCGCTGTATTAGCCTAATTACTATTTGGATTTGTTTTCTACGAAGCCAGAGTTTTCAAGTTTTTAACCAACATTTTGTCCAAATATTTTGTGGCAAACTCCGAAGACCACGACCAATAAATTAAATTACAATATATACATAAATTAAGTTAATTCAAGAGTATATTTGCATGTAGGTCTTTCATTATTTGAATATATTAAATATCCTTTATTAATTACCCAGCTATTATTTTTTATACATCTAACATGCATGCATGTACAAAAATTAATTTTTCAGGAAAAAAAAACTACACAAAATTGGTTTATGAATTAGTTAATTATTATTTTCCAAGATATCATACTAATTTTGTCTCTTCTCTTTCACAAAACGAGTTTATTTTGTTTAATTTTAATTTTTTTTAAAAAGAAGTTGGAGTTCGTTATGAATTAGTCCATGAACATGTAAGAATCTAAGAATATAAAGATCTTCAACTACTTCAAGTCTTCAACGCAATGTCAAGAATCTAAAATCTTAGGGAAAAAATTAAAAAAAATTAATGTAGAGAGTTCAGATACAGAAGCAAAATCTGAATGTAACTGAGAGAAGATTGGAATTATGATTTGCACAATCTCTTGAACTGATATTTTTGCATGTGATTATGGGCTGTAAGATTTTACAGTGTTTAATTTGTTATAATTATTCTTATCTTGACTAATTCTCAGCTGATTTTATCTTAAGACAGCCTAAATCTCTATAGATTCACTTGTTCTTCATCAATATATATGTTTTTTCAAACTCTAGGAATCTGCTATTTGTTTAGTCTTTCTCTCAATTTATGTTCCTTGTTTGTTTTAATCTAGTTTAGTACGTGAAATGAAAGAACAATGTTACGATAGTACAGCTGTAGTTATGCTAATCATGATCTTATATTTAATCTCGAAGTAATGAGTTTTGTTAATTTTTTAATTCATAACTTAAGAATATTGTTATGTGGCTGCTTGTTAATTAACTCATCAAGATCGTGAGAAGCCCACAAAAATTCTCTATTATTGTATTATCTACTACACATGCTACGTCACCTATTTGAATCTACAAAGAAATGTTTATTAGGATAATTAAAAAATATTTTAGAAAATTAAAACTTGAATATTTAATATATTTTACATATATATCTCTCTATTCCGTTTATAAAGAGTCCACTGATTATTATAATAAACTCAACTCTAATATAGTGAGCTCGTTATAAATAAGCTAGTAATACTCACTAAAGTAGGTGTGAATTGACTAAATCCATGCTAGAAATTAACATTAACTAAAATTATGCTAGAAATTGGTAGAATCTATAAATATGTACTTTAACTTTGGTAATAGAGTTTGAGCTATTCTGATAATTGAAATCTAGGAAAGTGCAACATGAAATAACTCAAAAGTTAAAAAATCCCAAGAGGAAATAGGTGAGTTGTACCTAGCCATTGCTTAAATAGTACTAACAATTTGAAGTTTAGTTGCATCTGAAGTATCATCTACACAATTAAGTTTACATTTGTTAAACAAATGACTCAACCTTGAACTTTCAAGTCGAAACTAATATTTCCCTCAATCGTATAGGTATCATAGTCATCGAATAATTTAGATCTAGCTACTACTTTTTAGTTTTCACACGTGAATATTGTACGTGTAACGGTTCACGCGACACTACTACATCAGCTGATATACAAGATAATTTCTAAAGATTAAATTGAATAATTATCACTATAGCTACTGACTTTTGTTATTAAGGCGCATAACAAGGTACAAGGGTGATGTAGTGTGGTGGTAAGAAACTTGGTTTTCATCTAGGAGATCCACCTATACAATATACCGGACACGTCAAGAATATTGAGCTTTATTATCATATATTGGAGTAAATATGTTTTTTTTAGTACTTAATACTCACTCCGTCCCAAATGTAGTGTCTTGTTTCTTTTGACAATAATTTCAAGCTTTTTCGTCCCATAAATTTGGGCACGAAAGTTAAGAGAATGTGTAATGTTTTCTCAATTATAAATAGTATAAGTATAATATTATTCATAATTGGAAAAAAAATTACACATTCGCTTAATTCCCGTACTCAAATAAATGGGACGAAAAGGCTTGAAATTATTGTCAAAAGAAACAAGACGTTATCTTTGGGACGGAGGGAGTATAATTTTGTGGTAATTACATTCAAAGACAAAATATACCCAAATGTTAAAAAAACACATAAATTCTACCCATATTTGGTGTAGACGGTTAACTGTGAACCACCCCGTAGAATCGGATTTTTGACAGAGATCCATGGCCTTGAGTCTTGGCCTAGCAATTCAGATTCTATGTGTGTGTTAAATCCCGAATTTCGCCGATGATTTCGGACATTCCTAGCTGGATTCGAGCAGCAATTCGATTTTACGGCACTGGGTCCAACTTCTACATGAGCCATGGATGCATTTGAAAATCGTTGAAACGTGGTTGTGCGAGGGTTGTTGGTGTGAGTCTATGAGAGAGAGAACGGATATGAGAAGCCGTCGAGTGTTTCTATTTTTCAATCATAAGAAGACAAAGGAAAAACAAATGTTCCATTAATAAAACACATATATCAGACAAACATAAGAATATAAAACGATTCTTGCATGACTTTTACCTATAAAATGCGGGCAGCGCGCGCACCTCCACCGCCATCCATCTCCACTTAATTTTTCAATTTGTAAAAATGAAAAAGCCGTTTATTTTCTTTATTATTGTCGTCATCCTCCTCCTTTCACGTGCTTATGCCAGGGAAGTGAGCGGTGGAGGAGGCCGTGGCTCACACGGCAAAATGCTTTGTCTACATTAATCTCCATAGTACTTCTCTAGATCATCATGAAGATTTGTCAGCAGATGCAGTCATGATTAATTTACTTTTGATTCATTTTAGTTACTAATTAAAACCTGGCTAAAACAATTGGACATGGCAATAATCTAGCACATGAGGTGAATCTAATTTAACAACATGCTACCTTACGACGGAAGATCCAATGGAGGAATAATGTCACTGCAGGGGAGCTGCAGCGTATGAGGGCTGAAATTCCCATCGCAAAGCAACTATTGAGGGCTAGGCTTTATAGTTTTAAGAGGAGTAAGGTTGCTGTGATCAAGTCGTTGACAGATGTTCACTGCCTCGACATGTTTATGATGTGGGGAGGAGATCCCATAAAGTTTAAAATAACATCCTCAAGCCTCACAAGATATGGTACAGTGCGACTTGCTTTGCAGCCATTCTTTGATCAATCTCACGTGTAGCTAGAAAGGAACGTCAAGTTCACCATGTCACGTAGGGGCCGAATAGCCCTTTTTGAAGATTAGTACCACTGCACTATATTCCTACATGGTATATTCCTACATGATCAAGATTAGTACCACAGCAAATAATGATCAAGATTTAGTATATTCCTAGTTTCCAATGATTGTTCTAGTTTTCATAGCACTCTTATAAATTCTACTCATATTTGGTGTTAGACAGTTTACCGGGTACCACCCGGTAGAACCGAATATGGTGGGATTGTGAATTCGAATCTTATTTATTTAATCGCTTCTTTATTCCTCTTCTTCATATGCTCTTGTGGTTTTTCATAATAAATTGATTGATCACCTGTTTATTATTCTGTTGTTTTAATTCGAGATCCGAGAGGGAAGAAATTACGATTAGAATAAAGAAAATGTGACATGTTAGGAATCAACACCCAAAATGTTTGAACTAACGTGGGAGAATTTAATCTTTTGTTCTTTGTAAGTCGCATGTTTATTGATATTTAGAGATACAATAATATTGATTGCATGTTAGCTTATGGTTTAAGTGTACCCAAAAAATTGATTAGGCTAATTGAATAATTGCTCTAGGAGAGCATAAGGACGAATTAAATAAATAAGAATTGAGTGTGTGAATTGTTTATTAAAATCGAGCACTGGAATATTTGTTATTTATTAGAATTTAAATTGTGTTTTGACTTTGAGTTTATTTACGTATTTAAATTTTATTTGTTTTTATTAGAATTAGTAAACAAATCATTCCAATTTTTATTTGTCTAAATAGAATTAGATTTATAATAATCACTAAGAAAATTCAATCTATGTGGATTCGACTTTGTTTTTATACTACTAGCAAAAGCAATCGTACACACACACAAAAAAGAATGATACTTCGTATATAATTTAATTAATCTTTTATGAGCCAATTTATATAATTTTCTTTTTACGTTATGCATAAAATTTACATTAATTAAGCTTTTAGAAAGAATTTTTTGCATGATAAAGATAGAAAAAATAAAAGAGAGCCCAAATATACAATTTTGAAAAGAAATTTTGAATTTTTCACTTTTCATTTTTCAAATATCATAATTAATGTCGTAATAAATTTATATGTCTAACGTGGTCATTCAAATTTTCATTTTGATTCAATTATTTGTTTGTGTGTTTTAAAGGAGAGAAAAAGGTGCAACTCGAAATTGATCTTTTAGGCTGTCTACTGATCTTTTTGAAAGGAAAAAAAATGAAGAAAAATATGAGTGTTGAAATCTAATTAGTGAAAAATCGATTCAATTTTTAAATTTATCAACATACCCCCCCCCCCCCCTCCCCAAAAAAAATGTCATACTTGAATGGTAGTAATTAGTGAATCAAATGATCCCCTACCCACCGTGGGCCCATTTAGTGTATGTGGGAGTGCCACGTTAATAATTTTTTCTTTTGGAGTTTAGTTTTTTTTTGTTAGGGTTTAGTTTTTTTTGGCAGAGTTTATTTTTATAAGGTATACTAATTAATTTTTTCCTTAAATATAATGCCCCCACCTCATCCGTGGACATATTAAGCATGTCCACGGTGGGTAGAGGTGCATTACTCGTTGGTCTATATACAAAACAAAAAAATCTAAGTTAAAATCATATATTGACAATAAAATTAGTATATATCAATATGTTGATATTAGTAAATATTTACTATATACAAAATCTATATATAAGGTAAAGTTAATATATAATCAATTATAATAATACTTATAAAACAGATGGTTATAATATGTTTTAATTTAAAGCAAGGACATAATAGGGAACCTATATTAAGTACTCAAAGCTCTTTTTATATAATAAGTATAGATAGATTACACATGCGTATTTGCAAAGTGATAAAAAAAATATCAAACAACTTTGGATTGAATTCTATTCAAATCTTGAATGTATAATTTACCAATGCGTTTTAATTAGTTTTTGAACATAATCCATGACTAACATGGAGTAGATCGTTTACAATGCTCCTTGCAATGTTAGATAGTTTACTCGAACATTATATGTTATGTGAAAATGACTAATTTCATTTATAATAGTACTCCATATACCTAACATGATAAATTAAGTAATTAAAAATTTAATATATATTATTGTGCTAGTTAAGTTGGGAGGAACATTCTTGTATTGTGAAATTGTTTCAAAATCTCTTTGTGTTTGCTTGTTATGTAACGTACCCCTTCTTGGGAGTGAGAAGTTTGTGTTGGAACAAAGCAAACGCCCTAATCAAATCTTTTCCTTGCATACATAATTTTAGCCCCCTTACTTTTGTCCCCATCCTTTGACTTTCACTTATATTATTTTATCTTAAAAAAAATTAAAATCCACCCAAATTGCCTAGAGATTCGAATATTCGGGCCGACCCGAACCCATTGGGCTAATGAGAGAATTTAGAGAATGGGCCCAAGTGGGGGTATATTGGGTTTTTGAGGCCCATGCTATTAAAGTTTCAGAACTTGGGCCAAATCAAGAAAATGGTGTAGGCCTAAATTCCGAAAATGGGCCGGGCCATGTTTTTAGAGTGGAAGCCTCACATAGGCAGCAACTGGTGATTTTCTTTATTTTCCTAAAAAAATAATTTTAAAATGAAAAGAAATAGAATAAAAAGCACTAAAAAATTCATCAAAAACCAGTTTTTGAAGCTGGAGCAATGTAGTTTTATCCTCTTAGCTATGTATAAACTCTTGAATATTTCTTCCAATATTAATTTTTTTTCTTTCTTTCTTTTAATCAACTAGCTACACAAGGCTTGCCTCTGTCACCTTTCTCTCTCCTCTTGAAGACAGCAGCTCACAATCCTGAAAAAAAAAAAGGGGGAAAAAAGAAATGAAAAAAAAAAAAAAATTAAAATTCTTAACTCAAATATGTAAGAATTTTCTCTGCTGCAAGTGAAGAACTCACCTGTACAATTGACTGAGCACAAAGCTTTCCAGAAAGCACAGCTCCTTCCATGGAAGCTAAGTATTTCTGCTTCGTGTAGTCTCCGGCTAGATAGAATCCTTCGATAGGAGACCTTTGCAGGGGACGACAAGGCTCCGTGCCAGGTACAGTTTTATATACGGACCTAAGGAGTAGAACTCGGGGTTTTGATTCTTGTACGCGATTTAGTAACACTATTTATATTTGTAATGATCTACTTAGTTTATTGCTTACCGTGGAGTTTTGACTACGCGGTACTTCAAGATTTTCGCTTTGCTCTGATCAGCGGAGATCTCGTCTGGGAATAGTTTCACGAGCTCCTTCATGGTGGCATCGATGATTTCCTCATCACTGCGTGAGATCCATTCTTCTGCGGGTGCGAAAACCAGCTCCAACATGGATTTATTCGGGTCGTAATATTCCTGAAGACAAAAACTATTCAGAAAGACAGTGCAGATCATAGTGTCGAGACGAAAGTTGAATGATATGATTTACCTTGCAAGTTACGGACATGTCAGCGTAGACACTGAGGAGAGGACTCCTGCAGGGAAATGCGAATACGAAAAGCTTAGTAGGAATTTTGTGAGGAAATGTAAACAGATTTTTATTATAGTTTCACAAGTCGAATATGTTTTAAACGTAGTCACTCGTATGGTACGAAGAATTCATAAAATACGACGAATGAAACGGAAGGAAATGACCAAACCTGCTGAAAAGAAGATGATCATATGTGTTATTCAGTTTTCTGTCAAACCTGCATCAAATCAAACCAACTCAAGTAAATATCATAAAAACCACATATTATGCCACAAAATAAATTCGAGTCGCAAGTTAAAGCGTATTTTATTACGATGAATGACGGTTTTAAGCAATGATGAATTCGTTATTAGCTGTAACTCTATAACTGTATGGCTTCCTATGTATGATCACATTGGAGAGAGAAAAACCGAAGGATCCAAAGCTCACCATACGTGTACGTTTATTACTGGAACTCCGACTAATTTATCCAACTTTTTGAAATACGGAATATCTTTCCAGTCCTTAGGTAGAAGAAGCTTTAGGATGTCAACTGAGAAAGCAACGATGCGTATATGTTATTGGAATGAGAACCGAAGAAAAGACAGAAAACATACACAGTAAGAACAAGTCGACTTCTACCTGGAGTAGCAAAGACATAAGCATCTCCTTTAATCACATTTCCGTTATTTAGTATGAAGCTTTTGACGCTTCCATCCTCATTTAAATCGATCTTTTGTATTCTTGAGTTCAAACGGACTTCGCCTCCCAGCGATTGAATGTGTTCGGCAATCGGCTTACAAAGTCTTTCTGGTGGATTACCATCCAGAAAAGCCATCTTCGAGCCGTTCTTCTCCTATCGTTTTCATTGATAGAATAAAAGCTTATTTCTCATACCTTAGGTTACAATTATCATACACATAACTTAGAAAAACCATTTAGGAGGAGACATTGACATCCAAAACATTCGATGAAGTCCGGGTTGAAGTCAAAACCCAAAGCATTCGAATAAGAGAGAGAGAGAGAACGCTGAAGATCTACCTGTAGAAATCTGTTCAACGCAATCAGAATACACTGCATCGAAAGCTCATCAGGATTTATGAAGTTCAGAGCCTTTGACATGGCGATGAACACTTCATCAGTTATCCTCTCTGGTACACCCTGAACAGGATTCGGATAACGAGTCACTAAAAATTAACACTACTTACATTTCTAAGTTAACTAATCTATCTAACAACGGAAAACTTGCAACCCTTGACATAGAAGGTAGAAGTTAGGTACAGAAAGTGAAGAAAAGAAGCACGTACTTGCTTCTTCATCCAATCTTTAACAGTTATTGCATCTTGAGCCTCAACATAAGACTGACCCCCGACTATGGCTGGTAAGAGACCAATGGCAAACTTTACTTTCTCCGGCCATGTAAGCATTTCATTGTTCTTCAATATTGCCAAAATACCTGCCAATAACATAATGTAATGACTTTTGTGCTGAAATATTATACTAAAGTTGTTGCAAGATCAAATAGCTTTTGACAAAAGGCCTCCAAATTTCGACAATAACTAACAATAATGAAGAAGTGCTCACCATTGAATGGTGCAGGTAATTCAGGAAAATCGAATCTGCTGAATTCTCCGGGCTTGTTTGGCATGGCGAATATCATAGAATGCTCTTTCCACTGCAACCGATCATTAATTCCAAGCTCTCCAAACAGGTTCTGTATATTTGGGTAAGCCCCGACTTGAGGAAAAACAAGCATCAATAGATAAGTCATAGACATGATTCAACAATTTAAGAGATTGCATTCGACAGTTCATGGTGAAAGAACGAGACCATGAATTTAGAGACTCAATAATGATTCAAACAGTTATAGTTACCATCACTGAGTTTCAGAATGCGAGATAGAGAAGTTGAACTTACAGAATATGTGCAGACCGGTCTCATACCAATCTCCATCCTCGTCTTGCCATGCAGCCACCTGAGCAAACATTGGAGAATAATAAGATAATATTCAGTTAAACGAGAGGAAATTTTGAGCGAAAATCGAATGCTAACCTTTCCACCAAGAACATCCCTCGCTTCCAACAATATCGGTTTGTGACCTGCATCTGCCAAATACTTTGCAGTAGACAAACCAGCCAAACCTATATGAATCGAACCATTTAACAAACAATAGCTTTAACAGATGAAATTTATGAACAAGAAACGGAATATTAGTCATTTACATGATTAAACAACAGAGGCACTTCAAAATGAGAATAAGAACTAGTTCTTGAAGACAAAATCTCCCTACCTGAACCTGCAATCACAATTTCCAACGGCTTGTTTGGACGAGGAGAATTGCGAAATGTTGAGGATAAGTAAGCAGCTTCCAAATAGTTAACTGTATTATCAAGCTCCGGTCTCGGATAATCAATGCAAACAACCTAGTTAACAACCATAGGGTCAGTTCATTTCCTCATCTAATCGATAATTTCAACATTTGTCAATCATTCAGCATACTTTCAAAGGAAGCGCATTCTTGTTAGCCCTCGTTGCTAAGGCACGTGTAGTCGGAATCCTCAATTTGTGACCCATGGCATCACTAACTGAAAAAGATAGGCAATTGCTAACGGAGCACTGTGAGCTCAAGACAGTGCTTATGTTACACTGCCTGCTTAAGTTGACTGCAGAAACATGTCCGAACTGAGACATCTTCCGAATCGAAGATTCTCTACGATTAGTCAAGAGTAGGCATTGATCAGTATTCAGTAAGCATCAATTATCTATTTCAAGAAAGTCACACATCAATACATACTCCTCGCATTTCTACATATATAAACATGAGGCACTTCTTCAAATACATGAGTATCAAAATTCTACTAAAGTTTTTTTTCCTAAACTCGAATGATACCTTAAATTTTTTAATCATCATATCATGCTAAGCAAACAAATTTAAGCATATTCATGTACAACAGCATAAAACACAGTACTGCAGTCAACCTCTACAAGTTTAAATTCGCATTTAAAAAAAAGTACTTTTTCATACAGAACTTGCATCACTAAGCAGAATTACAACTAGGTGCAACACCAACAACACCAGATGGAAAAAGAACTCAAGAAAAAAAACACAATTCATGAAATAAAGTAAAGGGCAACCTTAAAATTATTAATTTCATCTCAAATTTCGCTAAAAATCGAAAAGGGGCAGTTCCAAGAACCAATTTTTATTGCACTAAAATTGATTTCAACTCATCAACCGAGCTACCCTCATCCAAAAACAAATCAGAACCCAAAAAGAAAAAAGATTCTACCTTTTGGCCGACTAAGATTTGGAAGCTCAAGAATCCAGCTGAATTCAGCTGTGACGCTTTTCTTTAAAATTGGAAAAGAAGGGTTAATTTCAAGAAACAGTGCTAACTATAAATTTGTAGAGCAACAACACAGTTTAACAGTGCTGAGATGTGGCATATTTGGTGCCAAGCTGAGCTGAGTAGGATTTTGGTCACTAATAAATGTGAAGATTAAATCAAATTAATAGCAGTAATAAGTTCGGCAGTTGCCCTTCAAGAAAAAAGAGAAACAAGACATTCGTCAGTTGCAAAAATGGTTCAATTGTTTGGATTCTTTATTTTATTTTTCCTTTTAAGTTTTAGAGGTATAAATGGTTTGGCTTCTTTTGTATTGGGACCTTGTTTGTTATGGCTACGAATATGCTATCCATCCACCACCAGCCGCCCACGCCATCTTTTTTTTATAAAAAATATAAACTCTCTCTCTCTCTCTCTCTTGCATATTTTATTGAGTTCCTTCTAAATTCTAATATATAATTCAGCAAGATTCTCTTTAATCATTCATAAGAAAATGTGATAAGAGTTTTTGTCATGAGTATTTTAAATTTTTTATATAGTTGACTAGCGAAATATAATTGCAGCCTAAAGAAAATGGGACACACTTGGGTCACCCGGAGGCATCGTGCGGTCGGGCTAAAATAATGACACTTTTATTCATATAGATTGACACTTTTCTGTATAAAGATTGACACTTTTAAAAATTATTATTTTATTCGTAAAATAATTATGTTAAAGATTGACACTTTTATTCATATAGATTGACACTTTTCTGTATAAAGATTGATACTTTGGGCCCGACCGCACGGTGCCTCCGACTGACACAAGTTTTTGTCAAAGAAAATTGAATACAATTTTGTAACTAGATCAACTCTTTCATAGAAAAATCTTTTTCCTTTTCTTTTTTTTTGGATCCTAAATTGATAAACCACTTTATTTCCAAGCCTCTTAATTAATTCCCAAGAGCTGCTACTACCTCTAGTGAGCTCAGCCCAATAATACACTTCTAGTCCAATAAATATTATAGTATAAATGTTTAAATATAGCAATTCTTTTTCAAAGCCCAAAACTTAACCTGAATATGTGGCCCAGATTTAAATTAATTTTGTTAGACTATAATTTTATGAAATTATCTCGACCCTTCTCGTTAACGGGCTATAAGGTTTAGGCCTAATATTAATCACTAGCCAAGTAGCCATACAATTTTCCACTTGACATGATCAAAAAATTTAAAATTTAAATTAATCCTTTAAAAAAAATAAAAAATAATAAGTGAAATTAAAGAAAGCAAAAAGAACTCCCCTTACGAAGTTTTCAATTTAAAGATTGGCTTTTTGCCTTCATTTTATTTTATTTTAAATTCAGCTTGAAAATATTCCCCCGTTTCGTTTGAGTATTCACCATTTTTTTTCGGGTCCGTTTCACTAGAGTATGCACATTTTATTTTTGTACATTACTCCACTCATATTAACATGGAACTATTTTTTCACTAACACACTCACCTACCATTTATTAAAATCGGTATAAAAATAAGAAATACTCAGCTGAAACGGAAATAGACGAAGAAGTAAACCGACGAGAGTGTCGTGAGCGTGTGTATCAACTCTAGAGAGAGAGAAAGAGAGCCACCGACAGGAACAACCGACTCGTTTGTTTAGTCAGCAATAGCGAAAGACAACCACCAACTTTTGCACTGAACCACCTCTCTATTTTATCTTAATTACATTATCACCCCATCTAATTCTAAATATTATCATTACTTCTATAATCTACCATATAGTATCATGTAAATAAATTACATAATTATACTAATGATACAAAATAATACTATCAATAATTCAACAATATCTACAATAGTTAGATGCCTTGTATGTGTAAGTAAATCTTAAAATCTTAGTATTAAATAATAATTATTTTTATGTACACATACGTAAGTGCTCGGCCATACATGTGTAAACAAAGAAATTTCTTAGCTGGCCTCTAATGTTTTGGAAATTGTCAATCAAGAATTTAACCGAAATGTTCAACAATCTAGTTTTATTATAATTAATTAAGTTAGACATCTTCCTAACCCTTATATTAAATTTATGAAATGTTTTAACAAGTTAAACTTCGAGTTCAATATGGAAGTTAAAGAAAAAAAAAGACAATTATGATGGTGATTGTGCAAGTGCAAAAATTATTTTATAATAAAATTATGTGTATTATAATTCGGTTTATAAGGTTTTGGCAAATTTTCTCCAAGAATCAATCCACTCATAGAAACAAATTTTTTTTTGCATAATTTTAAATAATATTCGGTTCAGAGAGTGGACACGTACAAATATTTTTATTTTTATATACCAAAAAGCATAGGTTGGCAAAGATAAAATAAATACTTTCGTCACAAAAGAAGAAGAACACAACAACATATTTAAATCCACATGCAATATTGGTCTTTTAATCAACAAGATCCACCTCCCCACTTCAGGTAAATTGATAATATATTTTCTAGTACATTATTTTAAATCAACCAATAAAATTAATAAAGTGTCTTTGTATTTGGTTGTAATTGACATCACGATTATATAATATTCTTCATCTCTATTTTATTTTGTAGTTTTATAGTCACTTTCAAACACACCAATAACCATCCTAATCGATTCATTCATTTTGCCATTTTCTTGAGGGCAATCAATCATTCCAATTCATTAATAGTTTTTAATCAAAATCTTGATATGAGAGAAAACGTTAAATGTAATGCTCATCAACTTTGAAATATAATGTTTTATAGGTGTAATGCTGATGAGTTATGTCAACTTTTCTTAAATAAATGTTTCAGAAGGTGGAAAATGACGATTTCAATTTTCTATGGCATTTTTGTGTTGTATTTTTATTATAATGATAAATATATGATCGACACGATGAAAATATTTCGGAAACTATTACTGTAATAATTAAAAATAGAATATAAACATCACATTATGTATATAAGTAACGGCATACTATATAATAACAGAATATTATCTAATAAAATAAAATATATATGATACAAATTATAAAAAATATTACTCCTCAAAAGTTACAAAGACATACTGTTTTCAAGGAGTGGGAATATTGTGATAACCAAGATTGCTCACAGAGCCATTTTTTTTAACAAATGAAGCTTAATTAATATTTATCTTTTTTCAAAAAATATTATTAAAAAATATTTTGTTTTGTCTTGTTTTTAAAGAAATAAAAGAAGCTATATCTTGAAGAAATCACATATACCTACTATCCATGCCCCATCTCTTAACTAATTCATTTATGATGATGACATAGGTGGGCTCATTTATATTTTCTTTTTCTTGAGAAAATATAAATGAATTTCATTGCATCCTATTTTTTAGAGGTGAAACTTGCCCATTTCTAACAACCAAAGAAGATGATAAATGAAGAAATATTGTAAAAAAAATCATAGATTTTTAGATGAATTTATAACCCTTTACATCTAATTTCATTAATTTATGTGTGAGCATGGGGTCTAGACAGCTAATGCTATACCAAACTAAGTCTACATATAATTGAGCTGACCACAAATTAAATCTCTAACTAATTATAGCAATTCATTTTGTTGACCTCCTAATTTATTCTTTATCTATTTAATTATTTGTTTTTTTTAAAAAAAACTTTCATTATTCGAGCAACGGTGTTAATTAGGGGTAAGATTGTCATTTTAGCTACGGTGATACTGATGATGGGAGCCTAACAAAGTAGTTATTAATTTAAAGAAGCAAAACATTATGATTTCATTATACATTAATTAAAGTCACTAATTTAATCAAACCTTACATAGCTATTTGTATAAAGACAATAGCATGTGGCCCCACTGATAATTCATAAAGGTAATTACTCATTACCGTCTTTATAATGCCAATTAATCCTTCATAAAAAATATGGTTAAATTACTTACTTTATATACTTTTAGTCATAATTATAATTATAATTATAGTTTATGGTGAATATTACCTTAAAATAATAAAATGAATTATGGCATATTAAATTGATAAAATTGGATCAAGGGATTGATATAAGCGAATATAATCATCTACTATTAGACAGCTGCAACTTTGACTTCACAAAATATTAATTATAAATATCCCCTATTTCTCAAATCTTTGAAGATGGGAAGAAAGCTGGTGAAGACTACCAAAATAATAATATTTGGCAATATAATATATATGGTAGATCATAAAAGAATAATATATCCACACGTTATAAAGAAAAAGCAAATCATGACAAGGGGAAATAATATTTATATTGTTTTGTTTATGTGAAAAATATTGAAACATTTGAATAGATAATTTAACACAATGGAAACTCTTGTATACATCAAAGGAAAATAATAATTCAAAAAAAAAAAAAAAAAGGCTAGGAATGAGTAGTCACAAATAAATTGGCTAGGAAAAAGAAGTGCATTAAAAGGATGAAAAATCTACTGAAAAAAAGGATGGAAAATGAAATAAATCTGTTTTAGATGTGACTCCACTTAACATAAAATTATTTAATTTAATTCAATCATTGCCTCTATTACCAAAATAACACATTATTTTTTCCCTATGAAAAGTGATACTTTATTTTTATTTTGTAAAATTGATCAATATCTATAACTTGCAAATAACATCATTTATTAGAAACAATTTATAGAAAAATGAAAAACTAAAAGAATGAGTGAAACTATAAAATATAAAATTTAAAGAAGGCATAAAAAGTGAAACTTTTCCCAAGTCAAAAAAGGGATTATCTTTTATATATTGAATCCCGTGACTCGCTCTTCTATAACGGGAAAATTCATTTGGGAAAAGAAACAAAAAAATCAATTTATCTAATGGAGAATCCCAACAAAAAATAACAATTTAGCATGTGGCAAATTGTGCAATGATGAAAGCTACATCCCATTTTCTAAAATCTAGTGCAAAATATTATCTGGAGCATTATTGTGAAGGCACAATTATAATAAGTTGCATTAAAAATCGACATAAAAACGCGTTCTTTATAATATTGGGACAAATATTAATTTAAATTCAGGACTTTTTTCTTTCAAGAAATTCACAGTATGCAGTGTTGAGTTCACCACTTTTACCGTGTACAAAATATTAATAAATAATTAGGAGGCTAGTTTGTGTGCATATATCAAGACATGTAGGAATGGTAGAGAGAGAAGAATTCATGGTAGAGAGAGAGAGAGATAGGCAGTAGAATTCTGTGGCTTTGGATTCTTTTATCAGATCGTGCCTGCCAGCTTTTTTGTGAGAATGGCTACACTAAGTGCTTGTTTGGTAGGCAATATGAGATAAGTGGTGATAATTACAATTTTTAAAAAGATATCTAGGATTGTGAGATAACATAAGATTTGAGTTTTTTGATATTGTGTTTGGTATATAAGATTCACTTTTTAGATATCTGTTTGATAGCCTAGACTAGCACAAGATTAAAAAAACAAAATTACTTAAATGTCCCTATGGATTTTAATATATGATGAAAATCTCCCATCTGCCCTACAATTTACGCGGCATTGTAGAATTTTCATTTCATCTTCTTCATATCTTCAACGGCGGCAAATGATGAACGATGGATGATTTCTCTACATAAATTCTTGACCACTCTTATCCCGTTTTGATACGCCCGTGAAATAGGTTCCCCACTGAAGAATCGAAAGAAGAAATGGCTTCCTCACAGCAAGGTGAGTATTTTTCATGGAATGAAGAAGCTGATTTGAACTTGTTTTTTTTTTTTCCAGAAATCGCGCTACAGTCCAGATTATACGAGCAAGAATGATTATTATGTTCTTGTTGTGATATACATAGTTAACCCTTTGTATATCGTTAAATCTCCATTATTTTCGAAGTGAAATCATCTATTTTGTTTATTTTGAAATCTTCCGCCACTTTGATTTTAGTTTTGAAATAAACATGGATGAATACTTCGTTCGTTCCCAATATCGTAAAATGGTTTCATTTGCAGAGTAAATGCTTCGTATGTTGATGGATTAAATGGTGAATGAGAAACATCTGTAATATTTTCCGTGATTTCTTGAATTTGTAATTTTCTGGAGATTGGTTTGAGGTGATCGAGATTTCAATTTCAGTTTTTATTTTTGTTTTTTGATGACTGCAACTTGAAATGTGAATTGCAATTACTCGGAATTTTGTCTCATCTCCCACTCCTCGTTGGAGTTCGACTGGATCTCAAACGAATTCAAAGGGGGACCTGAATCTGTTCGTAGGTGATAGAATATTTATGCACTTTATATCCTTTTTCCTCTGTAGATGAAGCTCTTCTATGCTGATATGTGCTCACGCTTCAACACTTCGAAAAAAATCTATTTGTTGCTTATCTTTTGTATCTTTCTACTTAATACTGCTAGGCAGCAAGCGGAAGGCTAGTAAGAAAGAACTGCCCCGACGCTGTTGGTCCGGAGATGAGGATCGGGTTTTACTAGCTTGTATGAAGGAATTGGTTGTGCAGGGATGGAAGTCCGATAATGGATTCAGAGGCGGATTCCTGAATAGACTTGAAGAAGCTATGAGAAAACATTTTCCTGGAACCAACATCAAGGGGCAACCACATATCAACTCCAAGATAACTGCTTGGAAAAAAACATACGGTACTGTATTGAGTATCCTCAACCGTAGCGGCATAGGCTTCAATTTGAAGGGTGACCTCAAGATAGATTGTGATGATGCGCAATGGGAGGAAGCAACTAAGGTATAATAGCATTATGTTCATAATGTAATTTTTTTTTTGTTTGGTTTTAACCTTCAGCCTATATTGGGCCATGCTAATCCTAGTGCTATATTGTAATCTTGTTTTCAGGCTGAACCTACTGCTAAGAATTGGCGTACTAAGTCGTGGCCTCTTTTGGAAGGTTGGAAAGAAGTGTTTGGAAAAGATAGAGCTGGTGGAGGTGGGGCTGAGGATGTGATGGAGTCTGTTAATGAGCTTATTCATGAGAACAAAAATCGCAGTGCCGGGCAGCAGCAAAATGAAGATTCCTATGTTAATCTTGAAGATGAAATCCCAACTCCTGCTGCAGAAGATAGTGCCAGCCAACAATCTACATATGCTGCTGCGAAGGCTTCGAAGAACCTGAAGAAAAGAAAAATAGAAGATAGCATCCATGCTCTGGTTGACCTTGTAGGTGAAATACGCAAGGATTCAAGGGCCCGTTTTGAGGTGATGTCGGAGAATCTTGCCTCTCAAGCTGCAGCTGGTAAGGTGAACCAAGATTTATATCATCTACTGCAGAAGATCCCAAATTTATCAGAATTTGATATTTTTGATATTGGAGAGAAACTCCTTCAGATGCCCGAACGCTTTCAGTTCTTTATGGGACTTCCAAACGAAGCTCGCACTGCCTATGTTCATCGCTTGATGAAGAATGGCAAGTAGCTGGACTTAATTCCTTTTTTGCCGATGTGGAGATTATTAAACATGGAAAACTCCTCATAACTTTGGTGTTTCAGGATTGATGCTCTGTGAACTGCATGCTTTCCTATTTTTGTGATTTACATATTTGCTACTGGGATAACTTTTATGTTGTAGTCACCCTTGAAATGTTTTGTGTGGGGCAAGGTATGAATTCATTTCCAATTTGCGTACTGGGATGGATTACTGCTTAATCAAGAACTATTTTTTTTTATCTAAGTTTTGAAACAAATTATTCAACCATGATAGCATTAATTAATTAATTAGCCATAACTTAAATTAAAAAGTGATCAGATTTCGATTGATTCATATGCAATACATAAAATAGTAAAACACAAATGGATAAGTGAAATCAGGATAACAGGATATAAGAATTCGTGCACATCGGGTTGATTCTAGAATCAAACATAACTAAATCAGAAATGAACATGGAGACGCAAGATGCATTTTACACTCTCACTCCCATGAGAATGTAGAATACGACGAATTACAAGAACTGTGGCCTATTGTTGCCGACGACAAAGACCCTTTGTTGGTTGAAGGCTTTCGAGGCTTTAGCGACGTAACATCTTCTTGAGCTTCTTCATCATCTGAAACATTCACCACCGGGATGGACTTCCCCTCCTTCGCATTCCCTTCTTCATCCTCCGAGCTATACACCACCGAAATGGGCTTCCCCTCCTCCTTCAGTTCGTTGAAGCCGAATACTATTGCAAGCTTATTAAATTCTTGTTCCCCGCGACGGCCGTGATAGTATGCCTTCGCAGAGGGGTTCAAGTGGATGCAGTAAGAGGAATTATACAGTACAAAATTAGATAGTAAAACAATATACATGAGTAACGCTCATATATTATTTTCATACCTTGATGATTTTTCTCCACACTTCATCAGTAGCATGGATCCAGTTAGTCTCCATATCCCAGCTTGTGTAATGTAGTATCTCCTTGAAGGTGCGATATCTTTTTTCCAAGAATTTGTATCGAGATAGCACATCTCCCCAAGCAAGAGAGAGGCCACGCTCCTGGTTGAGCGTCTCCATCGCAATCGTTAACGCATGTTCCGGAATTTGATTAGTGAAGCGAGACTGCTTGGACAATTCTTCACATACAATTCTCAAGAACTGAGCCTCCATATCAGCATTCCAAGGGCTACTATAGAATAAGGCTGCTTGAGGGGGTGGGGGGTTCATATTAATCTTTTAGTAAAACTGTAAATGCTTCAGTTGGTGTGTGTGATATCCCCCAAGAAAGACTAGGAATATTTATAACGTGTAGATTGTTGCAAATAATTAGTAGTAGAGGGTCTTCAAACAAAGAGAAATAAATTGGTTGTCCATGCATGCAAATAAATTTGAAAAAGCCAAAGCCTACTTCTGATGATATTTTTAAAAAGTGACTACACACAGAATGATGGATTCATTCCAACCAGCAAAGAGACAAAATATAAATGTTGGGGCTGTGAAAAGGAATCAAGAAGCAGTTCCATGTCAGTTCAACATAAACGAATGAGATTACAGGGAGATAACAAATTCTGTTTTAAAATAGAGAAATTGATCTATGATCCTTCATGATTATAGGCTGTAGACATACACCTGTAGATATCCAGAATGAGAAACAAATAATTGAAAGAGAGTGTTGTATCATCAAACAATCACAAAGAAGAAAAATGTCTTAACACACAAATAAAAATTGTTGTAAGATCTAATCGATCCACATGGAATATGCTATTGAGTCTCGAAATCCATTCCACTCTGCAGTTGTCTCCACACTGTCAATGTACGATACATCTTGCTCTTCATCTTCTCCTTCTTCTGTAGTTGTTTCCGCATCAATTATTTGTTCGATTGGGTCAACTTCCATTTGGCCTCGAATGAAGTTATGTAGTATAAAACATGCATGGATAAGTCTAATCTGGACCTTAATCGGATAGTAAGAAGCGGACCTAAGAATTCCCCAATGCATTTTCATGATCCCAAAAGCTCGCTCAATCACGTTTCGAGCCTTTGAGTGTCTCATATTAAACATTTCATGTTGATTCTGAGGTAAACTATTTTCTGGTCCCCACTCTTTCAAATGATATCTAACACTTCGATATGGAGTCAAGAAGCCTTCACAGTTAGCATAGCCATTGTCAGCCAAATAATAAGTGCCTGCCCAAACATAATAATTAATAAGTTAGTTATCAATTGCAGAAATAAACATGCCAGAAATTAAACCTAATGAAGGAGGGTGGTGCAGTTTATACCCTTTGGCACTTTTAGACCATGTACTCTGTTCATGGCATCCCTCAACACCCTAGAATCAGCAGCTGATCCCTCCCACCCTGGTAGAACATATACAAACCGGAGATTTCTATCACAAACAACTAACGTGTTTGTGGAAATCTGGCCCTTCCTGGTCCGATACCTTGGCTTGTCAGAATTGGAGACCTTAACATTTATATATGTTCCGTCTATCGCTCCTAAACAACCCTAATTATTCACAAAGATAAGGAAGCAATTAGGACATTCTTGTTCATCCCCTAGTGAGGGTAACACAATTAATTTGCAATCTATCGGAATGAAAAGCATAAATAATGAAGGTAGAATAGGTTATACCTTAAACCACCACCAACGAGGATCATTACAGTCATCTGGAACAGCTTCTGGCTTCACCAAAAGTATTCCATGTAGCATGAGGACTGATTTCAATACTACATGCAAATACTTGGAAATAGTTTGCCCTGATCTCCAGTAGTCAAAGCCTACAACTCTATTCTTCTTATGGTGGGCAAGAATTCCTAAAAATGTGGCGACTTGTTCCTCAACAGTAACATATTTGCCATCAACTAGGCCACCAAGATCACGCAATAGCAACACTAATCTTCTGAATGTATTACGATCCATTCAAAGATTAGCAATGCAGTCAACATTAGTGACTCCTACAAGCCTATTCAAATGTTTTATTTGATGTGGGATTCTATCTATCATAGAATAGGAGCTTGAAGGTAAGGAACGTTTTCTTTTCCTAATATAGAGGCTACATATCAGAGTTATAAGGATTACTAAAACCTCGAGTATTTCATCTTGCTCTAGGCACTCCATCATCAAATAGATATGCTCAAGTCCAATAGCAACTGGTGGCATATCTAAAAAATTGCAAAGGTAACAATATTATACAAGCCTATTCTGCAAGAAGAACTTATTAATGCTTATAATGGAAATAAGGAGATTTTGATTTCTCAAATAGTTTCCACTCCACTGCAGATATTTTTGCTTACATCTGGTCTTTTTAGGTTCAATTAAGGATAAAGTATTATACCTTTATACACACACAATAGTTGAAGAAATAACATCAGAGTTTACAAGATAATAACATCATGTACTTCCCAATTTCACTGAAGCAAAATGCTACAACTCCATAGTAGTTTACCTGCTTGTATTTTATTGATTTGATGAGCTTATGCCTGTGCGTGTGTCTGAGAGCATGAGAGAGAGAGAGATTAGTTAGAGAGCAAATTCTGAAATTGAGGCCAAGATTCTCACCTGCAACTCTAGGAATTGCAGATTTGCCCACAATTTATGCAAGGTATGAATTCATTCAACGCATCAAGAATTCGAAACTTTACCGAAAACCCCAAAATATTTCAATAGAAGGTGTGACACTAACCTTCTTCGACGGGTTTCTGTTTTCTTCAAGAATTCTGCCCTAATTGGTCGCCTTCGTCGTCGCCCTAGCTGAGCTCGATTCCGTGGTCGTCCTCGCGTAGGTCGCAGTGGCCGAAGATTTTTGAGAGAAGAAAGAAATTTTGGAAAAAAAGGGCAAAATAGGTTGCTCTGCTTTTGGATCGACACTGTTCCCTCATGTTATTAATTAACGGGTGGGGGGTACCGTTTTGTTTACCAAGCAAAACAGTAACTTAATACCCGGGCCGGACGATTTATATAAGGCTTTCGTGATAAGAGATATTACATACCAAACAAGGAGATAACTACAGATATCTAGTGATATCCAGAGATATCTTGCCTACCAAACATGACCTAAATATATAATTCTTGAAATTCTTGTTTCCCATTATTTGACTGAGAATTTCTGAGGAAAAAAAAGAAAAAAGAATTAGTAAAAAAGAGTTTGAGAAAAGTGCTGTCTGTCGACTCTGTCCTGAGCTTCAATAAAGATAGATTTTTTTATTTTTCTGGGTTTTTGGTATTTCTGTTTTTTGAAGAGCTGGATTGAATATAGAAGCTGGGAGTGACAAATAGAGAGAGATGAGGAGGGCGGAGGAGATGGCGGTGGCGGCGGCGGTGGCGCTGCTCATTTGCATTTTGGGCTCTACCAATGCAGACACAGATCCAACTGATGGTCAGTTCTTCACCACTCCTCCTCATTATTTCCATTCTTGAAATTCTGTATCACTGTATGCATATTTATATGTATACATGGATCAGTGTGTGTGTGAGTGCAATGATGATGGATTTAGGGGTCTGGGAGTGACTGTTCCTTGATTGATGTAATGATGTTTACCAGTTGGGTTGAATTTCTTTTTCCTAATTTATGATGTAAAATCAAGAATATGAGCTCTAGACATGAACATTGATGATGATATGAAATCCAGAAAATGTGGGAATGAATAGCTAATTTTGGATGGCTGTTTTTCTGCTTGCTTTTGTGCTTTTTAGTGTTCAAGTTATTTGATTGATGCCTTTGATTTTCAAATTAAAGACCATTTTCTGCTTTTCTGGGCTGACTATTTAGCCTCTGAAATTCAAGACTCAGAAAACAAGAATTTCTGCAAACTACAAATAGAGTTGTGATCTCAGGATTTTCATCCTTGAAGTGGCGTTGATTATTGTGGTTTCTTGATGCTTTGTTGTTCTGTGTGCATCCGTGTTTAAATTTACGTCTCAAGAACATTCCTTTTTAATTGGTTACGATCAAAATGTATTGAAAGGATTACTTGTTTGGTGTTTCTGTGATCAACTCTTCCTTAGAAATCCTCTAGTGGAGAAGCTATTGTTAAAGAAAACTGCAAAGTTTGAAACTTTTCATGTTCTTGATCAAATCATTTATGCTCTAGCAGGATGCTGCATTTTGAATCGATACCAACTTGTTTTTTTCTCCCTGTAATGAAAAATTATCCCCTCTTATTTCGAATAACTTAAATCTATATCTTGACTGTTCTTACTTGGATATGCAGCCGCCAATCTGTATCTCTTGTACACGAGCTTGAATTCTGCTCAACAACTTACTAATTGGAAGTCGAGTGGTGGTGATCCTTGTAAAGAGAACTGGAAGGGAATTACTTGCTCGGGCTCGAAAGTTACAGAGATGTGAATTTACAACGAACCCTTCAATTTACTCGTTTTCATTCTCTGTATATAAGTCTTAGCTAGATTCTGATGATCGTCTTTCTGTGTGTGCCTGTCAGAAAGATACCGGACTTAGGACTCACCGGAAATATGGGATTCCAGCTAGATCAGTTCAAGTCCGTGACTGTATTGTAAGTCACATTATATTAGTTCTACAACTCTTAGTTTTCTAGAAAAAAATTAAATCTTGAATTTCTTGATGATATCTTGAGATGGGTATTTGCAGTGATATAAGTAAGAACAATCTTGGAAATGGGATTCCATATCAGCTACCTCCGAACTTGCAAAGACTGTAAGCTTTCTTTATCTTGTGAAGTTGTGATTCATGGATATCCGATTTTCGACTAACCTCATTCTTTATCTAACAAATGCAGAAACCTTGCCAGTTGCGGCTTCAGTGGTCAACTCCCTTATTCAATATCGCTGATGAGTTCTCTCAAATACCTGTTAGTCATGCCTTGAAAATCTCCTCTTTTCGCAATACCAGAACGAAAGTATTAAAAAATTGTACGAAGAATTTGTATGAAAAATGACATTTTGCTTTTGGCAGCAACGTAAGTCACAATAATATCGGGGGACAAGTGACTCTCCAGTTCAACCAGCTTACTTCTCTGACTACATTGTATGCCCAATCTCCTCATCTTACATTTTCCATTCGTTTCGATTCTATCAAATTATGAGGCTGCAAAATTATGTATTTTGTATGAATCTTCTTCAATAATTCTTTCGTCGCTATGTGATTGTTTCAGGGATTTTTCTTTTAATGCCATGTCAGATAATCTACCGCAGAGTTTCAGTTTCTTGACAAGTATAAGTGATATGTAAGTGGACTATATTTTTGGCTTAGCATATTGTTTTCTCCATCGATAATTATTAACCTTCTCGATTGTTCAGGTATTTGCAAAACAATCAGTTTACAGGAACCCTTGATGTCCTTGCACCTCTGCCACTTCAGAATCTGTTAGTTCCCTTTAAAGTTTCCTTCGTCCCACACAAACACACTCTACATGTGTACTAGTTGAATGTTTCTACAAGAAATGAGAGAAGATGGAGTGATGCATGTTTTATTTTTGTAGAAATGTTGAAAACAACCGTTTTACGGGATGGGTACCTGAGCAGTTGAAAAGCATAAACCCGAAGTAAGTATTTCGATCTGTATAATAATCATCATGCTTTCTTGCCTTCTTAGGCTAGTCCCCTATATACTTTACGCATTTTGAACAATTTTGAGCCTATTTGATCCCGTATTTCTTCACATACTCAAATCATATATATTGTGAATCTATTCTATCAAAGGGATCGTTAGATTGTAGTAATTTTTCACTTGTTCTTCAGAACAAGCGGAAATCAGCTCAACACGGGGCCTGCACCTCCACCACCACCGGGCACTCCTCCAGCCACGAGGCCTAGCCGGAATCGCAATCCTGGCAGCGGAGGCAGTTCACCTAGTGGTGGAGGAAATGGAGGTGGAGGAAGTTCTGGTATAGGCGGTGGTGCTATAGCTGGAATCGTTATTTCACTGTTGGTAATTGGAGCAATAGCAGCATTCTTTATTATCAAAAGACGAAAACGAAAGCCGTCCACGGACGTTGAGAAGCTCGACAATCAGCCCTTTGCTCCCCAACCTCCACCAGAAGTGCATGGTGATTTGACATCCTTACTTATTTTCTTTCTTACATATATATTTATGTTTTCTTTACTTTAATATATAATACTATTAGAATATTTTTGTACTTAAATTTCTTAAAATTTCAACTATGCAACATCTTATTATTTTTATTTGACTACAGAGGTTAAGCCTGTTCAAGTTTCATCAGCAGCCAACACGAAAGCTTTTGAAGCTCCGGCCGTGATAAATCTGAGACCACCTCCCATTGATCGTCTTAAATCGTTTGACGAAGACGATGTCACTGCGAAGCCCATTGTCCCTCCCAAGAAAGTGAACACTGCTCCAATAGACTCTAAATTATTCTCAGTTGCAGATCTGCAGATAGCAACCGATAGTTTCAATGTCGAAAATCTCATCGGTGAAGGATCCATCGGACGAGTTTTCCGGGCTCAATTGGATGACGGAAAGGTATGCTCGATTAATATGTGCATCCACAAAAAAAGAAAGAAAAAGAAAATGAGTTTCTTATTGAGATCTTTTTAGCTAATTGATGTACATTTTTTGGTGATAGGTTGTTGCTGTAAAGAAAATAAACGCATCTGTACTGTCCAATTCGGAAGATTTTCTCGAGATCGTATCAGGAATCTCGCGGTTGCATCACCCGAATATAGTTGAGCTGATAGGATATTGTTGTGAGCACGGACAGCATCTACTTGTTTATGAGTTCCATAAGAACGGATCTTTGCACGAATTTCTGTATCTCTCTGATGAATTTACGAAGCCTCTAACGTGGAATAGTCGTGTCAAGATTGCATTGGGAACTGCAAGAGCACTAGAGTACGTATCGAGGGCCATTTCTAATCGGTTCACTCGATGAATACGGTTGCGATTAGTGTGTGTGGTGTGTGTTTTTGATAAGGGTTACTCATCTAGTTATGCTATGCAGGTACCTTCATGAAGTATGCTCACCCTCTGTGATTCATAAAAACTTCAAATCCGCAAACATTTTGCTCGATAGCGAGCTCAATCCTCACCTTTCGGACTGTGCATTAGCGAGCCTTGTCCGTGAACCAGATCAGGTACAACAATATTACGTCTCTTCACTTCTTCTCCCTTTCTCTACAAATGCATTCCGTTTTCTTCTTAGTAGCTAATTGGTTATGGTTGCTCGAGGATCACTGTTTCGATTTCATAAAGTTTACGTGGAACATTTGCAGGCATCTGGATACAGTGCGCCTGAGGTCGCCATGTCCGGCCAATACACCATTAAGAGTGATGTTTACAGCTTCGGAGTCGTGATGTTGGAACTTCTCACCGGACGCACTCCATTCGATAGGTACTCCAAATCCTTCCACAAAGATAAAGAAAAAAACGGAAGCTGTAGTCTTTTTTCTCTACTGACTCCATTATTGTATATCCTAACACAGTTCACGGCCAAGATCCGAGCAATCTTTAGTCCGGTGGGCCACTCCCCAGCTCCACGACATTGACGCCTTATCGAAGATGGTCGACCCTGCTCTTAAAAGCCTCTACCCTGTCAAGTCCCTCTCACGGTTTGCTGATGTCATTGCTCTCTGTGTCCAGGTATGCTTAAAACTCCCTCCCTCCACTCTCTCTCTCTCTCAAGAATGTGCATGATAATTGTTGTTGAATGTTGATGATGACAGCCGGAGCCGGAGTTCAGGCCACCAATGTCGGAAGTGGTTCAAGCGCTGGTACGATTGGTGCAACGAGCGAATATGAGCAAGAGAACTTTCGGAAATGATGGCGCGGCGAGGGCTGGATCTGGAGATGCTGAGGACTATACTCCGTAACTTACCTAAATCCAATATAAATTCATCGATTATGGATCACACTATCATATGTGATGGCTATTTATGCTTTGTGCTGATGTTTATATATGATCATCCTGGCTAAATCTGTATCATAGTGAAGAATAGGCTACCAAAATTTGTTCATTCTTGGGGAGTTCATGGATTGACTTTGACCGTTTTGTTGGTTATTATCCTTTGCGGTTTTTTTTTTGTTTCTGGTACGTATTCCATTTGTTGAATAATAACTGCTGTATAGGAGTATAACTGAATTAAATCGAGCTGAATAGGTTATATGAAGCTCGATTTGACAATTTGAATTATTTATTATATGTATTTGAGCAAATTATTAGCGCACCCAAACTAAAAAATCAAAATAAATTTGTTAATGCAATTTGATGTTGTTCTGATTACATATTGTTGTTGCGGATGATTTCTAATATTTCATCAAATTCTTCATCAACACTCAAAGACGGTCTCAGAAGCACACGCACTCCGCGATTTAGAAGGTAGAACCAAAACAATAGTACTCCCTCTTTCCTAGTAATAAAGAGCCATTTTTTTCTTAGAACGAAAATTAAGAAGGGATGAATTGATAGTGTTTTTAAGATGTGTGTAAAAAATATAATTATTTTTTATTCATTTATATTTTTTTTTTGCTTTTATTTTAATTTGAGTATATATTTTCAAAGTCATAATTTTTTTATTTTTTACTTGCTTTTATTTTAATTTGAAAAAATTCAATTTTTGAAATGACTCTTTATCAGTGAAACTGACGAAAACGGAAAATGACCTTTTATAAATAGGACGGAGGAGTAGTCATGGAGGAAGACTAAGAGTGTGGGGCCCATTGACGGAACATGGGAGAAAGGGCAGCTTAGAGCATCTCCAGCGCGTCGGGCGAGGGGGGCTCGAGCCTGCTCACGAGCCCCTCCTCAGGCGAGTCCGGCGCGCATTTGAGAGCCCGGCTTGCGCCCTTCCCCCTGTGCTGACGTCATAATGACGTTAGCCAAGTATTATTTATTATTATTTTTTTTAAAAATCGATTTTTGAGGGAAAAAAATAAAATTAATTAAATAAATAAAATCGAACGGAAAAACGAATTAAAAAACATATCGAAAATCGAAAATAAAACGAACTAAAAATACGTGAGAGCCCGGGGGAGAAACTTGCGGCTGGAGATGAAGAAATAGTGCTGCAAGTCCCTAAAACGGGATTGCGGCTGGAGATGCTCTTATATGCAATCAATCTACATACACTGTAGCTGAAATTCTTCTTGAGAGAGATCCATCCTACATCGGTCATGGCAGCCTATGCAGCTCTCACTTCACTTAAGTATCTCATACATCAGCTTCAACATCATCCATCCCCTCCGATTTTTATCGACGAACACCAACTTCAATATCTTAAACATTTCACACGAAATGTTACCTTTTTGCAAGAATTTCTTGAAACCTACTATTCCCCAGTTGACAACAGGAAGAAAGCGGATGCGTTGGAGATGCGAATTGCAAATGCAGCTTACGCAGTTGAAGATGTTATCGAGTCCCATATTGTTGACGCGATTCAGCTATGTAGATCACCACTCGAATCTGGAGAAGGAACCAGCACTTTTGCTGGCTCCAAAAAGCAAAAGAAACGGATGATGTCCTTTAATTACTTCGGATGTCTAAGGAAACCTAAGGAATATAATTGGGAAGAAATCGATTCCTTTCCTAGTAGTCTGGTGTGGAAAGCGGCAGAGGACATAGATTTGATAATGGAAGATGTGATGAAGATTAAGAAAAAGAAGAGGAGAGTCGTGGAAGCTCACGTGTCAGCATCTGGTGGTTCCACATCGAGATCTTCCATCATGGTGGGGTTTGATGATGTCTTACTTGAAATCCTGGACAAGCTCACCGGTGGATACAACAATCGACAAGTCATCCCGATTGTCGGGATGGGCGGTATTGGTAAGACCACTCTGGCTTTACACATTTATGCACTGCCGCTTATTAAGGATCGTTTTGATGTATGTGCTTGGGCTACCATTTCTCAAAAAAATAACTCCAAAGAAATTCTTTCTGAATTGCTTTCTCAAGCTAACAAGAAAAGTAAGGAAGAATTGAGTTCTATGAGTGAATGTGAAGTAGGATCAGAGCTGTACCAATATTTGTTTTCTAGAAGGTTTCTGATTGTGTTGGATGATATGTGGAGTATTAAGGCATGGGAAGAGATCCAACGTTTCTTTCCTGAAAATGGGAATGGTAGTCGGATAGTCGTGACAACTAGGCTATCAACATTGGGTTCTGAATTGGGCAACGACTATTGTGTTAAAATGAAGTTCCTAGATGAGGGTAGTAGCTGGGATTTGTTCTCAAAATCTGTGTTTGGGGAGGGAAGTTGTCCACTTGAATTGGAAGAAATTGGAAAACAAATTGTAGAAAATTGCAGAGGTCTTCCTTTATCGATTGTTGTGGTGGGGGTCTTTTGAAGAAAATGGAAAATACTAAAGAGCGTTGGGAATCAATAAGGAAAAACACATGTTCAGTAGTAAATTCACACAAGGAAGGTTTTTGCTTGAAAATACTGAAAATAAGCTATAATCATTTGCCAGTTTATCTGAAGCCATGTTTTCTATACATGGGCGTGTTTGAGGAAGACCGTGCAATTCACATCTCAACTCTCGTCAAGTTATGGGTTTATGAGGGATTTCTAAAACCAATAAGTGGTAAAAGCTTGGAAACGGCTGCAAAAGAGTACTTAACCGACCTTGTCAATAGAAATCTCATTCTAGTTCATGAGTTAGGCTCTACAGGAAGCATAAAGTACTGCAAACTTCATGATCTATTGAGAGATCTTTGCTGGAGAGAAGCTGGGAAAGAGAGGTTTTATAATGTGATAGGGCAACATAAGTTTGGAGGCTTGAACAGACAACGTCGTGTTGTTTTTACTCGAAGCACTTCCAAGGAGGGCGTTCATGATGATGCCTTGCAATCTATGCCGCTTGCTCGTTCTTTCCTATGTGATAGTACACAAGTTCTTCCCTTTCCGGAGTCGAGATTGTTGAGGACATTGAAAGCATATGATTGGGATACATCTAGAAGTAATGATTTTTTGTTTGATGATCTGTTCAGGTTCGTTAACTTGCGTTATCTTGCTGCTGGAGCTCACGGGCTGTCTGTATTCCCTTCTTCGATCTTTCTTTGGAACCTAGAAACACTTATCATTCTCCACTGCTCATGGGTTAATGCACCAAAAGAAATTTGGCAGATGTGTCAACTTAGACATGTTGAGGTCCATAAAGGAATTTTGAAACTCCCAAATCCTCCGGCAAACAGAGTCATCATGGAGCATCTACAAACGCTCAAGGGAGTATATAATTTGAATTGTGAAGTGATGTGTAGGATAATCCCCAATATCAAGAAATTGGGAGCATTAGGATCGATACCCTCCAGTCTTAACTGTCTGAGTAAACTGGAGTCCTGTAGTTGTCGTTTGTGGGATACTTCTTATGGAAATAATCCTACCTTTCCCTACTCTCTCAAGAAATTGAGTTTGGGTTCAGACTCCTTCCATTGGGAAGTGAAACAAGAGTTGCTAGACAAGATAGGTGCATTGCCTCTTCTTCAGAAGCTTAGATTGGAACGAGCTCGATTCCAATCGAAAGAGTGGGAAACAAGAGAAGACCAGTTCCCCAACCTCAAATTCTTGGAGCTCAAATGGTGCATTTTGGAATCCTGGATGACAGAGAGCTCCCACTTTCCACGCCTTGAGAAACTTCATCTTTATGAATCAAAAGAACTGGAGGAGATCCCTTCTGAAATTGGTGAGATACCAACTATGCAATCGATTCTCTTGGAATATTGCAGTGTATCGGTGGTGAAGTCGGCCAAGAAGATAATAGAGGAGCAAGAGGATCTGCAAGTTCGAGTTGTGCTCTTCAACAACGACAACAACCAAGCACTACGGAGGAGCCTCACAAGTACTCCCAACTTCCTAGTTGAAATTGTCGATTTATAGTTTCATTCTTCTCTCTTTCATCGTACACTCATTTCCTTTTAAGCTTATACCGTACTTGGTAATTCAGCTTTGCCTCTTGCATCTCTATGTCCAACATGTACGATTGTTTCTCCTTTTATGTTTTTATCTCTTTTGTATCTTTCATTTAGCTACAGCCATCATGTATTCAGTGTTCTTATCTTTGTTAATACTGTACTTATAATCTGACATTCTATTATAGATGGCTGGTTTTCTCTCATGAGCACAAAACTCGCCATTATTGTTAGTTTTGTGGAAATCTGACATAATACATCGTTAAATCATGCATAAAGTTGAGCAGGTTGTCATGGCTATTAATTATTCATGCATTTCAACGTTGAATTATTAAACCAAAGTAGCTACACTTTGTCAACTTAAACCAGCCTGTCATGTTAATTGCTTACATAATTCTAAATTCAACTTACAATATTATATCAAAGTTAGGCCAAAGAATCATAAGCTATAATGGTGAAATTGATCTTTGGATAGATATATCTGTGTATTTCATAATTCACAAATACAATCTCATTTTCATTTTCTGTATTTGCTGCATATTTTTCTGGAACTTCAAAGAAGTAATACCTGTTACAGAGTGATGGCGGCTTATGCAGCTCTGACTTCACTTCAGTATATTATATATCAGCTTCGAGATCATCCTTCCCCTCCAATTTCTCTCGACAATCAACAAGCTGAATCTTTGACTGAAAAAGTCACCTTCTTTCAGGAATTTCTTGAAACCTACCATTCCCCCGTTGCCTACAGAGACGAAGCAGATCCGTTGGAGATGCGAATCGCGGATGCAGCTTATGCTGCTGAAGATGTTATCGAGTCCCATATTGTGGACATGATTCAGCTACGTAGATCCACCACCACCACCGTTTTCCAACCAATACTCGTCTTGGGGGAAGGAACCAGCTCTTTCGGTGGCTCCAAAAAGCAAAAGAAACCGATGATGTCCTCCTTCGATAGCTTCGGATTTCTAATGAAACCCATAAATTATGGGAAAAATATCGATTCCAAATATGGTCTGCATCAAGGTATGCGGAAAGTGATAAAGGAAATGGATTTGATGAAGAAAGATGTAATGAAGATCAAGAATGAGAAGACTACGATTGTCGAAGCACACGTGTCAGCATCCGGTGGTTCCTCATCAAGATCTTCCATCATGCCAGTGGGGCTGGATGATGTCTTACTTCAAATCTTGGACAAGCTCACCGGAGGGCACAACAGTCGACTAGTCATCCCTATTGTCGGGATGGGCGGTATTGGTAAGACCACTCTGGCCTTACACATTTATGCACTACCCCTTGTTAAGGAGCGTTTTGATGTATGTGCTTGGGCTACCATTTCTCAAAAATATAACTCCAAAGAATTCTTTCTGAATTGCTTTCTCAAGCTAACAAGAAAAGCAAGGAAGAATTAAGCTATATGAGTGAAGATGAAGTAGGATCAGAGCTGTACCAATATTTGTTTTCTCGAAGATTTTTGATCGTGTTGGATGACATGTGGAGTATAGAGGCATGGGAAGAGATCCAACGTTTCTTTCCTGAAAATAGGAACGGTAGTCGGATAGTGGTGACAACTAGGCTATCAACATTGGGTTTTGAACTGGGCAACAATTATTGTCTTAAAATGAAGTTCCTAGATGAGGGTAGTAGCTGGGATTTGTTCTCAAAATCTGTGTTTGGGGAGGGAAGTTGTCCACTTGAATTGGAAGAAATTGGAAAACAAATTGTAGAAAATTGTAGAGGTCTTCCTTTGTCTATTGTAGTGGTGGGAGGTCTTATAAGAAAAATGGAACACAGTAGTGAGTGTTGGGAATCAATAAGGGAAAACTCTAGTTCAGTAGTGAATTCGGAGAACGAAGATTTTTGTTTGAAAATACTGAGAATGAGCTATATTCATTTGCCAGTTTATCTGAAACCGTGTTTTATGTACATGGGAGTGTTTGAGGAAGACCGCATAGTTCGTGTCTCAACACTCATTAGGTTATGGATTTCTGAAGGATTTCTAAGACCAATAAGGGACAAAAGCTTGGAAGTGATTGCAAAAGAGTACTTGAGAGACCTAGTTGAGAGAAATCTCATCCTAGTTCATGAGTTAGGGTGTACTGGAAACATAAAGTACTGCAAAATTCATGATCTATTGAGAGATCTTTGTTGGAGAGAAGCCGAGAAAGAGGGCTTCTACAATGTGATAGGGCCACATAAGTTTCAAGGCTTAAGTAAACAACGTTGTGTAGTTATTCGTGAAGGCACTTCAAAGGAGGAGGTTCATGATGCCTTGAGATCTATGCCGCTTGCTCGTTCTTTAGTATGTGATAGTAATGAAGTTCTGGCATTGCCTGAATCTAGACTGCTGAGGACATTGAAAGTATATGATAGAGATAGATCTGGAAAACAAGATTATCGGTTAGAAGATGTGTTGGGGTTTGTCAACTCGAGGTACCTTGCTATCGGAGTTCATCAGTACTCGAGATTCCTTCCTTTACTGGGTCTTCTTTGGAATCTACACACGATTGTTATTTTCCACCCGGTAAGGGAAACTGCACCAAATGAAATTTGGAAGATGCCTCAACTTAGGCATGTTGAGTTCCACAAAGGATATTTGTATCTTCCATTGCCAATATTAGAATTAGGATATCGGAATCGAAGCGTTGTCATCATGAAGAATCTACTAACTCTCAAGGGAGTAAGTGTGTTGATGGATCATGATTCTAGTACTGTAATCCCCAATGTTAAGAAATTGGGAGTTGTTGGTGGATATTTCTCAAGCCTTCACCATCTGACTAAACTGGAGTCCTATCGTTGCTCGGGTTATGTTCATGTGAAGGAGAGTACCTTCCCAGACTCTCTCAAGAAGTTGAGTTTGGGATCAAAATCCTCGTCCCATCATCGGGAAGTGGATGAAGAATATTTGGAAAAGATAGGTGCATTACCTCTTCTCCAGAAGCTTAAATTGGAACGAGCTCGATTCATATCTTCTGAAGAGTGGGTAACGAAAGAAGGCCAGTACCCCAGCCTCAAATTCTTGGAATTGAATTGCTGTCTTATGAAATTCTGGAGGACAGAGAGCTCCCACTTTCCACGCCTTGAGAAACTTCGTCTTTTTGGAATGAAAGAGTTGGAGGAGATCCCTTCGGAAATTGGGGACATACCAACGCTTCAATCAATCGTCTTGGAATATTGCAGCGAATCGGTGGTGGTGTCTGCCAAGAACATAGCAGAGGAGCAAGAGGACTTACAAATTCGAGTCGTGCTCTTCAACAACAGCAACAACCAACAACTAAGGAGCCTCTCAAGTCCCAACTTCCTAGTTGAAATTGTGGATTTTTAGTCTCATGCCATTCTTCTTTCTTTCGCCTTACACTCATTTTCTTTTGAACTTACATTGTACCAGATAATTTCACATAAACAGTGAGTGGAGAAATTTTTTCCACTGTATACGTATACCGATATTTGTCATAAATAGATCGATAATGACATGTATTGTTATAGATGGCTGTTTGTATCTTATGAGCACAAAACTCGCAATTATTGTTAGTATTGTTGAAATCTGACATAATGCATTGTTAAATCATGCATAAGCGGTATTAATGTTATTTTAATCTGCCGCTGGTTGTCATGGTCATTATTTATGCATTTCAACGTTGAATTGTTAAACCAAAGTAGCCTGTCATGTTAATTATTTACACATTTCTGAAATCAACTTACAATATTATATGAAAGTTAGTTGATGTCGGAAAGATCATGATGGATTACATATATCACAACTGCAATCTCATCTTCATTCATGCTCTATATTGGCTGCATTTTTTTCTTAAGCTTCAAAGAAGTAAATACCTGATTGAGATTGATGGCGGCTTACGCAGCTCTGGCTTCACTCATCAATATCATACATCAGATCGAGCACCATCCTTTCCCTCCAATCTCTCTTAACAAAAAACAAGTTATATCTCTCACTAAAAATGTTACCTTCTTTCAGGAATTTCTTGAAGGTTATAAGTCCCCTGCTGCCTACAGAGACGAAGCAGATCCAATGGAAATGCGAATTGCAGATGCAGCTTATGCTGCTGAAGATGTTATTGAGTCGCATATTGTGGACATGATTGAGCTGCAACGATACCCTACTAGTGATCATCAAATAATCGACTCTGGAGAAGGAACAAGTACTTCTTCTGCTGGCTCCAAAAATCAGAGGAGCTCGACGATTTTCTTCAGTTACTTTGGATCTCTAATGAAACCCACAAATCATGGGGGAAAAGACAATTTCATTCTTGGTTTACATCAAGGTCTGCAGAAAGTGATAAAGGGCATGGATTTGATCAAGAAAGACGTTGTGAAGATCAAGAATGAGAAGAGGAGAATCGAAGCTGATCAGGTGAAGACAAATGTTGTGTCAGCAACTGGTGGTTCCTCAACAAGATCTTCCATCATGGTGGGGTTTGATGGTGTCTTACATGACGTCTTGGAAAAGCTCACGGGCGGACAACCCCATCGCCAAGTCATCCCTATTGTAGGGATGGGCGGTATTGGTAAGACCACTCTTATTAGACATGTTTATGCACTACCATTTGTTAAGGAGCATTTTGATATAAGTGCTTGGGCTATGATTTCTCAAAAATATAACTCCAAAGATATTCTTTGTGAATTGCTTTCTCAAGCCAACAAGAAAAGCAAGGAAGAATTGAGCTATATGAGTGAAGATTTACTAGGACTAGAACTCCACAAACACTTATCATATAGAAGGTTTATGATTGTGTTGGATGATATGTGGAGTATTGAGGCCTGGGAAAAGATACAACGTTTCTTTCCCAACAACAATAACATGAGTCGAATAGTTGTGACAACTAGGCTATCAACGTTAGGTTCTCAATTGGACAACAATTATTGTCTTAAAATGAAGTTCCTAGATGAGGTTAGTAGCTGGGAATTGTTCTCAAAATCTGTGTTTGGGGAGGAAAGTTGTCCACTTGAGTTGAAAGAAATTGGGAAAGAAATTGTAGAAAATTGTAGAGGACTTCCTTTATGCGTTGTTGTGGTGGGGGGTCTTTTGAAAAGACTTGAACGCACCAAAGGGTGTTGGGAATCAATAAGGAAAAACACAAGTGCAGTAGTAAATTCAGACAAGGAAGATTTTTGCTTGAAAATACTGAAAATAAGCTATAATCATTTGCCAGTTCATTTGAAGCCATGTTTTCTATACATGGGATTGTTTGAGGAAGACTGCATAGTTCGTGTCTCAATGCTCGTCAAGTTATGGATTTCTGAAGGATTTTTAAGACCAGTAAGTGACAAATGCTTGGAAACGACTGCAAATGAATACTTGAAGGACCTAGTTGAAAGAAATCTCATTCTAGTTCATCAGCTGGGGTGTACTGGAAACATAAAGTACTGCAGACTCCATGATCTATTGAGAGACCTGTGTTGCAGAGAGGCTGAGAAAGAGGGTTTTTATAATGTTATAGGGCAGCATAGGTTTCAAGGATTGAATAAACAACGTCGTGTTGTTATTCATGAGAGCACTTCAAAGGATGAGGTTCATGATGCGTTGCAATCCATGCCGCTTGCTCGTTCTTTAGTTTGTTATAGTAAGGAAGAACTTGTTCCATTGCCCAAGTCAAGACTGCTAAGGACTTTGAAAGCATCTGGGAGCTGTGATTATTTGTTGGATGATTTGTTCGGGTTTGTTAACTCGCGGTATCTTGCTGTTGGAGTTCATCACGAGTCCGAATTCCCTTCACTCGGCCACCTATGGAATCTACACACACTTATTGTTTTCCACCCGGGAGGGGTTACTGCACCATATGACATTTGGGAAATGCCTCAACTTAGGCACGTTGAATTTCTTAAAGGAGATTTTGATATCTTATCCCCAAGGAATCGAAACATTGTCATCATGAAGAATCTACAAACAGTCAAGGGTGTATATCGTTTGACGGGTTATAACTCTACTGTAATCCCCAATATCAAGAAATTGGAAGTTCTTGATGGATATCTCCCATGCCTTCATCGTCTGTCTAAACTGGAGTCCTACCGTTGTCGGGGTCATATTCATGAGGGGGTGGGTACCTTCCCACACTCTCTCAAGAAGTTGAGTCTGGGAACAAAGACCTCCCATTGGGAATTGAATGAAGGGTTGCTAGAAAAGATAGGTGCATTGCCTCATCTTGAGAAGCTTCAATTGGTATGAGCTCGATTCCCAAGATGCAAGGCAAGAAAAATTGAAGGCCAATTGAAAGAATGGGTAACAAGTGAAGACCAGTTCCCCAGCCTCAAATTCTTGGAGCTGAATTCCTGTCTTTTGGAATGCTGGATGACAGAGAGCTCCCACTTTCCGTGCCTTGAGAAACTTCATCTCTTTGGAATAAAAGAGTTGGAGGAGATCCCTTTGGAAATTGGTGACATACCAACGCTGCAGTCAATCCTCTTGGAATATTGCAGCGAGTCGGTGGTGGTGTCTGCCAAGAACATAACAGAGGAACAAGAGGAGTTACGAGTTCGAGTCGTGCTGTTCAACAATGACAAGAACCAAGCACTAAGGAGGAGCCTAGCAAGTCCTCCCAACCTCCTAGTTGCTTGTCGATTTTTAGTCTCATCCTTCTCTCTCTGCACTCATTTACTTCTGATCTTACATTGTAGTACTTGGTAATTTCACATTTTCTTACAGCATCCCCTGTTGCATCTCAATTCTCAATGTGCCTATTTAATTATTCAATTCTTAAACAAGTGTTGACTTAATTGGTTGGTTAGTCCTTTAAATTCACTTTAATCTTATGGCATTTGCAAGATTTTTTAGCATCTAGCTACAACCATTCACATCTGATTTCTTACTCTTTCAGTGCATACTTGAAAGGTTTCCCTTTTGTTCGTCTACTCGTATTCAAGTATGAGCATGAAAACTTTTGGAAATGATATAGCTCCACCAGGACTGGATCTAGAGATGTTGAGGACTATACTCTTTACTTAGCAAAACCACTGAAAATTCAAAGATTATCGATCAATGTTTGATGACTGTTTCTCTCTCGCAAGCACAAAACTCTGCAACTATTGTTAAATCATGCATAAGTGGCATTGATGTTGTTTTAAAGTTGAGCAGGTTGTCATGGTTATTATTCATGCATCTCATACATCAGATTGAGTGTCATTCTTTCCCTCCGATTTCTCTTGATAAACAGCAAGCCGAGTCTCTCACTGAACTTTGTTTCCTTTCTTGCAAGATTGTTTTTTCAAGGTTACAATTGCTTTCCAATACCTAAACATGTCAATCTTGCAAACTTGTATGAAGGTGTGCATTAGATTATACTAGACATGGAGTTGATCAAGAAAGAAGTGATGGAGCTGAGCTAGTTCACAGAAGTCTCATTCTACATTCTAGTTCATAACTTAAATTTAGTGATCATTTGATTTCAATAGAAATTCTAATAACTAAGGTTTGTATAAGTTGGAGTTTAAATGCAATTATTATCCCATAAATATTTGAAATGAAATTGACCCAACAATAAGCATTCCATAATTTAGTAGGTAAAATATAAAAATAGTCAATGAATTCCTTTCGGATAATAACTATGAAACTGTGGGGCCAAACGAAACAAGGGAGAAAGCTAACCACAAAAATTGTGACAAAGTTTATCATACATTTTAGCCGACACTTTTTTTTATAGCCTGAAGAGATACTCATACTAGTGAATCACAGCAGATTGGCCATGGCAGCTTATGCAGCTCTGACTTCACTTAAATATATTATAGATCAGCTTCGAGATCATCCTTCCCCTCCAATTTCTCTCGACGAACAACAAGCTGAATCTCTCACTGAAAAAGTCACCTTCTTGCAGGAATTTCTTGAATCCTACCATTCCCCTGTTGCCGACAGCAACGGAGCAGATCCTTTGGAGATGCGAATCGCAGATGCAGCTTATGCTGCTGAAGATGTGATCGAGTCCCATATTGTGGACATGATTCAGCTGCGTAGATCCACCGCCACTAATACTGCTACTACTTCTCAACCAAAATTCAGACGTGTGTCTGAATTCAGAGCTTGGGCTGGCTACAAAATGCCAAAGAAACCGAGGAAACCCATACATTTTGGGGAAGAGATCGATTCCAAATATAGTCTGAATCGAAATTTGGGGAAAGTGATAGAAGACATGAATTTGATCAAGAAAGATGTGATAGAGATAAAAAATGAGAAGACTGCAGTTGTCGAAGCCCACGTGTCAGCATTCGATGGTTCCTCATCAAGATCTTCCATCGTGGTGGGGCTGGATGATGTCTCACTTCAAATCCTGGACAAGCTCACCGGAGGGCACAACAATCGCCAAGTCATCCCTATTGTCGGGATGGGCGGTATTGGTAAGACCACTCTGGCCTTACACATTTATGCACTACCGCTTATTAAGGATCGTTTTGATGTATGTGCTTGGGCTACCATTTCTCAAAAATATAACTCCAAAGACATTCTTTCTGAATTGCTTTCTCAAGCTAGCAGAAAAAGTAAGGAAGAATTGAGCTATATGAGTGAAGATAAAGTAGGATCAGAGCTGTACCAATATTTGTTTTCTAGAAGGTTTTTGATTGTGTTGGATGATAGGTGGAGTATAGAGGCATGGGAAGAGATACAACGTTTCTTTCCTGAAAATGGGAATAGTAGTCGGATAGTGGTGACAACTAGGCTATCAACATTGGGTTCTGAATTGGACAACGATTATTGTCTTAAAATGAAGTTCCTTGATGAGGGTAGTAGCTGGGATTTGTTCTCAAAATCTGTGTTTGGGGAGGGAAGTTGTCCACTTGAATTGGAAGAAATTGGAAAACAAATTGTAAGAAATTGTAGAGGTCTTCCTTTATCGATTGTAGTGGTGGGTTGTCTTTTAAGAAAAATGGAACACACATATGAGTGTTGGGAATCAATAAGGGAAAACTCTAGTTCAGTAGTGAATACGGAGAATGAAGACATCTCTTTGAAAATACTGAAAACGAGCTATAATCATTTGCCTGTGTATCTGAAGCCATGTTTTCTGTACATGGGAGTGTTTGAGGAAGATCGTGTGATTTGTGTCTCAACACTTGTCAAGTTATGGATTTCTGAAGGATTTCTAAGACCAATGAGGGACAAAAGCTTGGAAATGGCTGCAAAAGACTACTTAACCGATCTAGTTGATAGGAATCTCATCTTGGTTCATGAGTTAGGCTGTACCGGAAACATAAAGTATTGCAAAATTCATGATCTATTGAGAGACCTCTGTTGGAGAGAAGCCGAGAAAGAGGGGTTTTATAATGTGATAGGGCAACATAAGTTTGGAGGCTTGAACAGACAGCGTCATGTTGTTATTCGCGAAAGCACTTCAAAGGAAGAGGTTCATGATGCCTTGAGATCTATGCCTCATGCTCGTTCTTTAGTATGTGGTAGTAAGGAAGTAGTTGCTCCATTGCCAGAGTCAAGACTGCTGAGGATATACTATGATAGAGATAATAGATCTGGAGGCCATGTTTATGAGTTAGATGATGTGTTCCAGTTTGTCAACTCACGATATCTTGCTGTTGGAGTTCGTCATCACGAGTCTAAATTCCCTTCTTCACTCGGTCTTCTTTGGAATCTACACACTTTTGTTGTTTTCTACCCGCAATGGGTAAATGCACCAAATGAAATTTGGAAGATGCCTCAGCTTAGGCATATTGAGTTCCACAAAGGATATTTGCAACTCCCAGCGCCAATATTAGAATTAGGATCTCGGAATCGAAGCGTTGTCATCATGAAGAATCTACAGACGCTCAAGGGAGTAAATTTTTGGATAAGTTATGAGAAGTATAGTACTGTAATCCCCAATATCAAGAAATTGGGAGTTGTTGATGGATATCTCGCAGGCCTTCACCATCTCACTAAATTGGAGTCGTATCGTTGTTCGGGTTATGTTTATGTGGAGTTGTGTACCTTCCCACGCTCTCTCAAGAAGTTGACTTTGGGAACAATGATCTCCCATTGGGAAATGAATGAAGTGTTGCTAGAAAAGATAGGTGCATTGCCTCATCTTCAGAAGCTTCAATTTATACGAGCTCGATTCCCAAGATGCAAGCCGGAAACAATTGAAGGCCAATTGAAAGAGTGGGTAACAAGTGAAGGCCAGTTCCCCAGCCTCAAATTCTTGGAGCTGAATTCCTGTCTTTTGGAATCCTGGACGATGGAGAGCTCCCACTTTCCACGCCTTGAGAAACTTCACCTTTTTGGAATGAAGGAGTTGGAGGAGATCCCTCCGGAAATTGGTGACGTACCAACGCTTCAATCAATCCTCTTGGAATATTGCAGCGAATCGGTGGTGGTGTCTGCCAAGAACATAGCAGATGAGCAAGAGGACTTGCAAGTTCGAGTCGTGCTCTTCAACAACAGCAACAACCAACAACTAAGGAGCCTCTCAAGTCCCAACTTCTTAGTTGAAATTGTGGATTTTTAGTCTCATATATTCTTCTTCTTTTTTTCTCTTTACACTCATTTCCTCTTAAACTTACATTGTACCAGGTAATTTCACATAAACAGTGAGTGGAGAAATAGAATTTACCACACTATTTACTACAGAGTATATACCACACTAATGGATGTTATAATCACAACAAACATTAACACTCAAACAATGTGAGTGGAGAAAGCTAGCTCTTTTTTAAGTTGTGAAACAGTATACTTAGTGATTGAAGCTAGCTGTAAGAGTGATAGATGCTAAAGCTTCCGATAATTAAGGCAATTAAAGCCACCATTTTAATTTCTTCAGCAGTCCATCAAATTCTTCCTCAAACTTTCACTTCTTTGGAAAATAGATTTGCACGTTTGTGAATTCAAGCTAGAGATTAATTAATGGCGGCTTATGCAGCTGTGACCTCACTCAAATATATTATAGATCAGCTTCAGTATCATCCTTCCCCTCCGGTTTCCATCGACGAACAACAACTTGAATCTCTCACTCAAAAAGCTACCTTCTTGCAGGAATTTCTTGAATCCTACATTTCCCCTCATGGCTACAGCCACGAAGCAGATCCATTGGAGATTCGCATTGCAGATGCAGCTTATGCGGTTGAAGACGTGATCGAGTCCTATATAGTCGACAACATTCATCTTGCTGCAGCACCAACAACTCAGGACGATGACGATGATGAAGAAACTGAAACTGAAACCGTAATTGAAGAGATCAGTTGCATCCACTTCTATCAAGATCTGGAGAAAGCGATGGAAGAGATGGAACTGATCAAGAAAGAGGCGATGGAGATGACCAAAGCAAAGAAAGCTGCAGTCGAACGAGTTGATGCCGGTTTCAGATCATCAAGTCCTAGTGAGAGGAAGAGTGAGATGGTGGGGTTCGACGATGTGCTGCTTCAGCTCTTGGATAGGCTCACCAGAGGAAACCTCCGCCGCCAAATCATCCCTATTGTAGGGATGGGCGGGATTGGTAAGACTACTCTCGCTCGAAATACATTTGATCATGCACTTATAAAGGAACATTTCGATATTTGTGTTTGGGCTACTATTTCTCAAGACTATAACATACGAGAATCTCTTAGAGAAGTTCTTTATCAGGCAACGGGGCACTCGAGTAATAAAAATGAGAACGAACTGGGAGAAGCATTATACAAACATTTATCGGGTAGGAGATATCTCATTATAATGGATGATATGTGGAGTACAAAGGTGTGGGACAAGATGAGGTTTTTCTTGGGTAAACTGCAAGATACTACCCTGTGTTTTGAGAAACATACACGAAATCCCCTTGTGTTTTTTAATTTGCATAAAACACCCACGTGTTTTAAAAAAACCCTGCACGATTAACCCAAACCGTGAGCACCTATGGCCGTTTGCTCACTTTAGCATTATTTTGTTCGATTTTTTCGATTGTTTTATATTCTAATACCTTAAAAATTAATATTGCAATCATTAAACTTCAAAATTTTAAAAAAATCGACACTCGATTTGTCATATTATTCGTTTTTTAAAGTTTAATGGAAAAATTGCAAATCGAATGTCGTTTTTTATAAATTTTGGAAGTTTAATTATTGAAATATTAATTTTTAAGGTATTAGAATATAAAACAATCGAAAAAATCGAACAAAATAATGCTAAAGTGAGCAAACGGCGATAGGTGCTCACGGTTTGGGTTAATCATGCAGAGTTTTTTATAACACGTGGGTGTTTTATGCAAATTAGAAAACACAAAGGGATTTCGTGTAGGTTTCCCAAAACACAGGTAGTATCTTGCAGTTTACCCGATTTTTCTTTCCTGATTATAATAACGGGAGTCGAGTTTTAGTACCAACTAGGCTGTCGGATTTGGCTACCGACCTCACCGACCCTAGTAGCCTCCTCGATATGAGATTCTTAGATGAGGTTAGTAGCTGGATTTTGTTCTCCAAAATTGTACGTGGAGAAGAAAGCTTTCCTCTTGAACTCGAGAAAATTGGAAAGAAAATTGTTGAAAATTGTAAAGGTCTTCCGTTGTCAATTAATGTGATCGGGGGTCTTTTGGCGAAATCCAACACACACTAGAATATTGGGAGCACATGGAGGGGAACTTAAATCCAATATTGAATTCGGAGAATGAGGAACACTGCTTGAGAGTATTGAAAATGAGCTATAACCATTTACCTGCCTATCTAAAGCCTTGTTTTCTTTATATGGGAATGTTTAAGGAAGATCATAGGATCGATGTCTCGAAAACCGTCAAGCTCTGGGTTTGTGAAGGATTTCTCAAACCAATAGACAACAAAAACTTAGAAACAATTGCCAAAGAGTACTTAAAGGAGCTAGTCGACAGAAATCTCGTTCTAGTTCATGAGTTGGGGTTACTCGGGAACGTGAAGTATTGGAAAATGCATGACTTACTAAGAGATCTAGCTTTGCAAGAGGCTCATAAACAGAGCTTTTATTATGTCTCGAGGCAGTATGATCCTCGAGGCATAAATGGCCAACGCCGCATCTTAACTATAAATGATAAAGCCCTTGGTGACTTGAAATCTATGGCACGTGCTCATTCTTACATTTGCCATAGATTTCAAGTCCCGCGATTTCAATAGCTCAGGCTCTTGAGGTCGCTGGTCACATCAAGTGGTATAGTTGCACCTAGTCCCTACAAACATTCCCTGGAATATGTGTTCTAGTTGGTGAACTCAAGGTACCTTGAGCTCTCCATTCGAGGCGTTTCAAAATTCCCTTCGTCGATCAAACTGCTATGGAATCTACACACTGATCGTATCTTCTCTGGAAGATTTCATCGCGCCAGTCGAGATTTGGGAAATGCATCAGCTCAGGATTGTCGACTTCGAAGATGGAGGATTGTATCTTCAAGATCCTCCTCCTAATGATGTAGTCATCTTGGAGAATCTACACACACTCAAAGGAGTGGAGGATTTGCATCTGAGCGAAGAAGTGGTTAAGAGAATTCCCAATATCAAGAAACTGGATATAAGATACAAGAAGTATGTAGTTGAGAGAGTTGAAAACCTCAACTATCTTCAGTTTCTGAGTAAACTGGAAATGTTTATGTGCTACACGCGCAACGAATGTTACCAACTCCCTCAACAACTTGAGCCTCCAATCCTCACATTCATTTTGTTTTGAGTTGGTGGGAAAGATAGGTTCGTTGCCCCTTCTCGTAAGCTCAAGCTAAGAGACTGTTCGTTCAGAAGAGGCAAGTGGGAAACAGTTGAAGGCCAATTCCAGAGGCTTATGTCACTGCACTTGGCCTATTGTGATCTGGAGGAGTGGACAGTGCCCGAGAGCTCGTGCTTTCCGCTTCTTCAGGTTGTTCGTCTCCAGAGATTGATGAAGCTGGAGGAGATCCCTTCGGAGATTGGAGAAATAGCGACGCTGAAGTTGATTGAGGTGGATTGGCTGCAGCGAGTCGGCATTGCTGTCAGCTAAGAAGATAGTGGAAGAACAAGAGGATTTGCATGGGGAGGAACTGTCGTTTCGTGTTAGAGCTTGGGTACAGAGCAAGGCATTGCAGAGCTTGGCTAGTACCAACTTTGAAGTGAAGTATTCCTTTTCTTGAGGTATTTTAATTAGTCCTTTTTTTTTTTTTTTTTTTGCCTTTTGTTGGTTTTTCCTTTGTAATAATAAAAGTGGATTTAGTCAACATCGTACTCAAGAATAGTGATTGAGAGTATGTGTGTGATGTGGCTGAACAAATTGTATTAGTTATGTTGAAGGACAAACTCTCATGGTTGTTACGCATTTAAACAAAAGACTTGTTAATTAATCACAAATTGTATTAGTTATATTGAAGTGGAGCCAGAATCTCATGGTTGTTTATGCATTTCTAACAACCGCAATAATTTATCCAAGTCATAATAGTCTGCCATGGCAATTTTTTTTATGCATTTCTAACAACAAATTGCAATAATTAATCACAAGTGGAAATATTATATCAAAGTTAAATTGACTTCGGAAACAAGAAGTTGTCCTATATATATATTTCACAAATCAAGTCTCAATTTCAGTCAAACTCCTTCATATTTTACATTTGCTGCACCTTTTCAATTACCTAACAAAAAAACTCAAAACATTTTCTTTCATCAGATTAAGAGACCATGGCGGCTTATGCAGCTGCAGTTTCTCTCATGCATATCCTAGATCTGCTAAAGAATCATCCTTCTCCTCCGATCTCTCTCGAAAAACAACAATTTGATTCTCTTACTGAAATTGTTACTTTCTTGCAGGAGTTTCTTGAGGGCTATGTTTCTCCTTTCAGCTACAGCGACGAAGCAGATCCATTGGAGATGCGAATTGCAGATGCAGTTTACGCGGCTGAAGATGTGGTCGAGTCCTATATTGTGGACAGTATTCACCTTGCTGCAGCATCAACAGCTCAGGATGACGATTATGATTATGATGATGATGATGATGATGAAGAGGACGAGGATGAGGACGATGACGATAATGATGATAGTGATGGTGACCACGGTGGTGATGATGATGAAGAGGCTGAGGTCGATGACGATGATGATAATGCAATGGAGTCATATACATTGGACAGTCTTCAACTAGCTGCAGCAGCAACTAACCATGAAGATGAACAGATCCGATACTTCAACTTCTATGAAGATCTGCAAAAAGTCATAGAAGCAATGGATTTGATCAAGAAAGAGGCGATGGGGGTAGTCAGGGAGAAGGGTGGACTTGAAGCTGAGCTGCCAAGGAATGTCTCAATTGATGCTGCATTCAAATCTAGTTCCACTGAGAGTAAAAGTGCAATGGTGGGCTTTGAAGATGAACTACTTCAGCTCAAGGAGAGGCTCGTCAGAGGAGATTCCAACCGACAGATCATCCCTATAGTAGGGATGGGCGGGATAGGTAAGACCACTCTCGCTCGAAATGTTTTTGCTGATCAACTTATTAAAGAGCATTTTGATATATGTCTGTGGGCCACAATATCTCAAGATTACAATATAGAACAAACTCTTAGGGAAGTTCTGTCTCAGGGAAGAGGGAACTCGGGAGAAGATTTACACAAATATTTATTTGGTAGGAGATATTTGGTAGTAATGGATGACATGTGGAGTATAGAGGCGTGGGATAAAATGAGATTTTTCTTTCCGGATTGTGGTAAAGGAAGTCGAGTAATAGTAACAACTAGGATGTCAAACTTGGCTGCCCACTTGTCAAACTCTAATAATAGCCTTTGTTTGAGTTTCTTAAACGAGGTTGATAGTTGGACTTTGTTCTCCAAAATAGTATTTGGGGATGAAGAAAGTTTTCTTGTTCTTCAACTCCAACTTAGAGAAATAGGAAAGAAAATTGTGGGGAAGTGTAAGGGACTTCCTTTGTCCATTACTGTGATTGGGGGTCTTTTGGCAAGATCAGAGCGCACGCAAGGGTATTGGGAGTACATAGAGAAAAACTTGAATTCAATAGTGAACTTGGAGAATGAAGAATACTGCTTGAGAGTGTTGAAGTTGAGTTATAACCATTTGCCGGCCTATCTAAAGCCTTGTTTTCTTTACATGGGAATGTTTGATGAAGATAGTGAGATTAAAGTCTCGAAAATCATCAATCTATGGGTGTCTGAAGGATTTCTTAAACCAAAAAAAGGGAAGAAAAATTTGGAAACAGTAGCGAGAGAGTACTTCCAGGAGCTAGTTGACAGAAATCTTGTTCTAGCTGTTGATGAGTTAAGGTCATCTACGTTTTGGTTTGTGTCGCATCATGAGTTGGGGTCAGTTGGGAATAATATAAAGTTGTGCAAAATGCATGATTTAGTAAGAGATTTATCTTTAAGAGAAGCTCAAAAACAAGGATTCTATTATGTGTATAACAAACATAATAATCTCAGCAGCCATCGCCATTGTCATCGCCGCATTGTTATTCCTGATCAGGTTGGGGGTATTCACGTGCCACAAATAACGTTGGAATCATCGTCAAGTCCTCGTTCTTACGTATCCCATGATGATTGTGCTCAGTTATTTCCGGATTTTAGACTGTTGAGGATACTGCATAGTCACAGTGGAAGTTATTTTAGTCACCATGCGTTTAGCCAGGAAGAAGTGTTTGGATTGGTAAACGCTCGGTTGCTTTCATATTCTACAGGACATGAGCGACAGAATAATGTGCTTTGTTCTTTAATCAGTCGACTTTGGAGTTTGCACACGCTACTTCTTCACGGTGTGGAAGATTTTCAAGGACCAATCGAATTTTGGAATATGCATCAACTCAAGCATGTTGAGTTCATAAGATTGCATCTCCAACTTCCTCCTCCTCCTCTAAATAATGATAGTAATATTATTATTCTGGAGAATCTGCACACGCTCATTGGGATGACGAATTTCCATTTGAATGAAGATGTGGTTAGGAGGATGCCCAATCTCACCATATTTGATGTTCGTTATGATAAGGAAATGAATAGGGAAGTGCACAGTCTCAGCTATCTTCAACGTCTCAGTAAACTTGAAAGCTTCCGCTGCTCCATCAGAGAGGAAAGTGGTGAGAATATGGAAAGGATTTGCTTCCCACAATCTCTCAAGGAGATACTTCTCAATGAGGACAGTTATGGTTCTCCTCAGATTGAGTTGGAAGGCGTCATGCAAAAGATTGGATGGTTGCCATTTCTTGAAGAGCTTGCAATAGAAGATGGTTTCTTCAAAAGCGGCGAGTGGGAAACAATTGAAGGCCAATTCCCCAGACTGAAGACACTAAAATTCATCAATTGTCGTGATTTGAAAAAATGGACAGTGTCGGAGGGATCACAATTCCCGCTTCTTCAGGAGCTTCTTCTTAGGAGGATGAATGAACTGGAGGAGATCCCTTTGGAAATCGCAGAAATAGCAACGCTCAAATCAATTGTGGTGAGTTTTTGCAGTGAATCGGCAGTGTTATCAGCTAAAAAAATAGTAGAAGAACAAGAAGATTTACATGGTGAGGAAGAACTATCCTTTCGTGTTCTAGTTGAGCATCGCGGTAAAGCACTGGAGAGCTTGGCAAGTCCTAACTTTCAAGTGGAGCTTTAATAGTCTGATTTCAAGTCTTTATTATTTATTTATTTTTTTCCCCTTGTTCTTTTACTTCCTCTCTATTCTTAATAGTGGAGCCTTCTCTCCTCTTTGCTACTGCAATTTGAAATTTGCTCGTAAACTTATTCCATAAAATCAATCTGGTTTATTGCCTTTGATAACTTTGTTGATAGAAAATCTTTCTCCGTCATAGTTTTCTTCTAGCTTGCACTGATAGAGTACATCCAAGCTTCTGTGCACACACTTCGTATGTCGACTCTTAAAGCAATCATATTACTATCATTTTATAAGAAAATGATCAGCTTCAATGCTTCATTCATGCATTTCACATAAATGCATGCAAAACCTAGGACTTGTTCTAATTCACCAACATGCATGGGAGTGCATGCATTTGAAGTCGAGCCAGAATCTCATGCTTTGTTTACGCATTTATAACAACTGCAATAATTTATCATAGTGCATTCCTAACATCAAACTGCAATAACTAATCACAAGTGGAATATTTCTATCAAAGTTAAATATTATAAATATTTCACAAATTAAGTCTCAAATTCATCCAAACGCCTTCGTATTCTACATTTTCTGCACCTTTTCAATCACCTGACAAAAAACTGGAAATTTTTTCTTTAAGTAGCTGATAGAGGGTAAGAGTGCGATGGTGGGGTTTGAAGATAGCGCTACTAGCTTCAACTCAAGGATAGGCTCACAGGAGGAGATTCCAACTGCCACATGATCCCTCTTGTAGGGATGGGTGAGATTGGTAAGACCACTCTTGCCCGAAATATGTTTGATGACGTACTTATTAAAGAACATTTTGATATTCGTGTCTGGGCTACAATTTCTCAAGATTGTGATATAGGACGAACTCTTAGTGAAGCTTTGGGAAGAGCGTACTCGAGTGATAGGAGTGTCGCGGAATTAGGAGAAGAATTATACAAATATTTATTTGGTAAGAGGTATCTATTGGTAATGGATGACTTGTGGAGTATAGAAGTGTGGGATAAGATGAAGTCTTACTTTCCGGATTCAAATTGTAGTAAATGAAGTCGAGTAATAGTAACAACTAGGATGTCAAACTTGGCTGCACACTTGACAAACTCTACGAATAGCCTTTGTATGAGTTTCTTAAACCAGTCGATAGTTAGACTCTGTTCTCCAATACTGTGTTTGGTAGTGAAGGGGGCGTTGCTAATCTTGAACTCGAATTAAGAGACATAGGAGAGAAAATTGTGGAATAGTGCAAGGACTTTCTTTGTCCATTGTTGTGATTGAGGGTCTTTTGGTGAAATTCGAGTGCGCACAAGGTATTGGGAGGACATAGAGGAGAACTTGAATTCAATAGTGAACTTGGAGAATGAAGAGTATTGCTTGAAACTATTGAAATTGAGTTGTAACCATTTGCCAGCGTATCTAAGCCTTGTTTTCTATACATGGGAGTGTTTGATGAAGATAGTAAGATTAAAGTATCAACAATCATAAAACTTTGGGTTTCTGAAGGATTTGTTAAACCAAAAAAGAATAAAAACTTGGAAATAGTAGCGAGAGAGTACTTCGAGGAACTAGTTCACAGAAATCTCCTTTTCACTCTAGATACTGATCAAGCGCAGTTGGGTTATGAGTTGGGGTCAGTTGGGAACAATAAAAAGTTTTGCAGAATGCATGATTTAGTAAGAGATGTATCTTTAAGAGAAGCTCAAAAACAAAGTTTTATTGTGTTTATAACATACATAATGCTCCTCCTCAAGGCACGAGTAGCCATCGCCGCCGCATTGTTATTCCTGATCCTACTAGGGCTGATTATGAGTTAGAACAGTCGCCACATCTTCGTTCTTATGTATGTCATGACGGTTTTGTTAAAAAGTTTCCGGATTTTAGATTGTTGAGAACACTGCATACAAATTACTTTGGAAATTATGAGTATAGGCAGAAAGATGTGTTTGGATTGGTGAACGTGCGGTTGCTTACTTTGAAAAATGAATATTGGCTCCCGCGTATTATGCTTCATTCTTCAATCAGTCGGCTTTGGAGTTTGCACACGCTAATCGTTTACAGTAAAGATGAGCTTGAAGGACCAGTTGAATTTTGGCATATGCATCAACTCAAGCATGTTGAGTTCACAAACAAAAGATTGCATCTCTGTGGAGTTTTAGGCCATGCACGGACCGTGCATGGCTGTGGTTTTGAAGCACGGACCGTGCTCAAGGGTCGAACAAGTTTCGGAAATCTCTGTCCCGAGGCATGGACGGTGCGTCTGTGGCGCAACAAAAGCACGGACCGTGCGTATGTCGCTTTTTGACGGGATTAATTCTATTTAACCCTCTTTTGTGTTAGAATAGAGTTAGGGTTCTTCTATCACATTGTGAGAGATACAAGAGCGTTGTGAGGGGCTTGGAAACAAGAGTGTTTGAGAGGGAGTGATTGTACAAGAAAGAAGGATTTCTTCTCTTGGGTTATAATCGGTGTACCTCAACCATAGATGAGCTTGTGAGTTGTGCAAGCTGTTGGTTTTCTCGTTTCTAGTGGAACTCTCGACGACCTCCGTGGATGTAGGCTTTGTCGAACCACGTAAATCTTGTGTTCGTTCTTTCTTGCTTGTTTTATTCGTATTTGGCTATTACTTATTGTGGTGTGGCAAAACTTTGAATTAAGTTTCGAGTCAAGCATATTTCTCTTTGGTGATTTGTTTCCGTTGTACGTTTGGGTGAATGATTTTATTGTCTATTATCCCAACAATCTCCAACTTCCCCCGACAAATAATGATAAGAATATTGTTATTCTAGAGAATCTGGAGGTACTCATTGGAATGGCTGATTTCCATTTGAATGAAGATGTGGTTATAATTAGGAGGATGCCCAATCTCACCATACTTGGTGTACATTTTGGAGAGAAAATGAATTGGGGACATGATACGAGTATATCTCGTATTATTAGAGATTATCCTTTACGTTTATAGTTTAGATTCGTATTCCATATTTTAGAATATCCTTTCCTTATTTATAGGTAATTAGTATTATAAATATTGGATTGTAATCACTATTCAATTATTCAAGAAATCAATATCAAGAAACACGTTTGCCCTAGTTATTTTTTCTTTCTTTCGCATCACGCGATCTGTTCTTGCTGCCGACGAGGACGTCCCTCGCGTTTAGCCTTTCCATCACCGCCGACCTTCACGTCGAAGGCGCCGGGCCGTTCTTATCTCCGACGACCTCTTGTTCGAGGCGCCGGACAGGTTTTCGTTGTCGGATCGCGTCGACGATCCTCCGTTAGGGTTCTATTCCTAACAACTGGTGCTTTCATCTATTGAACTCGATCGCATCGATCTCCACAACATCCGCCACTATCTCTTTCTTTATCTCCGCTCCCAACTTCTATATCCCATCACCACCGCCGTAGGGGTTGCGACCAATATAGCAGTGGGTTAAAAAAAAAAAAAAAAAAAAAAAAAAAAAGCAGCTCCGCGAAGAATCAGAAGAATCACACCGAAGTTGCAGTCAAATTCCAAATACTTTTCCATTACCACGCCGCCAGCAATCACCGAATTCGCAGAAGTCACATCCTCATCTTCAACATCATCGACGAATTCCCAGCTTCACTATCATCTTCAACAACATCATCTTCAACACCGAAATCCCAGCCACCTTTCTCCATCCTGAAATCGGCAGTCACGAGTTGATAACAGCACAACCGCGCTCACGTCGTTGCCGTTCGACACCATCCAGTCAACCACCGAACCCTTGTCCTCGCTTGCTTCGAACATGGAGCACATCCTTGCGCGTTTGGATGCGATCGAACTTTCATTGGAGGGGCACGAACGCAGCAGTACTTACCCGAGGCAATGGCCTCCGCCCCACACCGATCCACCCTATGAAGACGTTATGGAGTCAGAATTCACATTTGAAGATTATGTCGCTCGTAATCGGCGGCCGTCACGCACAGCAGTCTCGGAATTCACCCTCGGCAGTGGTGGGGATCATCGCTTCAAGGATCTTGAACACCCAGACTTCATCCACTCTCGGAGGAGGGACAACACCCCACACCGCGGCGTTTTCGTGGGCCACAGCCGCCACATCTACGGTCGTTCCGCACTGCATGGGGACACGGAGGACGAGCACTTAGCCCCGATGCACCGTGACCACCGAGGGGCCTTCCAATCTGATCTGCCCCGGGATTTCATCCACTCTCAGGGTAGAGACAACGCCCCACGATGTGGTGTTTTTGTGGGACGTCGATGCCTCATGTTCGGTCGCCCGGCTTATCATACTCACACGGCGGCAGATCATCTCATGCAGCGCCGACAACCACCTGCTTCTTCATGGGATCGCCCCCATGATCAAACTCAGTCAGACGCCGAGGATCCCTATATTCAGCGTCAACGTTCATGTTGGGAGGCGCCGGTTCGCCGGGATCGACGACTGCTCTTGCACTCCGACCCGCGGAAAGGGGTTCGAAGGGATCCACATCACTTCGATGGCTTCCGACTCCGCCAGAATCAGGAGTTCAACCCCTTGGATTTCAATCCTTATCGGGGTCCAGATTCCGCTCCGCGCAAAGGTGCGTTCGTGGATACTCAAAGTCGCTTTATCGGTAGCCCACAAATCCAATATCAGACCGAGGGCCTTCGCTATCGGCATACACCACCGCATTCTTTTTCCTCGTGGGACAGATATCTCTCTCGTCCTCAGTTTCATGTCGACGACTACGAGGACCCTCATTGCTTCTTCAACGGGAGATGTCCGCATTCAGTTCACCACCATCGCACCGACGACCCGCGGAATGCCATGACAGATTGGGTCGAGCCGCGGCAGCCGCTCATATGGGAGGATATGGGCGAGGAATTCGGATTCGGGCCGGGTCTCGGGTCACACATGGGCATACGCATGGACCGCATGGAATCGGAGTTCGATACCGAGGAATCCGGGGTAAATTCCGGTGAAATTAATTCCACGGGAGGAGTATCATCTCAACCTATTTGTTCACCAGTGCATGTGCCTCCTTCGGACGAATCACTTGTGAACGAGGAGGAACGCGACATGGATGAAGGCGAGCCGAAGCTCAATGCGGATGTTGCTCCAGTGCTAATTGCGGTTCCTCCCAATCAAAAATTGGTATCCGACGCCATCGGGTCGGATCTCTGGGTTTTCGATGTCAAGAAGGGTTCTGCACCCCAATCATTGGACGAAACCGGCGGGCACACCGCTTCCATTCACGCCATTTGGTACAGTAAAAGCGGGAAGTTTTTTATGACAGGTGGAGATGATAAGTTAGTGAAAGTTTTGGATACAGAATCTTGGTATTGTGTTTATTCAGTGGTTTCGGAGAAAAGAGTGACTTCCTTTGCAGTTAGTGGTGATGACAAGTTTGTCATTTTTTCCTATCAGTTTGGTGTCGTTTACGTGGTGGATATAGGAGATTATGATAAAGAAAATCGAGCTCCGGGTGATAAGAAGGCAACCAGTGTTGGAGAGAAGAATGTGTTGATCTTTGATCCGGGAGGGGCTATCTCACCATGGTTGTCACGGGGGTTTTACTTCGCCAAGGCTTGAGTTCGGCATTGTGACGTGGTATCCATCTTGAGGGCAAGGTGGTTTTCAACCGTGGGGGAGTTGATACGGGTATATCTCGTATTATTAGAGATTATCCTTTACGTTTATAGTTTAGATTCGTATTCCATATTTTAGAATATCCTTTCCTTATTTATAGGTAATTAGTATTATAAATATTGGATTGTAATCACTATTCAATTATTCAAGAAATCAATATCAAGAAACACGTTTGCCCTAGTTATTTTTTCTTTCTTTCGCATCACGCGATCTGTTCTTGCTGCCGACGAGGACGTCCCTCGCGTTCAGCCTTTCCATCACCGCCGACCTTCACGTCGAAGGCGCCGGGCCGTTCTTATCTCCGACGACCTCTTGTTCGAGGCGCCGGACAGGTTTTCGTTGTCGGATCGCGTCGACGATCCTCCGTTAGGGTTCTATTCCTAACAGGACAACACTGTCTCAGCTATCTTCAACGTCTGAGTAAATTGGAAAGCTTCCGCTGCTCCATCCAAGACTATAGTCTTGTGAATCTGCAAAAGATTTCCTTCCCATACTCTCTAAAGCAGATACTTCTCGTCGACGACTTTCTTTATTCTCATATGGAGTTGGAAGACGTCTTGCAAAAGATAGGCCAATTACCCTTTGTTGAGGAGCTCGTAATAAAATACGGTATGTTCAAAGCCACAAATGGGAAACAATTAAAGGCCAATTCCCCAGACTCAAGACACTGGGATTGATGGGCTGCCATCGGCTGAAAAAATGGACAGTGTTAGAGGCCTCCCACTTTCCACTTCTTCAAAAGCTTGTTCTGTACAAGTTGACAGAACTGGAGGAGATCCCTTCAGAAATCGGAGAAATAGCGTCACTCGAAGTAATTGAGTTGCATTTTTGCAGCGACTCCGCAGTGGTATCCGCTAAAAAGATTGTAGAAGAACAAGATGATTTTCATGGTAATGAACGACTATCCTTTCATTTCGTGTTGAAGTTGAGCAAGTGGAACAAGATGATTTTCACGGTGAAGTTCTGCAGAGTTTGGCAAGTCCCTACTTCCAAGTGAAGCTTTACTAGTCTAATTTCAAGTTCTTTAGTTTTGACTAGCTGAGATTAGGATACGTTGTATGTAAATACGTTTTTTTATTATTAAATTTTAAAAATATGTTTCAAATAATATAATTTTTGTTATATTTCACTATTTATATTATATGTAACACTTATTATTTATTATTGTGAGTTTTAATAATATTTTTGAAAAATTGAGAAGATAAATGAGAGCGGAAAAGTGGAATTGTAGTTGAACTGTAGGAGAATTGGAATTGTGATGTAGGATAAGTTTATATAAATTTAATTCAATAATAAAATTACATTCAGAATTATTTCTGTACCCTTAAAATAGAACTAGAATATGGGGTATGTTAGGCAAAACAAAAATTGTAAGAATTGACTTTTTATAATAGTAACATGTATGGGGATTTGTTTTTCTATTTAATTTCATCAGATTATTGAACTTATTGTTCTGTTATAAATTTAATACTCCCTCCGGTCTTTTCAAGTTGACACACTTTTTTTCAGTATTTGTGGCAAGCGTTTTCGAGCCTCTCGATGATGAGTTTTAAAATATCTTTTTAAAGATTTTTTTCTTTTACGAGATACTAGAAGTGTTGTAGTATCACGTAAAAGAAAAAAATCTTTAAAAAGATATTTTAAAACTCACCATCGAGACGCTCGAAAAGGCTTGCCACAAATGCTGAAAAAAGTGTATCAACTTGAAAAGACCGGAGGGAGTATTTTATTTCCGGCAATCCAAAGTCAACTTAATTAATTAAATTGTCCATACACAGATATGCAATCCAAAATGGGATGATATTCCCTATCCCCAAAATTATGTCTCAATAGTGTCCCAAAACCTAATTTATACTATTTTTATATTATTTTTTATAAAAACAAAAATACCATAGTTTAGTAAACAGTAATAGACATTTATAAGAAAAAAAATTGGCTTTTTTAAAAATTATATACTTCATTTTTGAATTTATCAACTCAAATATACTAATAAAAGAGAAATTAAATTAAAAAAATAATTATAAACCCTAATTGGGATGAGTAAACCCTTGAAAATAATCATAAAATTAAACAAAATCATTATAAAATAAATTTATTGAAAATAAATAAATAAAACTAATAAAAATTAAAATTTGGGACATGATTGAGACACAATTTAGGGGAGGCAAAAACTTGGGTGAGGCCGGCCACATAGTGTGGCCAGGTCAAAGTGTCAATCTTTATGCAGAAAAATGCTAATCTACATGAATAAAAGTGTCAATCTTTAACATAATTATTTAATGAATAAAAGTGCCAATTTTTAAAAGTGTCAATATTTATGTAGAAAAATATTAATCTATACAAATACAAGTGTCAATCTTTTGAACGACCACATAGTGTGACCAGGCTCACCCAAGTGTGCCCCGGTAGGGGATAGGGCATCCCAAGGCAAAATTGAGGCGGGTTAATCATATCCTTCATCAATTATTGCAAATTAACATATAGAGAATACATGGACAAAATACGAGGATTAATAGGGATTAATGTAAATACTTGAGAAAACACTAATAGAGATGAATGTACTACTTGAAAAATAATTAAACTAAATTTTAAGCTTTAATATTTTTTCATTTACACTTAATGTAATTTACGAATGATCATTTATATTTATCTTAACTAAAATTGTGGAAGCTTGCAAAGTTTTCATTCAAAATCATAATATGAAAAAAGTATTTATATTATCCAATATGAAATAAAATATAAATTGTACTTGTTAAAATTAAATAAAATCATTTGTGGTATTATATGAAAATAGCCATCTATTTCTATTATTTAAAAAAAAATATACACAACTTTCTCACATTAAAGTAGCCCCATCCGAAATGGACAATTCAATAATAATTTTGAAAGGAAAAAATTTAATTTCACTGAAAAAATATTTATGAAATTGTTGTGGATAATAATTGTATGGCGTCACGAAGAAAGACTATGAAAGTGTGGGGCCAACCGACGAAGCCAGTCACAGAAAGTTTCTCATGCATTTATATTCCTTCATCTTTCTACATTTTCTGCGTCTTTTTATCCGACAAATTAAAAGCTAGTATGCCATCTTTCATCCTTTACAACTTTTTTTCTTTTTCATAATTTCTTGTTTTCTTTTTCAAAATTCCATATTTTAATTAATGAAGAATAGTGTTGATTCTAATTATTTTGTTTTTGTTTTATTTATTTCGACTTTTACATCTTTGAAGAATCGGAACTCTAAAGTACTGAATTTGGGGCATGAATAATGGTGTGAGGGTCCTAGCATTTTCTGCACCTCTTTCTCTATAGTGGAGACTAGCTAGTTATCTTCTTTCATCTTTGAAAACTTTTCTGCGCATATATTTTCAAAGAATTAAGACAGGGTTCAAGAGATCGATCATGGCGGCTTATGCAGCTGCAGTTTCTCTCATGCATATCATAGATCTGCTAAAGAATCATCCTTCCCCTCCGATTTCTCCCGACAAACAACAATTTGATTTTCTCACTGAAATTGTTACCTTCTTGCAGGAGTTTCTTGAGAGCTATGTTTCTCCTTTTTGCTACAGTGACGAAGCAGATCCATTGGAGATGCGAATTGCAGAAGCAGTTTATACTGCTGAAGATGTGATCGAAACCTATATAGTCGACAATATTCACCATGCCGCAGGAACAACTGATGACGACGACGATGATGACTATGACGACGATGATGTGGTGGAGTCGTATATAGTGGACAGTATTCAGCTAGCTGCAGCGGCAGCTCATGAAGAAGACGAACAAATCCGTTACTTCAAGTTCTATGAAGGTCTGGAGAAAGTGATAGAAGCAATGGGTTTGATCAAGAAAGAGGCAATGGAGATGGAGATGGTGAGGGAGAAGGATGGACTGCTTGAGGCTGAGCTGCAGAGAAATGTCTCAGTTGATGCTGGATTTAAATCCAGTTCCAGTGAGATGGTGGGGTTTGATGACGTGCGCCTTGAGCTCTTGGATAGGCTCACCGGAGGTGATTCCAACCGCCAGATCATCCCTATCGTAGGGATGGGCGGGATTGGTAAGACCACTCTCGCCCGAAATGTTTTTGATGACAAACTTATTAAAGAACATTTTGATATCTGTCTGTGGGCTACAATTTCTCAAGATCATGATATTGAACAAATCCTTAGCGAATTTATGTATCAGGGGACAGGGAACTCGGGTGTAGCAGAATTAGGAGAAAATTTACACAAATATTTACTTGGTAGGAGATATTTGGTTGTAATGGATGACATGTGGAGTATAGAAGTGTGGGATAAAATCGGATCTTTCTTTCCGGATTGTGGTGAAGGAAGTCGTATAATAGTAACAACTAGGATATCGAACTTGGCTGCCCATTTGACTAATTCTAGTAATAGCCTTTTTATGAGTTTCTTAAACGAGGTTGATAGTTGGGCTTTGTTCTCCAAAACTATATTTGTGGATGAAGAGAGTTTTCCTGATCATGAATGGGAACTTAGAGAAATAGGAGAGAAAATTGTGGAAAAGTGTCAGGGACTTCCTTTGTCCATTGTTGTGATCGGGGGTTTTTTGGCAAGATCCGAGCACACACACGAGTATTGGGAGTACATAGAGAAGAACTTGAGTTCAACAGTGATTTTAGATAACGAAGAATATTGCTTGAGAATATTGAAATTGAGTTATAACCATCTGCCAGCGTATCTGAAGCCTTGTTTTCTGTACATGGGAGTGTTTGATGAAGATAGTGAGATCAAAGTCTCGACAATCATCAAGCTATGGGTTTCAGAAGGATTTATTAAACCGAAAGAGAAGAAAACTTTGGAAACAATAGCGAGAGAGTGCTTGCAGGAGCTAGTTGAAAGAAATCTCGTTCTCGCTCTAGCTGATGATGAGGAGGGTTTTGAGTTGGGGTCAGTTGGGAATAATATAAAGTTGTGCATAATGCATGATTTAGTAAGAGATGTATCTTTAAGAGAAGCTCAAAAACAAAGATTCTATTATGTGTATAGTGAAGAACATGATCCGAGTAGCCATCCCCATCGCCGCATTGTTATTCCCGATAAGACCATTAGGGATGTAAAGTTGGAATCATCGCCAACTCTTCGTTCTTATGTATGCCATGATCATCGTGTTGGGATACTTCTGAATTTCAGATTGTTGAGGATACTGCATAGCCAACTGCATGAGTATAGGCAGGAAGATGTGTTTGGATTGGTGAACTCGCGGCTACTTTCAATAATTGCTATGAAACCAAAGTATGAGTTGTTGGAATTTATCAATTTCATAAAGTATAAATTTAAATTCCATAAACATCGATACTCGATTATCAAAGATCATAGGAATACCTGGATCCATTGAGATTGAATTACTGGATGCGGAATACCTTCAATAACAATCTCGAATCACGAACACAAACCACAGACACGAACAGATTTGGTATTATGGTCTTCCTCAACTAAATCACCGTATGGGCCTTATGTTTTCTTCCAGATGGGGAGAAGATAAACTTTGTTCGATTTAGTATATATGGGGACCATAACCAGAGACTCTTTATATACTAGTGAATTAGGTTACCCATAAACACCTAATTGGACTAGTATTAGGTATCCACTCATAAGCCCATATCAATTACATAGCCCATGGACTAATACTAAATTAGATCACTTAATTAAGTCCATCAATAATAAATAGCCAATATAATTGCAATAATAATATGTTGCCCACAAAATAGATTAATAGAAAATAAATTTTCTAACAATCTCCCACTTGGGCTACATATATTAATACTTAAAGCAGTTATATCAAAGAATTCCTTAGTGCGCAACTTTATGCTATTTATTTTCAGACTATGCCTTAACAATCTGGTCCATCTCGTATACTAGAAATGAAACTACCGCGACATTCACCACATTAAAAATCGTGGCTTAACCCCGATAATTACCATATCTAATATATTCAATGACATAGATCAAATATGGTGAGTAGCATGGAAATTACATGTAATGTGACCTCTAACATGTCTATTTCCAACTGGTCCTACTTTAGTTCTTAATGAGATCAATCCATAAATGTAATGTAAAACATCACAAAAGGATAACTTAACCGAATTCAAAATGAAATCAAAACCATCATCTTATATTCTGCAGAAAACTGAACAAACTAAAATAAGTGTATCACATAGAACAAAAACTCCCACTAAACTAAGGCAATGTCACAAACAACACCCATATGAGCAGTATGCTCCTGAAAGACCTTCGGTGTTAATGCCTTAGTTAGAGGATCCGCTAGCATTTCATTTGTTCGTATGTGCACTATAGAAATCTGTTCATTTTGAACTCTCTCCTTTACAACAAGATACTTGATGTCGATAAATTTTGACTTTGTAGCACTTCTATTGTTGTTGGAGTAAAGCACAGCTGAATTATTGTCACAATAAATCCTCAACGGTCTTTCTATATTATCGACCACCCGCAGTCTTGTGACAAAGTTCCGTAACCATAAAGCATGATCGGATGCCTCGTAACAAGCGATGAACTCTGCCGCCATGGTAGAAGAAGCTATAAGAGTCTGTTTTGCAGACTTCCAGGAAATAGCTCCTCCTGCCAACATAACACATACCCTGATGTGGAACGCATGCTATCTAGACATCCAGCAAAATCGGAATCAGAGTACCCAATGATCTCCAACTTCTCTGATCTCCGATAAGTGAGCATGTAATCCATTGTTCTCTTCAAATAACGCATTACGCGTTTGGCTGCTCTCCAATGTTGCTCTCCCGGATTGCTCAAATATCTACCCAAAACTCCCACTATAAAAGCTATGTCTGGACGAGTACAAACTTGAGCATACATAAGACTTCCTACTGCCGAAGCATATGGAATCTTTTGCATCTTACTCTTCTCAAAGTCATTGTTGGGGCACTGATTGAGACTAAACTTGTCTCCCTTAGCCACAGGGGTATCTAAAGGTTTACAATCTTTCATGCCGAATCTTCCTAAGACCATATCGATATAGCTCTTTTGTGACAATCCAAGAATGCCTCGAGAACGATCTCGTAGTATTTGGATCCCTAATACAAAAGAGGCGTCACCAAGATCTTTCATCTCAAATTTCTTCTTGAGAAAACTCTTGGTTTCGTGCAATAAGCCTATATCGTTGCTCGTAAGAAGAATGTCATCAACATATAATATCAAGAAAATGTATTTACTCCCACTGAACTTGTAGTATACACAATCATCAACGACATTTGCCTCAAAACCGTAAGAGGTAATGACTTGATCAAACTTGTGATTCCATTGACGAGATGTCTGCTTGAGACCATAGATGGACTTCTTTAGTTTGCAAACCTTAGACTTTGAATCTCCAGATACAAAGTTTTCCGGTTGCACCATATAAATTGTTTCCTCAATGTCTCTATTAAGAAACGCAGTCTTAACATCCATCTGGTGTAGCTCTAAATCAAAATGAGCCACAAGTGCCATTATAGTCCTAAAAGAGTCTTTCGACGAAACTGGAGAGAAAGTCTCTTTATAGTCAATGCCTTCTCTTTGAGTGAATCCTTTCGCGACTAGACGAGCTTTATATCTTTCGACATTGCCTTTTGAATCCCTTTTGGTTTTAAATATCCATTTGCAACCAATAGGTTTCGCACCTTTAGGCAATTCGACTAGATCCCAAACGTCATTGTCACTCATAGATTTCATCTCCTCCTTCATGGCATCAATCCACTTTTGAGAGTTAGAACTACGCATAGCTTGTCCAAAGGTGACCGGGTCATCCTCTGTCAAACCAATGCCATCCTCATGTTCTTGAAGAAATACTATATAATCATCCGAAATTGCATTTCTTCTCTCTCTAGTGGATCTCCTTAATGACACCTCTTGAGGTTGTGTCGCCTCTTGAGGTTGTTGAGTTTGAACTTCAGGTGAAGGAAGAATCTCAATTGATTCTTGAACAATAACAGGTATGGAAACCATATCATTGTCTATTTCAGATTCTTCTTCAAAGACAATATTCCTAATGATATCTTCCCTCCCAAACTCAATATCCTCAAGAAATTTGGCATTTTCTGTCTCAAAAAATGTTCTTGATGTGGGATGGTAAAATTTATACCCCCGAGAGCGTTCAGGGTAACCAACAAAATAACAGCTAACCGTTCTTGAGTCCAATTTTCCTTCATGCGGCTTGTAAGGTCGCGCCTCAGCTGGACAACCCCAAACATGCAAGTGCCTAATGCTAGGTTTCTTGCCAAACCAAAGTTCATAAGGGGTTTTGGCTATTGCTTTACTTGGTACTCTGTTCAGAATATATACTGCAGTCTTAAGAGCATCTCCCCAAAGTGACTCTGGCAAAGACGAATGACTAATCATGCTTCTTACCATATCCTTAAGAGTCCGATTTCGTCATTCTGCTACACCATTCATGCTAGGTTTCCCCGGCATTGTGTATTGCGGAACGATCCCACATTCTTTGAGGAAAAGTGCGAAGGGTCCTGGACGTTGTTCTCCTGATCCATCATATCGTCCGTAGTATTCACCACCACGGTCTGATTTGACAGCCTTGATTTTCTTTCCTAGTTGAAGTTCAACTTCAACTTTAAAAGATTTGAAAACATCCAAGGATTGAGACTTCTCATGAATTAAATATAGATAGCCGAATCTAGAGTAATCGTCTATGAACGTAATAAAATATCTTTGTCCATTCCATGAAGCTGTAGGGAATGGTCCACAGATATCAGTGTGAATAAGTTCTAAGACATCCTTAGCTCTATCGGCTTCTAATTTCCTCTTGTTCGTTTGTTTCCCTTTGATACACTCAATGCAGACTTCAAAGTCTGCTAAATTTAAGGGATCAAGGATTCCGTCAGATACAAGCCGTTGTATTCTTTGTTTAGAAATATGTCCTAAGCGCTTGTGCCACAAAATGGCGGAATCTTCATAAAATTTTCTCTTTGTACCTCTTGAACAAGTTTGCAATATAACATTATTAGAACTTACTACATCAAGCATGTAAAGATTATCAATTAAAGAGCCATCACCAATAAAATTTGAATTTTGAAAGAGACTGACTTTATTATTTCCAAAAGACCAGGAAAATCCCTGTTTGTCCAAAGCGGAAATAGAAACCAAATTTTGTCTAAAAGACGGTACAACGAATGTCTCAAACAACTCCAAATAAAAACCACTCTTTAAATGTAATCTAAAAGTTCCAACAGCTTCTACTGCAACTTTATTGCCATCACCCACAAAGATGAATCTTTCAGCATCACTTGGTGGTCGGCTCCACAGGCAACCTTGCATTGACATACTTATGTGAGTAGTAGCACCGGAATCTACCCACCAAGTATCCAAAGGTACAAAGGATAAATTAACTTCAGAACAAACTAAAGTTAGAAGTATACCCTTCTTTGCGCGCCAAGCGGCATACTTGAGGCAATCTTTCTTAAAGTGCCCCGACTTCTTGCAGAAGTGACATTTATCATTTTCATGATTTTTCTTTTGCATCTTCTGTTTAGAAGATGCTACCGCAGTATCCTTAGCTCCATTTCTTTTCTTACTGTAAGAAGAAGATGCCAGATGAGCACTTTCAGTCTTATCTCTCTGCAATCTCTCTTCCTCTTGCACACAGTGAGATATAAGCTCATTAAGGGACCATTTATCCTTTTGAGTGTTATAACTCACTTTGAATTGCCCAAAGTGTGCAGGAAGTGAGATCAAAACCAAGTGCACGAGCAAGTCATCAGACAGCTCTAACTTTAGTGCCTTGAGTTTTGATGCGAGATTAGACATCTCCATAATGTACTCCCGAATGTTTCCTTTTCCATTATACCTCATGGCGACGAGTTTAGCCAAATGACTACTCGCCTCCGATTTTTCATTCTTGGAAAAGTACTGCTCAACAGCAGTGAGAAACAATTTTGCATTTTCACTTTCAGTAATAGAGCCCCGAAACGCCTCCGGAATTGAGCGTTTCATGATCATCATGCACATTCGATTTGATCTTTCCCACTTCTCAATTTTGACCTCATTTGGATTTTCATCCGTTGCAGTGGGTTTTTCAGATCGAAGAGCTAGATCTAAATCCATACAACCGAGAACAATTTCTACGGTTTCTTTCCAGACCTTAAAGTTTGTCCCAGACAGCATGGGGATGTTGTTAACTTGGGTAGAGAGATTTGTAGCTGTGGCAAGAGAAACTGAAACAGAGAACTATTATTAACATACTCAAATACATGTCACAAAACATAATTGACATGAATAAATAAACAAATTGGGGACCCATCTCAAGATTCCCGGTACAACGTTAATCTCTATCTATGGACCGAAAATTAACTGCAGTGGTAATCTTGGTGTAATGATCAAGCACTGATAATAAGTTCTGTCAAACAAAAGTCTATCTATGGACTGACTAATGTTCACATGAAATTCCATATAATTATCACGCACTTACCACCACAAGTGTTTTATTATTTGGCCAAACTGTGTCTTCCTATGGGCCGAGCACAGAACGCATAAATAATATCACACGCCATCTATATAAATTCAATAAATCGATCTCCACTTACAGAGGTTACTATGGCAACATGAAGCTTTGATCAAATAAATTAAAAATTACTAGACCAATTAAGCTAAATTCGAATAAGCTCAATTGTTCGACATAAGAAATATGTCTCCCCAATTTAACATATATATTTATATATAAACGATTGCTACCAAAAATATGCATAATAACCAATAATATGCATCCAAATTAGCAATTAACTAGAGGTTTATATATAAATGTATATAAATCTCGTATAATACAAACTTAGCCAGTAAACCATTAATAGACTCAATGCAACAATTATCTTAATGATACTGGAACAAGATAATTAAAAACAAAGCATATAATTTTAATCAATTGAACATGCTTTATATCGAGTCATAATATAAAAGCCATAATCAACTAAAGGATTTTACGAGTATGTATATTCAAATATACGAGCCTATCGAGAAACATGTATATAACTGTACAAGCAATTGTTAACAACAAATCAATAACATATTTCAAGTTTTACGATAGGAAAACCAATTAACGCAAGCTTCCAATTAAGGTTTTGAACAAATCAATTAACAAACAAAAGAAAGAGTAAAAGCAAGCTACCGCGATTGGTCCGAAACTCCATAATCATAAGAAAACCATGACAATTTCAATATCGTCTAACATGATAATAAAAAATCATTAAACTAAAACAGATCGACAACGGAATCATGCGACAATTTGATTTCAAGATCTAAATCAACATAATCGAATTTCGCCAAATAAATCACACAAAATTCCACAGATCCCAACAATCGAGCAGTCGATGACTGCTCTGATACCACTTGTTGGAATTTATCAATTTCATAAAGTATAAATTTAAATTCCATAAACATCGATACTCGATTATCAAAGATCATAGGAATACCTGGATCCATTGAGATTGAATTACTGGATGCGGAATACCTTCAATAACAATCTCGAATCACGAACACAAACCACAGACACGAACAAATTTGGTATTATGGTCTTCCTCAACTAAATCACCGTATGGGCCTTATGTTTTCTTCCAGATGGGGAGAAGATAAACTTTGTTCGATTTAGTATATATGGGGACCATAACCAGAGACTCTTTATATACTAGTGAATTAGGTTACCCATAAACACCTAATTGGACTAGTATTAGGTATCCACTCATAAGCCCATATCAATTACATAGCCCATGGACTAATACTAAATTAGATCACTTAATTAAGTCCATCAATAATAAATAGCCAATATAATTGCAATAATAATATGTTGCCCACAAAATAGATTAATAGAAAATAAATTTTCTAACATGAGTGGCTGCCTCGTGTTCTTCGTTCTTCAATCAGTCGGCTCTGGAGTCTGCACACGCTACTTGTTCACAGTGAGTGTGAACTTGAAGGACCGGTTGAGTTTTGGAATATGCATCAACTCAAGCATGTTGAGTTCACAGACGGAAGATTGCGTCTCAATCCTCCTTCAAAAAATAACAATAATAACATTGTTATCCTGGAGAATCTGCAGACGCTCATTGGGATGAAGGATTTCTATTTGAATGAAGACGTGGTTAAGAGAATTCCCAATCTCACCATATTTGATGTAAGTTATGAGAAGAAATTAGTGAACCGGAAAGTGCACTGTCTTAGCTATCTTCAACGTCTGAGTAAACTAGAAAGCTTCCGCTGCTCTATCTATAAAGAAAGTGGTGTGAATCTGAAAAGGATATGCTTCCCACAATCTCGCAACCAGATACTTCTCCAAGACTTCGGTAATCCTGAGTGGGATGGCCTCTTGGCAAAAATAGGCCGACTAGCCTTCGTTGAGGATCTCGTAATAGATGGTGGTTTCTTCAGAGGAAACGAATGGGAAACAACTGAAGGCCAATTCCCCAGACTCAGGAGTCTGGAAATGGTGGGATGCGACGGTCTGAAAAAGTGGATAGTGTCGGAGGCCTCCCACTTTCCGGTTCTTCAAAAGATTGTTCTTATTGTCCTTAGAGAACTGGAGGAGATCCCTTCGGAAGTTGGGGACATAGCAACGCTCAAATCTATCGAGGTGTACAATTGCAGTAGATCGGCAATATTATCAGCTAAAAAGATAGTAGAAGAACAAGAGGATTTATACGGTGAGGAACAACTATCCTTTCGTGTTCTAGTTGTGCATTGGGATGAAAAACTGCAGAGCTTGGCAACTCCCAACTTTCAAGTGGAGCGTTGGCCTTAGGTAGAGTCTAATTTCGAGTCTTATTTTAATTCTTTTTCCCTTTGTTCTACAAATTATTATAAGGAATGCACAAACATTCTTCTTCGACTTATAAAAATTATTTAATATTGGTGTCGGTGATACTTGAGTTGAGCCATATTGGATGTTAGTTATGAACTCAAACAAAGACTTGTTAAAAAAAAGTGGCTAATGCCTACATTTATTCCACAAAATACACAGCTTTCTCTCTCATTAAAGAAGACCAGAAATGGACAATTCAATAATAATTTTTGGAAGGAAAATTTAATTTTCACTAAGAAACAATTTATGAAATTCTCGTGGATGGCAATTGTATGGCATTACCAAGAAAGACGACTATGAAACTGTGGGGCCAACATCGACGAAGCGAGAGGGCAAGCCAACCACACAAAGTTTCTCATGCATTTTACTACATATATTCCATCAATGCAGTCTCATTTTCATACAAACTCTTTCATATTTCTGCATTTTCTGCACCTTTTTATGTGACAAAAAGCTTTCAATTCATATTTCTGGTCGTCTTTTTTCATCCTTGATCTTTTTTCGAAGAATTGAGGCAGAGTCGTGGCGGCTTACGCAGCTGCGGTTTCTCTTATGCATATCATAGATCTCATAAAGAATCATCCTTCCCCTCCCATTTCTCCCGACAAACAACAACTTCATTCCCTCACTGAAATTGTTGCCTTCTTGCACGAGTTTCTTGAGAGCTATGTTTCTCCATTTAGCTACAGCGACGAAGCAGATCCCTTGGAGATTCGCATTGCAGATGCAGCTTATGCGGCTGAAGATGTCATTGAGTCTTATATAGTCGACAATATTCACAGCAACGACGACGATGATGATGATGATGATGACAGTGATGATGATGATGATGATGATGATGATGATGTGGTGGAGTCGTATGTAGTGGACAGTATTCAGCTAGCCGCAGCGGCAACTCACCATGAAGATGAACAAATCCGTTACTTCAACTTCTATGAAGGCCTGGAGAAAGTGATAGAAGCAATGGGTTTGATCAAGAAAGAGGCCATGGAGATGGAGATTGTCAAGGAGAAGGGTGGACTACAGAGAAATGTCTCGGTTGATGACGGATTCATATCCAGCTCCATTGAGAGGAAGAGCGAGATGGTGGGCTTTGATGACGTGCGACTTCAACTCTTGGATAAGCTCACCGGAGGAGATTCCGACCGCCAGATCATCCCTATCGTAGGGATGGGCGGGATCGGTAAGACCACTCTAGCTCGAAATGTATTTGCTGACAAACTTATTGAAGAGCATTTTGATATCTGTGTGTGGGCTACAATTTCTCTTGATCATGATATAGAACGAAATCTTAGAGAAGTTCTGTCTCAGTCTAAGGGGACAGGGCGTTCGAGTGGTGATAATAGTGTGGCAGGATTAGGAGAAGAATTATACAAATCTTTATTTGGTAGGAGGTATTTGGTAGTAATGGATGACATGTGGAGTGTAGAGGTGTGGGATAAGATAAGAAATTTCTTTCCCGAATGCAATAAAAGAAGTAGAATAATAGTAACAACTAGGATGTCAAACTTGGCTGCCCACTTGACAAACTCTAGTAATAGCCTTTGCCTGAGTTTCTTAAACGGGGTTGATAGTTGGATTTTATTCTCCAAAATTGTTTTTGGTATTGAAGGGAGTGATCCTGATCTTGAACTCGAACTAAGAGAAATAGGAGAGAAAATTGTGGTTAAATGTAGGGGACTTCCTTTGTCGATTGTTGTGATTGGGGGTCTTTTGGCGAAATCCGAGCGCACACAAGGGTATTGGGAGTACATAGAGGATAACTTGAATTCAATAGTGAACTTGGAGAATGAAGAGTACTGTTTGAGAGTATTGAAGTTGAGTTATAACCATTTGCCTGCGTATCTAAAGCCTTGTTTTCTATACATGGGAGTGTTTGATGAAGATAGTAGGATTGAAGTCTCGACAATCATCAATCTATGGGTTTCAGAAGGATTTGTTCAACTGAAAAAGAAGAAAAACTTGCTAACAATAGGAAGAGAGTACTTGGAGGAATTAGTTGACAGAAATGTCCTTCTAGCTGATTATGAGGTGGCATCGCTTTGGAGTATGGTTGAGTTGGGTTCAGTTGGGATGAGAAAGATGTGCAGAATGCATGATTTAGTAAGAGATGTATCATTAAGAGAAGCTCAAAGACAGAGATTCTATTACGTGTATAGCAAACGCAATCCTCTTCCTCAAGACACGAGTGGCCATCTCCACCGCATTGTTATTCCTAAAATGATCACTGGGGGTGATGATGGCCTAGCCTTGGAATCTTTACCGCATTCTCGCTCTTATGTATGTCATGATTCTGTTTGGCAATTTCCGGACTTTAGATTGTTGAGTATACTACATACACCTTTCTCTGCAGGTGAATCAAGATACAGTGAGTATAGGCAGAATGACGTGTTTGGATTGGTGAACTTGAGGTTGCTTGCGATTATGATGGATTCAAAGTTTCTACATAACGATTATGTGCTTCTTTCTTCAATCAGTCGGCTTTGGAGTCTGCACACGCTACTTGTTTTCCATTTGTCTGATCTTGAAGGACCAGCTGAATTTTGGAATATGCATCAACTCAAGCATGTTGAGTTCACACGCGGAAGATTGCGCCTCCCACTACCTCCAAATGATGATGATAATATTGTTATCCTGGAGAATCTGCACACGCTCATCGGAATGAAGGATTTCCATGTGAATGAACTTGCAGGAGGATGCCCAATCTCACCACATTTGGTGTTCATTATGAGAAGAAAATGAACAAGGAAGTGCATAGTCTCAGCTATCTTCAATGTCTCGATAAACTGGAAAGCTTTCGTTGCTCCATCATAGAAGAAAGTGGTGTGAATTTGCTAGGGATTTGCTTCCCACGATCTCTCAAGCAGATAATTCTCCTAGATGACTTTTATTCTCGTCATATTGAGTGGGAAAACGTCTTGCAAAAGATAGGTGAGCTACGGTTGCCATTTCTTGAGGAGCTCTCAATAGAAGGTGGTTTCTTCGAAAGTGGCGAGTGGGAAACAACTGAAGGCCAATTCCCCAGACTCAAGTCACTACAATTGAGTACTTGTAGAGGTCTAGAATACTGGAGAGTGTTAGAGGCCTCCCACTTTCCACTTCTTCAGAATCTTATTCTTCTGCAGATGGAAGAACTGGAGGAGATCCCTTCAGAAATCGGAGAAATAGCAACGCTCAAATCAATTGGGCTGAGTTTATGCAGTGAATCGGCAGTGCTGTCAGCTAAAAAGATAGTAGAAGAACAAGAGGATTTATATGGTGTGGAGGAACTATTTTTTCATGTTCTAGCTGTAGTTGAGAATGAAGAACTAGAGAGCTTGGCAAGTCCCAACTTTATAGTGAAGCTTAGATAGTCTGATTTCTAAGTCATCTCTTCTTTTTTTTTTTTTTCCTATTCTTAGTGGTGGAGCCATGTATGCTATTTTTTATACTCGTACTACTATTTTTCTGTAATGCTGTTTTTTTTTGTTTTTTTTAATTACAAATTCTTGTTTCTGTCGAACAAATTAAAACTTGCCAAATATTTTTTGAGACCACGTAGCTTTATGTTAATATTTAAACATCAGCTACGTACGCATATATCATGTTTCCATATAGATGTTTCATCATCAAGCCTTGTAGGAAGCAAAATAGTGAATTATGCAGGTCTTTTTCTCTTTCATTACTCTTTTTTCCTTAGTAGTTTTAGTAGTGCCTCTTCCCCCTTTTATTCACTAATGCAATTTAATTGCTCGTAAACTTAATCCATGCATGAGCCAATTTGATTCCTCTTTTCACACTGCATTGCCATTTTTGAATATATACTGACAGATTTTGGATTTGGTTTTTTGGCTGAACATTATTAACCTGTGCACTATTTTTCCCCTCAAAATTTATATATGATTTTACAAATTATCAATGCGAGTTTGTTCATTCTTTAGATTTCTAGGTATCCCTGTAGTTTCAAAATATGATATAGTATTAAAGTTTTCATGATAATTCATAACAAGAATATTAGCAAAGACGCTAATAGCACATGCTGTTGGCCGTGCAAATTATATATCCGAGTCCAGGTATAACCTGGCTTAAAATTAGCATGAAATTCTGTATATATAGCAATGTAATTAAATATGTAAAGCATAATTAGTTTTAGTATAGTTATAGTGAAGCTTAGATAGTCTGATTTCAAGTCTTTTTTTTTTCTCTCTCTTGTTCTTTTAAAATCCTTTCTATTTTAGTGGTGGAGCCATGCATGCTATTTTTATACTTGTACTACTATTTTATGCAGTGCTAAGGATTTCCATCTAAAAGAGTAAAGGACCAGAATCTTAATGGGCCGGGCTTTATTAATATGAGAAGTAAGCCCGCAATTTATAAATAATCACCAAACCAAAAAGAATTTTGGGCCTATAGGAAGCCCATTCGAAATGGAATAGAAAATCACCTCTCGAGTATTTCATTACTTCAACATCTTCATCGCCAAAATTTTGTAGCAACATAATTAAATCACGGTGTTGATTGAATGATTAATTTCATAAATCCATCAAATTTTCTGTTAATTAACTATTAGATTGTAATTATTTTTTTTATGAATTCGTAGTTTCTCGAATTTTACTTGTAAAAATTGATCTGTGCACTCGGTTGGAACAAGTTTCGTTTCAAATAAGGACATATAATCTTATATTATATGACGCTTCCCCTCCAAGATAGTAGAAGAACAAGACGATTCGTATGGTAAGGAACAACTATCGTCCTTTCGTGTTCTAGTTGTGCTCTGGGATAAAAAAAAACTGCAGAGCTTGGCAACTCCCAACTTTCAATTGAATCTTTGGCCTTAGGTAAGAGTCTAATTTCGAGTCTTCTTTTCTTTTTCCCTTACAAATCATTATTGCTTGAAGAATATTGAAATGAGCTAGCTATAACCATTTGTCTGCTCATTTAAAGCCTCGTTTTCTTTAGATGGGAATGTTTCTTCTTCCGTGCACCGGTTGACCATTGCATCTCCCATATCCTCCTCTGAGCAGCGACGGCTACGAAGATGATAATGTGATCATGAAGAATACGCATACACTCGTAGGAACGAGTGGAAGATTTCAATTTGAATGAAGAGGTGGTTAAGAGAATTCCCAACGTCAAGAAATTGCATGCATGCATGTAAACTGCGCCGAGAAAGTTAGTGAAGTGTCTCGATCGGCAACTTTGAACGCCCGAGTAAAATCTTCCATTGCCATGCTAGCAAGGAATGTGAGGAGTATATGCATAACATCACCTCAATCAACAACTTGGCTCTCGAGTCCTCGTCTACATACATTCTTCTTCAACTTGAACGTAAAGCCCTTATTGTTTACTATTTCTCACAAGCCTTTTCTTAACTAGCCTCTAATAGTAGAACTTAAAACACACACTAAATTGTGGATAGATATGTAAATTTTGAGGCATTATACAAGAGTACTAGGGTTAATCCTTCATCGATGAATGCAATTACTTGAGAAAATATTAATAGAGATAAATGTATTACTTGAAAACATAATTTAACTAAATTGTAATCTTTAGACTTTAGTTATATACTGAAAATGAACGGAAGTGAGGGGGTACAATATTGGTGTTGGTGATACTTGAGTTGAGCCAGGCTGTCATGGTTGTTAGTTATGAATTCAAACAATTTAGGGTTTATAATTATGTTTTAGCATTTAATTTCAATTTTATTAGCTAAAACAGGGTTGATAAATCCAAAATTAGGGTATATTATTTTCTAAAAAAATTCATTTTTCAGTTATAAATTTTTATTATGATTTAATATAATACTACGTATATCAATTTTTATTTTTATAAAAATATTATAAAACTAATAAAATTTAATATTTGGTACATGGTTGGAACATGAAAGTGGGTATAGAGGATACTACTTGCTACTACATTTATTCTAAAAAATACACTGCTTTCTCACATTAAAGAAGCCCATCCCAAAGGTTGAAGGAAAATTTAACTTTCACTGAGAAACAGTTCATGAAATTATTGTGTATAATAATTGTATGGCATTGAGAAGAAAGACTATGAAACTGTGGGGCCAACACCGACAAAACGAGGGCAAAGCCAACCACACAAAGTTTCTCATGCATTTTACTACATATATTTCACCGGATGAAATTCTCTGTACCAACTTTATGTGTTCCAATTATACACTAAATATTAATTGTTTTTAATTTTATAGTAATATTTTTATAAAAATAAAATTTATAATATTATAATAAGAGAAATGATATGCTACTCCCTCATGGTGGGCACCTTCTTCATTTATTCGATTTGGTATTATTTTGTTCGAATTTTTCGATTGATTTTTTTATATATTTAAGTATCATATAAATTAATATAGAAATCATTAAATCTACAAAATAAATAAAAATCAAAGCTCAATTTGTTCTTTTTTCCTTCTAACGTCGAAAAACGAGTAATAAGACAAATCGAGCTTCGATTTTTATTTATTTTGTAGATTTACTGATTTCTATATTAATTTATATGATACTAGAATATAAATCAATCGAAAAAATCGAACAAAATAATGTCAAATCGAAAAAATGAAAAAGGTGTCCACGAAGGTGCCTACCATGAGGAGAGTAGCATATCATTTCTCATTATAATAAATCATATAGTAAACATTTATAACTAAAAATTGAAAATTTTAAAAATAAGATACTCTAATTTTGGATTTATCAACCCTATTTTAGCTAATAAATTTAAAACTAATTAAATGCTATAAACCATAATTGGATGAGTGAACTTTAAAAAATTATAAATATAAATTAAATTATTATAAATTAAAATTATTAAATAAAAATATAGTATAAACATAATAAAATTAAAATTTGATATTGGAACATAAAAATGAGAACACGTCTAACTGTCTAAGTGATATTCCACAAATACAGTCTCATCTTTCTACATTTTCTGCGCCTTTTTATCCGACAAAACGCTTCAGTCTTCTTTTTTCATCCTTGACAACTTTTTCATAATTTCTTCCTTTTTTTTATTTTATTTTTATTTTTTATAATTTTCTTTTTCGGTTTGTATTTTTCATATTTTTTTTTGAGGGAAAATATTTTTCATATTTTAATTATTGAAGACTAGTGTTTATTCTAATTGTTTTGTTTTTGTTTTCTTTCGCTAATTTTTTTATTTAAATTTATCATACTCTCTCCATCTCATTTATATAGAGTCAATTTCCTCTTTGGTGTATCATATTCATATTGAGCCATTATCAAAAAATAGAATTTTTCAGCACAATTAATTTAAAAAATAAGTGATCTAATTCAATTAATCAACACACTAATTAATCGCTATTCCCCCAACCCCTAAGCTCTAATTGTGCCCACCTCATGAATATAACATTTACACATCTTTAATCTAAATCACTCACATCTTAATATATTTTTGTGCCACCAAAAAATGGTTCTATATAAATGGGACGTGGGAATAATTAAAATTTAATTATAGTAGTATTATTTAACAGAATCAAATTTATTTCATTATTACATTTTACATATGTATTAATAATATAAAATAAAAGAATATAAAAGACTCGGAACATGAATAATGGTGGGGGTCCTAGCATCGTACGTAGATGCCCATATTTCTACATTTTCTGCACCTTTTTCTCTATAGTGGAGACTAGCTAGTTGCATTGTCTTCTTCCATCCTAGAAAACTTTTTCTGCGTATTTTCAAAGAATTAAGACATAGTTTAAGAGGTCGATCATGGCGGCTTTTGCAGCTACGGTTTCACTTATGCATATCCTAGATCTCATAAAGAATCATCCTTCCCCTCCCATTTCTCTCGACAAACAACAATTTGATTCTCTCACTGAAGTTGTTACCTTCTTGCAGGAGTTTCTTGAGAGCTATGTTTCTCCTTTCAGCAACAGCGACGAAGCAGATCCGTTGGAGATGCGAATTGCAGAAGCAGTTTATGCTGCTGAAGATGTGATCGAGTCCTATATTGTCGACAATATCCACCTTGCCATAAGAACAACTCCCTACAACGACGACAGTATTCATCTAGCCGCAGCGGCAGGAACTCAGCATGAAGGTGAACAAATACAACTTCGATGAAGGTCTGCAGAAAGTGATAGAAGCAATGGGCTTGATCAAGAAAGAAGCCATGGAGATGGAGATGATGAGGGAGAAGGGCGGACTTCTTGAAGCTGAGCTGCAGAGAAACGTCTCAGTTGACGCTGGATTCAAATCCAGTTCCATTGAAAGTGAGATGGTGGGGTTTGATGATGTCCGACTTCAGCTCTTGGATAGGCTCGTCGGAGAAGATTCCAATCGCCAGATCATCCCTATCATAGGGATGGGCGGGATTGGTAAGACCACTCTGGCTCGAAATGTGTTTGATGACAAACTTATTAAAGAGCATTTTGATGTTTGTGTGTGGGCTACAATTTCTCAAGATTATAACATAGAACAAACTCTTAGAGATGTTATGTCTCAAGCAAAAGGGCATTCGAGTAATAAAAATGAGAATGGACTGGGAGATGAATTATACAAATATTTGTATGGTAGGCGGTATCTGGTTGTAATGGATGACATGTGGAATATAGAGGTGTGGGATAAGATGAATTTTTTTTTCCCAAGCCATGAAAGAAATGGGAGTCGAGTAATAGTAACAACTAGGATGTCAAATTTGGCTGCCCACCTATCAAACTCTAGTAACAATATTTGCATGAGTTTCTTAAACGAGGTTGATAGTTGGACTTTGTTCTCCAAAACTGTGTTTGGAGATGAAGAAAATTTTCTTGATCATCAACTCCAACTTAGAGAAATAGGAAAGAAAATTGTGGGAAAGTGCAAGGGACTTCCTTTGTCCATTGTTGTGATCAGGGGTCTTTTGGCAAGATCCGAGCGCACGCAAAGGTATTGGGAGTACATAGAGAAGAACTTGAGTTCAACAGTGATTTTAGATAATGAAGAATATTGCTTGAGAATATTAAAATTGAGTTATAACCATTTGCCTGCGTATCTGAAGCCTTGTTTTCTGTAATATTAAAGTTTTCTGTGCCCAATGATTAGGAGGATGCCCAATCTCACCATACTTGATGTATTTTATTCAAAGAAAATGAATATGGAAGGGCACAGTCTCAACTATCTTCAACGTCTCAGTAAATTGGAAAGCTTCCGTTGCTCCATCAAAGATGAAAGTGGTGACAATTTGGAAAAGATTTGCTTCCCACAATCTCTCAACCAGATACTTCTCCAAGGCAGCAATATTCTTCATCAGATCGAATGGGAAGACGTCTTGCAAAAGATAAGTCGGTTGCCATTTCTTGAGAAGCTCGTAATAATTGAAGGCCAATTCCCCAGACTCAAGAGGCTGGAATTGGTGGGTTGCAGTGGTCTGAAAAACTGGATAGTGTCGGAGGCCTCCCATTTCCCGCTTCTTCAAAATATTATTCTTGTGGGCCTTAGTAAACTGGAAGAGATCCCCTCAGAAATTGGAGAAATAGCGACGCTCAAATCAATTGAGGTGCGTAATTGTAGTAAATCTGCAGTGTTATCGGCTAAAAGGATAGTTGAAGAACAAGAAGATTTATATGGCGAGGAACAACTATCCTTTCGTGTTCTAGTTCTGCATTGGGATAAAGCATTGCAGAGCTTGGCAACTCCCAACTTTCAAGTGGAGCTTCCACCTTTGGTACTCGCTTGGGATAAAGCAGTGTAGAGGTTTTATAATTATTTCTTGACATTTAATTTTACTTTTATTAGTTATATTAGGGTTGATAAATTAAAAACTAGTGTATATAATTTTCAGAAACTTCAATTTTTAATCATAAATTGTCTATTATGATTCATTATATTATAGTTTCTTTTTATACTTATAAAAAACCAATATAAAACTAATAATAGAAATCGAAGATTTTCTACAAACTACTATTATAAAGATTCTATGATTTCAACCACATTTGCAAAATTCGGCTTTTTTCTTGTCGACCCTAATATCTATATATATATAAAAACAAAACAAAAAAAATACTTATTTTTTTGCGCCAAAATCAATGACAATTTAGTGTTTTCATTTGTGGGAAGTTATTTTTAAAAAAGAAGTTACTTCCATAATATTAGAACACGCTGCAAATCTTTCAGAAACCCACAAATCTCAACAACTCAAGCAATACCTAATAATCTTCTTTCACTTCAATTTTCTTTCCTTCTGACGATACATCTAAGCGCATAGATGGAGAGGAAAATTAATCCTTTAAAATTTGGTGTTATCATCACTACCAATACATAGCAAATTATAGAATGGGCTACTTAAAAGTAATTATTTATTTATTACCTTTGAAAATAATAACATTAGCAAGACTCAAAGGTTTAAATTATTTATGTGCGTGTATAGATACTGTAGTACAATTAACGTTTGATATTAAAGATTTTGAGTTCGAATCTTTCGTATCGCAGTTTTTAAATTACATGTTAACTATTTCAAGAAAAAAAAAATTACACAACTAAATATATGTATGTCACTCAGCTAATTATATGTCCGTGCATCGCATGGGAAGCGTATACTAGCTATTGTTATAAATTTAATATTCTATTTCCGAATTATGGCATATATGAGATCTATTTATTAAAACAAAACAAAAATTCAATTTTTTTTTGCCGCCACGTGGTTGCACGTAGATACGTTTTTTTGTTATTTATTAATTTTAATATATGTTAAAAATAATAGAATAATTTTTTGTTATATTTCACTATTTATATCATACTTATTATTTATTATTGTGAGTTTTATGATATAGCATGTAGGAAGCTATAGATTATTGAGAAGATGAATAATGTTCTTAAAAATTTAAAAAGATAAATAAGAGCAAAGAAGTAGAATTGTAATTGAAGTAGGAGAAGTTTATATAATTTTAATTCAATAATATTATTACGTTCATAATTACTTTGTTACCCTTAAAATAGATTTAGAAAATGGCATATTAGTCAAAATAAAAGTTGTAAAAATTGATTCTTTTATATAAAACTAGCAAAAGACACGTGCGTTGCACATGAATACATTTTTTTTATACTAATTTTATAAAAATTTGAGCAAACATTGTTTTTTTATAGTTTAAATACTCATAAAGTAAAAAAAAAACTATAATTATCTATGTTATTGTAGTGCTAAAAAAGTAAAATTCAAAAATAAAAAAAAACAAAAAAAAAAAAACTATTTCTATGGTATTCACATTAAATATTTTCTTGTTTGATTTTGATGGATGCCAAACTTTTTTTCTTTTTGCTCTTAGAAATAAATGTGTCCAGCGTCTCATCATCATCATCATCATCATCATCACTGGGAATAGTAATGCAATCTTCAAATTTCTTTTTCAGTATTCTTCTCTTCCCCTTTCCTTGCTCTTCATGATGCTGCATCTTTGGATTTGATTTTTTATTTTCTTCCACTTGAATTGGCTTGGTTGTTTTTCTTGTTTATTTTTATTATCTTTGGATCCCGCTGGTTTTCCCCTCTTCTTTGAACTTTTCTTTACGTGTCCTTCCTTTTCAGCTTGTATATGGTTAGGCAGTATCTTTTGGAATGCATCGGCTATAAGGGTCAAGTTTCCTAATTCATCAATTTTTACCGAATTGGTTTTGGTGACGAAGCAAATTTCCTTTGAATTTTGTAAGTTCAGCCATCTATAGTATACAGATTCATTTTCACCCTAAAAATATATATTTGGTAAGATTACTTATCTTTAGCTTTAATCAAGAATTTATAATAGAAACTAACCTGATCGATTGATGATATGTACTCGTCCACAGGGCATCCTACGTATACTGCCGCAACTTCATTAAACATCGTAACATGTGCATTATAATCCTACGTATTGTTTCAACAACTTTCTCCTTGCATTTTTTGCATATTGTATCTTCGGAATACGATGATGGACATAGCTATAATATCCAGTCAGTATTCTGCCATTTAAAAAAATAGATGAAAATGACTTCGAATGTTTAAATAAAAGAATTAGAACCTTGCTTTTGGGATCGGAACAATGCAAAACATGCATGCATGTAGAATACATATATAATTAACTTTAAATTGTGATAATATATATATTAGAAAAGGTACTTTACTGTAAATTGAAATATGATAGAAACTTTAAATAATTTTAAGTAAATAAATAAATGTAAATGTATAATAAAATGTAAAATTTAAAGAAAGTATCGTGAGTTTCATTATTATTGGTGTTGGCCACTGGAGTTGTATTCTTCTTAATATTTGGATGCCAACCAGTTTCGCCTCTAGGAAAAGAAGCGGATATTGCAATGAGTCATAACATCCATAATAATGTTTTATTCTATGTCTCTCCCCTGAATGCGCATGAGCTACAATATCTCTTTCATATGATGTATTATCAGTATCTCCTTCAATCCATATAGCTGCAACTTGATCTGCATTCGGCGAATTATACACACATTGATCAAGATTTACATCTTTGGATATATGAATTTCAACAGTATCCATTGAAGGCCAATCCTTCAATCTTCTAAAGAATTTGGCGTATGAATTGGTCTCCAAAATTTTCATGAGTTTCTTCACTATTACTTTTGATATATTTGAATTTTGCAGCTTGTTCATTCTATTTTCAACCTCATTCCCTGTCTCAAAAAAGTACAACTGAAAATATCCCGGATTAGAATCATTCGGAATCAATCCAGGAAGATCATGATAAACCATTCCTTGTGCTCGAAATGTATATACTCCTCGTCCTGCAGACGCGAGTTTTTTATCCAATTTTACACCAAAAGAAGTAAATGAGAATATAGAATTGTACGAGCGGATATTTTTTCTAAAATTAATCGCCTCTTGTGATTCAGAAGTAAATAGCTCGTACAATTCATTGGGAATTTCGGTAGATGCAAGTACAATTTTTCCATTATTACAACAAAAGGTTGGATGTTCGTACTCTAATCTGACAGCACCACAATGGACACAGTTTGAGATTTTTTTTAACTCATGGATTGTTGAACATAAATAAAACAATATGAGTTAAGGTGTATCAATATTAATGTGTGTGCAATTGTACTTGCGTGCATAACATGATAAAAAAAATTACTTACCATTCAAATCCCGAGGATTAACATTTGTACTTCTTTTCTTTGTTTCGGAATATTTCCTTTTCATTTTTAAAAGTCTTCTTTGTCGGTACACCTCTTTAGTCTCCATCTTTTGCTTATTACTATTTGCTAATAATTTGAGCAGGTAAGTAACATGTGTGTATAAGTTGTGATTTATAGAGCTAATTTTAGAATTCTATTACGAGAAGAACTGATGTTCTCCGTATTGGACTTTATTTTCATAAAACAAATTTAATTAATATTTATGTGTTTTTCCTTCTTTTTGTTGCTGTTGCATTCGAAATATATATTCTAGGAAAAAAGTTTTTGTTGTCTTTTTCCTTGTAATGGTGAAGCGGTTTAAGCAGCGGTTTAGCGTTTTATGATCGCTTCTATTATTTGGAAGAATATGATCGCAACACGACACCGTTTTTAATTTTTTCATCATCATCAACATCTGATTTTATATATTAACAATTATTTATTATATATTTTAACTAAATTATTATTTTAGCTAGGATCCATAAATAAAGCTTAATTTTATTGTCCAAGGACTTTACCGTAATATTGGAGCGGCATTAATTTTTATGGAAACATACCAGAACAAAATACTCCACGTTTTGTGCTGTTCCTTCACTAAAATCGAGCAATTAAATAAATTCTCAACAAATCCAACTTATTTTCTTACTCATTATTAGTGATTAGTGATGAAGAACTATATTTTTATAATATTAATTTCAAATTCTTTTTGGCATATTAGGAAGCCTCGATGCATCAATCTCAGAGCTTAAGATTCTTGTCTCAGCGCCGAAACTTTTAAACCCTTGCGCTTCTGAAAATTTTGCAATAAAAAAATAAATTCAATTAATATAATAAATCTAGTTGGGTAAGGGTTTTATTATTGTGGATGTTTAAGGTTGATAAAATATATTATTTGGATGAGATGCGGCCACAAAATATATTTAAAGAATATATATCTTAATTACCATATTACATTAATACCCTTAATTAAATAACTTATAGAAGGATATAATAGGCAATACATATTTTGTAAGAATACACTCTTTTATAATAGTTATAGATAGATATTAGTCATTTAATTAGCAGAAGTTATATCTAAATATCCGAGTCCATGCAAGTATACTCTGGCTTAGACGTAAATCCAAAATTATGCTTTTCTACCATCCAATGCATTCAATTTCAATCCACAAGTAGCAATGTAGCATAATTTCAGAAGAATTGAGGAGAGAGTGAATCTAGCAAAAGTTGCCTATATATGCTGATCGGTTAGTACAAAAAGCACACAAATTCGTTGACAATATTGTTTTTCCAACAACAATAAAGGTGTGTAGAGCCAAAGTTTGCCATTGCGTACCAATTCAAACAGAAACCGTCATTTACTCCAGTTGCATCTCACACCATACACAGAAACCGAATGCAACACAGGTGATCAATTGTAAACCATGTACTTGGGTGTAGCACTGAACTTTAATAAACTTCTGCATGAAATTTTGGATATATAGCAATGTATTTAAATTATATATGCAAACGATTAGTTTTAACATATAGCAGTAGAATTTGGGGAGATGAATGAAGAGGTGGTTAAGAGAATTCCCAACGTCAAGAAATTGCATGCATGCATGCATGTAAACTACGTGGAGAAAGCAACAGAGAGAGAGTGAAGTGTCTCAGCTGAGTAAACTGGAGATCTTCCATATTTCCACATACCACACAGGCAAGTAATGTAAGGAGTATGATCTGCATAATATCACCTTCCTTCACTACTTTCGCGTTGAACGACGTATAGGAAAAGATCGGCTCGTTTACTCCTTCTTCATAAGCTCAGACTAGCACATGGTTTCTTCAAAACACACAGGTGGGAGACAGTTGATGAAGGCCAGTTTCAGAGGCTCGGGTCGCTTGAGTTGCTCGATCGTCGTCGCCTACGAAATTGGACAGTTTGAGAGAGCTCCCACTTTCCAGCTCTAGAGAAGGCTGTTCTTCAACAATTGTATGAACCATGAACTGCATGAGTTCCCTTCGGAGATTGGAGAGATAGCAACCCATAATACAAGGAGAAAATATAAGATTAATAGGGATGCATGGATGTATTACTTGAGAAAATAATTAAACTATATTGTAAGCTTTAATTACTTAATACTAGTATATAATATTTTTTCATTTTATGAAAGTTCAGCTATTTCATAGCTAAAATTGTTGAAGCTTACAAAGTTTTCATTCAATATCATAATAAAAATAATATACTATATATTACCCAACATGAAACTTGATAGTATAATTTAACTTAATTGCTTGTTAAAATTTATATAATAAAATCATTTTGACGTGCGGATGCACGTTACTCAAATTAAAGGAGCCGATACGATCTACTATTATTTAGCCTTTCCAAATTATAATTTGTCAAATATATATATATATATATAAACCAAAATGAATAAGAACCGATGGAGTAAATACTGGTGACATTTGAGTTAATTGAGGCAGTCTGTCATTGTTGTTAAGGCCATGTTTGATTCAATTATTTTTTGTAGAAATATAATTAATTAATTGATTTCATTATTTTTTGTTTGATTTGAGTAATAGATTATCCATTTTACTTACTTGGGGTAGCTCAATCCATCAAGTTGTTACCCCTCAAGAAGGAGGAGAAATAAGGAGAAAGATAATTCCCTTACAAGTAACTCACTTTCTTTTATTAAACCAAACACTCAATAAAAATAACCATTATCATTACCGTTCCCTTATTTGACTTGATTTCCAACTTGAACCAAACGAGCACTGAGTATGAATTCAAACAAAGACTTGTAGTGTAGTCAAATTAAAGGTGCTACATTTATTCCACAAAATACATAACGTACTTTGTCACATTAATTAATTGAAGCCCATTCGGAAATGACATCTCAATAATAATTTTGAAGGAAATTTTAATTTTCACCGAAAAATAATTTATGAAATTCTTGTGGACAATAATTGTATGGCAATGGCATTACGAAGAAGAAAGACTGGAATTAAACTGTGGGGCCAATTACCGACGAAGCCAGCCACACAATATTTCTTCTGCATTTTACTACTCCCTCCCATTTTAATTAACTAGCAAATTACACGTGTGTTGCACGTGAATACGCTTTTTTATATGCTAATTTTATAAAAAAATTGAGCAATTAAACATCGTTATTTTTATATATTATAGACTGTTGAAATAAATTTAAATTATAATTAATTATCATACATAAAAATTATAATCATAAATAAAAAATTACTTACACTTTGTTGATGATAACTATGTCTCTCACTGCGCGGTTTTTTTTTTTTTTAACTTGCTGAAGTTTGCACCGATACCATTTTGCTATCTTGAACTTTGACCAAAGTTCCATAGATATCTAACAGGCATACACATTAAATCAATGTATAGTATAGATGAAGTATATGCTTTAGACATTAATAGTAAAAAGATGGAGTTCTAGCTTACCAATTCTTCATTTTTGCCGAATTTTGGACCTATATCTTTGAACTCAACAAAGTTGTAATGTATATTGAGATCGATAGTTTACAGTGTTTCATTTAACACAGTATACTTCCTGGATATCAATTCTTTTTCGGGACCTTTCATTAACTTTTTTGACATCAGCATTTGAGAATAAATATGTCTTATTCATGGGCGGAGTGCAACTATAAAACTTTTACCTATATGTATACATATGTATATACATAATAAAATAATTAGCCTTGTCTTAGTAAATTATGAATTTCAACATTATCCATTAAAGGCCAATCCTTCAATCTTTCTAAAGAATTTGGCATATGAATTGGTCTCCATAATTTTCATGAGTTTCTTCACTATTATCTTTGACATATTTGAATTTTGCAGCGTGTTCATTCTATTTTCAACCTCATTCCCCGTTTAAAAAAAGTACAACTAAAAATATTCCGAATTAGAATCATTTGGAATCAACCCTAGAAGATCATGATAAACAATTCCTTATGCTCGAAATATATATACTCCTCGTCTTGCAGACGCAAGTTCTTTATCCAATTTTACACCAAACTAAGTAAATGATAATATGGAATTGTACGAATTGATATTTTTTCTAAAATCAATCGCGTCCTGTGATTCATAAGTAAACAGCTTGTACAATTCATTGGGAACTTCGGTAGCTGCAAGTACAATTTTTTCATTATCACAATAAAAAGTTGGAGGTCCGTACTCTAATTTGGCAGCACCACAATGGATACAGTCTTAGACTTTTTTCAACTCATGGATTGTTGAACCTAGATAAAACAATATGAGTTAAGGTGTATCAATATTAATATGTGTGTAATTGTGCTTGCGTGCATAACATGATAAGAAAATTATTTACCATTCAAATCGCATGGATTAACATTTGAACTTCTTTTCTTTGTTTCGGAATACAATATTTCCTTTTCATTTGTAAAAGTCTTCTTTGTCGGTACACCTTTGTAGTTATTATATTATAAAAAATAGATATAAATAAATTTACAACACTATTAATGGATAGCGACGTGAATAATATTTTGTGAAAATTCACATGAAGAAGAATTTGACTTGGATAATACTCTGTGAATAGTCATGATATTCCTTTGAAATTTGAATATAACAACAAATGTTAATCGTAAAATAATTAAGATTGTTAAGAAGAAGAAAAAAAAGAAAAAAGTTACAATCACCTCAAAATCGTGATATGAGAGACGACTTTCAATATTAGTTGGTATTCAAGAAAATTTCTTCATCTTTTGTTTCTAACTATGCGCTGATAATATGAGCAAGTAACATGTGTATACAATTTGTGTTACCCTTAAAATAGATTTAGAAAATGGGTATATTAGTCAAAATAAAAGTTGTAAAAATTGACTCTTATATAATAGGTAAAATAGATATTAGTCATTTAATTAGCAGAAGTTATATCTAAATATCCGAGTCCAAGTATACTCTGGCTTAGACGTAAATACAAAATTATGCTTTTCTACCATCCAATACATTCAATTTCAATCCACAAGTAGCAATGTAGCATAATTTCAGAAGAATTGAGGAGAGAGTGAATCCAGCAAAAGATGCCTATATATGCTGATCGGTTAGTACAAAAAGCACACAAATTCGTTGACAATATTGTTTTTCCAACTAAAATAAAGGTTTGTAGAGCCAGAGTTTGCCATTGCGTACCAATTCAAACAGAAAGCGTCATTTACTCCAGTTGCATCTCACACCATACACAGAAACCGAATGCAACACAGGTGATCAATTGTAAACCATGTACTTGGGTGTAGCACTGAACTTTAATAAACTTCTGCTTGAAATTCTGTATATATAGCAATGTATTTAAATTAAATATGCAAACGATTAGTTTTAACATATAGCAGTAGAATTGGGCAGATGAATGAAGAGGTGGTTAAGAGAATTCCCAACGTCAAGAAATTTAATGCATGCATGCATGCATGTAAAAACTACGTGGAGAAAGTAACAGAGAGAGTGAAGTGTCACGGGTGAGTAAACTGGAGATCTTCCATATTGCCACACACCAACACTGGCAAGGAATATGATCTGCATAATATCACCTTCCTTCACTACCTTCGCGTTGAACGACGTATAGGAAAAGATCGGCTCGTTTACCCCTTTTTCATAAGCTCGGGACTAGCACATGGTTTCTTCAAAACACACAGGTGGGAGACAATTGATGAAGGCCAGTTTCAGAGGCTCGGGTCGCTAGAGCTGCTCGATCGTCGCCGCCTACGAAATTGGACAGTTTGAGAGAGCTCTCACTTTTCCAGCTCTAGCGAAGGCTGTTCCCTTACTTGACTTGATTTCCAACTTGAACCAAACGAGCACTAAGTATGAATTCAAACAAAGACTTGTAGTGTAGTCAAATTAAAGGTGCTACATTTATTCCACAAAATACATAACGTACTTTGTCACATTAATTAATTGAAGCCCATTCGGAAATGACATCTCAATAATAATTTTGAAGGAAATTTTAATTTTCACCGAAAAATAATTTATGAAATTCTTGTGGACAATAATTGTATGGCAATGACATTACGAAGAAGAAAGACTGGAATTAAACTGTGGGGCCAATTACCGACGAAGCCGGCCACACAATATTTCTTCTGCATTTTACTACATAAATATATATTCCATAAAATACAGTCTCATTTCCATTCAAGCTAGCTCCTTCACATACATTACTTTGCTGCACTCGTAAAAAATACTTTAGCTGTTTTATTTCATCCGTGAAATACTTTTTTTCTGTGCATTTTCAAAGAATTAAGACATAGTCATGGCGGCTTATGCAGCAGCAGTTTCTCTTATGCATATCATAGATCTCATAAAGAATCATCCTTCTCCTCCGATTTCTCTTCAAAAGCATCAAGTTCAATCTCTCACTGAAGCTGTTACATTCTTGCAGGAGTTTCTTGAGAGCTATGTTTCTCCTTTCAGCTACAGCGACGAAGCAGATCCGTTGGAGATGCGAATTGCAGATGCAGCTTATGCAGCTGAAGATGTGATCGAGTCCTATATAGTCGACACTATTCATCTATCTGCAGCATCAACAACTCAGGATGATGGAGGAGAAGCGAGTTGCATCGATTTCTGCAAAAGTCTGCAGAAGGTGATTGAAGATATGGGCTTGATCGTGAAGGAGGTAGCACAGATCGTTTGCGAGAAGGTTCCACACGAACCTCAGATGCAGAGCGACGTCACCTCTCATGGTGGGAGGAAGACTGAGATGGTGGGGTTTGATGATGTGCTTCTTCAGCTCTTGGATAGGCTCACCCGAAGAAACCTCAACCGCGAGATCATCCCTATTACAGGGATGGGCGGTATAGGTAAAACCACTCTCGCCCGAAATGCATTTGAAAACAAACTTATTAAGGAGCACTTTGATGTTTGTTTGTGGGCTACAATTTCTCTAGATTATAATATAGAACAAATTCTTAGAGAAGTTCTATCTCCAGGGAGAGGGCATTCGAGGGGTGAGAAGAGTGTGAATGTATTGGGAGAAGAATTATACAAATACTTATTTGGTAGGAGGTATCTAGTTGTAATGGATGATATGTGGAGTGTTGAGGTGTGGGATAAGATGAAGTTATTCTTTCCAGATAATAATAATGGGAGCCGGATTATAGTAACCACTAGGCTGTCAAACTTAGCTGTGCACTTGACCGACTCCAATAGCCTCGTCGATATGAAATTTTTAGACGAAGTTAGCAGTTGGAATTTGTTCTCCAAAACTGTATTTGGGGAAGAATGCTTTCCTTTTGAACTCGAGGGGGTTGGAAAGCAAATTGTGAAAAATTGTAAGGGACTTCCTTTGGCAATTATTGTGATTGGGGGTCTTTTGGCTAAATCCGAACACACACAAGGGTATTCGGAGTACATAGAGAAAAACTTGAGTTCAATAGTGAACTCAGAGAATGAAGGTTATTGCTTGAGAATATTGAGGTTGAGTTATAACCATCTGCCTACATATCTAAAGCCTTGCTTTCTGTATATGGGAGTGTTTGAGGAAGATAGTTTGATTGTGGCCTCGCAACTCATCAATCTATGGGTTTCTGAAGGATTTCTTAAACCGAAAAACAATAAGAGTTTGGAAACAGTGGCCAAGGAGTACTTGAATGAGCTGGTGGAAAGAAATCTCATTATGGTTCATGAGTATGGGTCACTAGGGAAGATAAAGCAATGCAAGATTCATGATTTAATAAGAGACCTATCTTTTAAAGAAGCTCAAAAACAGAGGTTTTGTTATGTTTTAAAAGGAGATAGTTCTCGAGACATAAATAGTCGACGCCGCATTGTTGTTCCCAGAACCACTTCAGAGGAGGAAGTCATTGGTGCCTCGGAATCTATGTCGCGTGCTCGTTCTTATGTTTTCTATCTTAGAATCAAACAATTTCCAGATTTTAGATTGTTGAGGACATTGGACACACGTGAAGGTTTCAGACTTATTGGATCATCGTATGATTACTCCCTCGAAGATGTGTTCCAATTGGTGAACTCGCGATACCTATCTGTTTCTATTAATGACATGTTTCAAGTCCCTTCTTCAATCAATCTGCTTTGGAATCTACATACCCTAGTTATTTTTTGTAGGAATAAACTCGTGGCACCCGTAGAAATTTGGCGAATGTATCAGCTTAAGCATGTCAAGTTCGAATTTGGAGGATTGCTTCTCCCGGATCTTCCAAGCAGTGAGAATGATAATGATATTGTTATACTAGAGAATCTGCAGACTCTCAAAATAGTGAACAATTTTGATTTGAATGAAGAGGTGGCTAGGAGAATTCCCAATATCAAGAAATTGGAAATACGCTATAAGGGAGAAGTGCTTGAGAGAGTGAACTGTCTCAGCTATCTTCATTGCCTGAGCAAACTCGAAAATCTAACATGCAACACCGAAGACGATGGAAAAGACGAGTATCTTGAAGATATCATCTTCCCCCGCTCTCTCAAGAAGTTGATCATTTGGTCCTCGGTTAATGTTGAGTTGGAAAACATATTGCCAAAGATAGGCTCGTTACCCTTCCTCCATACTTTCTGGTTCAGCGGCGGCTTCTTCAGAACACGCAAGTGGGAAACAGTTGAAGGCCAGTTTCCGAGCCTCAAGTCACTGGAATTCGTCGGTGCTCGTCATCTAGAGAAGTGGACGATGCCTGCAGGTAGCTCATCCTGCTTTCCGCTCCTTGAACAACTCACTCTCTGGGATTTTGAAACATTGGAGGAGATTCCACCAGAAATCGGAGAAATACCAATGCTCAAATCAATCAGGCTATATCGTTGTAGTGAATCGGCTGTGCTATCGGCTAAAAGGATAATCGAGGAACAAGAGGATTTCCATGGAGAGGAAATAGACCTTCATGTTGAAGTTGAATGCAAAAGCAACAAACAAGCACAAGCCCTGCAGTATTTGGCCACTCCCAACTTTCGTGTTAAATACTGATCATTCCTCCATCGAATGTTCTTGTCATTTCTCATCAGTCTTTACATTATTCAGTTTAATGATTCAACTTCACCTTGGCAATCCTTTGAATGTTGTTTTACTACTTACTATATTATACTATATGTGTTTAGAATATTACTCCATTAAAAACATAAACATTCAATGATTTCGATTTTAGTTTTCTGATAAAAAGTAAGTATGCACCACATGAATGAAATATTTTTCTAAAAAAATAGTTGGAAACTTTTACACTACTAATTAATTGTATTAGTATTAGTGTCGGCCTGCATTAACAATTCATATTGATAATATGCTCGAAGTTTTCTGATACAACCCTGCTTCAGGATAGTATCGGTCGCATAACTTCAAGTCTGTGCCTACTCCTATTTTCCTTGACTTTCGAGAAGAACCTAATTTCATATATTCATTCATTCAATAAAAACCCTAACTTACAACTATTTAAATAGTTAAACTAGACACACCCTAATGGGCTCGACTCAACTACAGGCCGATAAACATCGCAATACCCGTTTAGATAATTATTTATTAATTAAACTACTAAATAGAAATATCATAAATATAATAGGTGTATCATTCCCGACTCCTTCAAAACCACCTTGTCCTTAAGGTGAAGATCATGACTCTTGATAGACTTCCTTAAGCTCGTATAACTTGAGAACAACCACTGTTCTTCTAGCTAACAGAATCCTTCTGCGAACAATGGCTAGAAACATGAATCCGTGTTTAATGTACCTTATAATCTGATACGAGTATATCTCGTATCTTGGGAGATTATCTTTTAGATTTTATTGTTTAGATTATTATTAATATTTAGCATATCTTTTCCATATTTTATTGGGTATTTAGTCCTATAAATATAGTCATTGTAATCATAGAGGAAGAAGAATGAATTAACATTATTCACGGTCCAAAGTCTTTCTTCATCACAAACCCTAAACCTCAAGACTGCCGACGGGAGCGTCATCCTACGCTCAGCCAATTTCAAGCCGCCGACCCTACTGTCAAGGGCGCTGGCCGTTTGATCGTATATTTTTCAGCTTTTCTCGCTTTCAGCAACTACCGCCGCCGATCCCTGTGTTTGGGACGCCGGTTGTTTGATTTTGGGAGCCTCTCGCTCTCGCCGCAGTTTCCGATAGGATTGACCCTATCATAATCCATCCAACTCTTCCATTAAGTATTGGTGTGACCAATCGATGAAATTTAACAAGCTTCCCATCAATTTTATCTTTTGTATAACAAAGAACCCCAACAAATAACTCCATTGGAAGAGGCGAATCATCAACAATGTGCATATCCAACTTATTGCCAACCTCTGTTTCTACTTACTCACCAATTTCTATTTCCACATCAATATTCCCAACAATTTGTGCTGCCGCATTAGTATTTGTCACTTCATCGTCAATATTTTCATTAGTTTTTTGTTTCTGCAGTAGGGCAAGTCAACTCGTCTCCAACATCCTTAGTTTCTTCTCCCTATTCAAAACTTACAGCCTCATTATCAGCTTTATTCATCACAAGCTTCAAACCTTCCAATCTAGAGATAAAAGCTTCTTTCAATGTAAACGGTCGATTGGGTTGCAATTCCCAACGAAGCTCGGGTTTCAAGCCAGAGATAAAAAGACTAACCAATACCAGTTCATGTGTCGCTGTGGCTTTGCTAGTCAATTTCTCAAACTCAATTTTATAATCCAAAACAGAACTAGCTTGGGATAACTTGGACAGTTTAGATTGAGCATCTGGAGAAGAATCGACAAACAATTTATGTTGATTTTGCATTAATCTCTCCAACTTATCAATTGCAGTTTCAAATTTTCGTTGCCAACTAACTGAATAACAATCATCCATGGTATAGATCTCAAGTAAGAAAAGACGTGAGATTATTGGACATACAAACCCAATTCCCAATTCAAATATCTCGTACAACTTAATACCCTAGCCTCACAATTAACGCAGTAATCCAAAAACACCAAATCAAAATTGTTCAAGCCTCACGCCAAACTAACAATTACTATCAAACTTCTTCTTCTTTTTTTTTTTTTTTGTTTTTGTTTTTTTTTTTAAGATTTCCCCTACTCTTTGTCAACTCCACACGCTGCAAACCACAAATATACCAACTTCCAACAACACGAATCCAAACAATTGCATCTATTCTATTATATATATAAAAGCAGAAAACATTATTCACAAAATTTTCCCGCCTAATATCACCGCTCATAATAATATTATATTAATATCCTTCTTTCAGAAAATTTCCACTCTACATTTACTGTTCACGAGAAAGTTTATTACAATATTTATTTTTAATAGTAACGGGAGTTGAATCGACTTTTTACGGTTTGTCTTCCCAACCAAAAAGATTACCATTGCTCACATTGGGTATGCGAGATTTAATTATTCGGATTAGCAGCTTTATTTTGAATTCAAATTCTTGAGATGGTCTCTTTCCCTGGATCTATTAATATTACCAACCAGCATGGGAAAGTATACTTCTCAATTTGCTGATACACTCAAATTACTCGCCGTTTTTTCTTTTGTAATAATGTATGTCACCTTCTTTTAGTTAAAGATTAGTAAATTGATGTTTTTTTTTTCTTTTCTTTTTTTCTCTTTTTTTTTTTTTTGCAGATTTCAAAAGGACCCTGCTTTTGGGAAGATCTTTATCTCCTTTGTTTATGATTGATGAATTTCATCTCCGCTTGGTTTTATCAACATCTGTGACAAGAACCATCATAGACAGAGACACAAGTATACGAGTATATGGCATTATATATTTATGCACAAAGTGAATAGAAATTTCGAAGCACAACTCTTTACGTGTCTTTTTCCGCTATAGGTGCGAAGATTGTTTTTGAATTTACATATTCTTTGGCATTTAATTCAAATTTAATTAAAGTTATTCTTCTTTTTTTTTTTCTGTCATTACATACATAAATTATTGTAGGAATTATTCTTCTCTTTTCTTGGCATTGCATATATACTTTTGTAAACTTTTTTTTGCATGTATTACAAGAATAAATATTGTGTATTTATTTTGTTCAGCATGGCGAAAATCAATTTTACATGCCATGTTTATGAATCTCCATCAGGTACAACCTTTTGACATACATGTTTATTAAAAGATTTTTAATTTGACTTTGATATTTTTTCCATATGTATACTTATTGTATGATCTGAGAGAACAAGAGTAATAGCATTCATAATCTAGCTCTCAAGAAATTAATGGATGCAATTTTTAAGGGTTAATTATTCTATTGACTTGATTTCAGAATATCGAGAATAAATTTTGATGAACGTAAGGTAAGTAATATCAAGTCTTTTATGAGCCGGAACAAGAATTAAGATTTTTATTTTTGCAGAAAGAATCAGGAGATTGGTTAAACAAGATCCAATGACATAATGAAATCAAACCTTCGAAGAAATTGGATCCAACCGGAAAGACACAATAGTGAGAGTTAGAAGAAGAAGAAGGTTCCCAACCATTTTATTTGTCTCCTTTGTTCTTTAGTCTATTATTTTCTTTTTTCTTTGTTGATTTACACGAAGTACTATGTGCTGTAGCATTATGTTTCCAAAATTATAATGCCAATCGGGTTTCACAGTTGGTTTTTGTTGTAATTTTGTTCTATTTCCCTAATAGAATTGTTAATTAGTTTTAAAAATCATTGTAACTATTTTTAATGCTGAAAAATATATAAAATATTTTCTTTAGATATATATTTTTTTTCTTTGAAGAGATCATTTTTCATTTTTTTTAGAGAAAACATATATTTTTTTATACGAAACATGTCAATGAAGCTAGAAGTCTAGAAGTTGTTTCGGCTTTCACGGTTTGGAATTTTTTTGTTGATAAAGATAATGGTAGTATATCAAAAGTCTTTTATATGTAAGATAGAAAATCTACTATAAATAAATTTAAAAACATTGAAAGACGATAAGTTGAGGCCTCAAGATTGCGACGGTAGAAATGGGGTGAAAGAACATAATAACGCACAATGAAGCAAAGATGTTGGCGGCTGTTAATTTGATTTGATTTTATATTCAAATAATCATAGATAGTTATAATTATTCAACACCAAAAGTAATTATATCTTAAAGTTAATTTAGAATTTATTATCATAGATCTAAAACAATATATATTTTAAAGTAAAAGTAAAGAAAAGAATAAACTTACCATTGTCAAAATAAGTAGTGAAATAAAATTAATATAATAATGGAGTATATCAAACTTAGGAACCCTTAAATTGATGTCATTTCCGACTTATTATTTTCTATTATATTAAATATAAATATTAAAAAATAACTTTCCCGTGCATCGTACGGGGCACAAAGTAGTTCAATAAAAACAATTGAATCCAAACAATTAACCCCTCGCTTCAATGATTCGATCTCTATCTCCGTCTCTCTCTTCTTCTTCTTTTTAATAAAACAAAAATTAAAAGATAGAGAAAGATCACGCTCCGAAATCTCTCAGTGAAAGCACCAATTGATACGACCTTGCTCCAGGATAGTATCGGTCGCACAACTTTGAGCTTGTGTCTACTCTTATTTTTTTTGACTTTCGAGAAGAACCTAATTTCATATATTCATTCATTCAATAAAAACCCTAGCTTATAACTTTTTAAATAGTTAAACTAGACGCACCCTAATGGGCTCGACTCAACTACGGGCAGATAAACATCGCAATACCCGTTTAGACAATTATTTATTAATTAAACTACTAAATAGAAATATCATAAATATAATAAATATAATAGGTGTATCATTTTCACACACAAAATTTCATTCATAGAAAAAGTCTCTTGAGATTATTTACCTGTGAATTTCCTACACATATGAGGCATATTATAATCCATAATGAAGTGCTTTACATAGAAAGTGTATTATTTATATACATAATTCTAACATCAACTAACAATATTATACTCCGTAGTATCATACTTCACGCATACAGATACAGTCTTATTTTTTGCTGCACCTTTCTTTCATCTCCTTCAAAAGTTTTTGAGCGTTTTCAAAGAATTAAGAGAGTTTAAGAGATCATGGCGGCTTATGCAGCTCTAGTTTCTCTCATGCATGTTATACATCAGATCGAGCATCATCCTTCTCCTCCGATTTCTCTTCAAAAGCATCAAGTTCAATCTCTCACTGCAAAAGTCAACCTTTTGCAGGAATTTCTTGAGGGTTATACCTCACCTTTTGGCTACAGCGACGAAGCAGATCCGCTGGAGATGCGAATTGCAGATGCAGCTTATGCCGTTGAAGATGTGATCGAGTCCCATATTGTGGACAACATTCACCTTGCTGCAGCAAGAACTCGAGCTGATGATGATGGTGGAGAAACGAGTCGCATCGACTTCTGCAAAAGTCTGCAGAAGGTGATTGAAGATATGGGCTTGATCGTGAAAGAGGCGGCAGAGATCGTTAGCGAGAAGGCTGCAGACGAACCTCAGATGCAGAGCAACGTCGCCTCTCGTGATGGGAGGAAGATTGAGATGGTGGGGTTTGATGACGTGCTTCTTCAGCTCTTGGATATGCTCGTGGGAAGAAACCTCAATCGCCAAATCATCCCTATTACATGGATGGGCGGTATAGGTAAGACCACTCTTGCCCGAAATGCATTTGAAAGCAAAAATATTAAGGAACATTTTGATGTTTGTTTGTGGGCTACAATTTCTTAAGATTATAATATAGAACAAAGGGATAAGGTACAAATACCCCTCCTAACATTTTGATGAAAAATGAATTGCCCCTGAACTTTGTTTTGATATAAATAGGACCCTCATCTTCATTTTTAGGTACAAATACCCCTCCCAACGTTTTTACGAAAAGAAAAATAAATTGTCCCCTAAACTTTATTTTGGTAAAAAAAGGATCATCATCTTCATTTGTAGGAACAATTCACCAAACCAACTATCGGAACACTCACAGTCGTCTTCTCCGATTTCATTTATTTTTTCTTTGTACAAGCTAGCACAACGGTGGGCATGAGGACCGAGCGTCTCTCTCCACCTCCAACAACCAAACTCGTGCAAGAAGTGGTTGACGTGATGAGTTTGATGTACAATAAGGAGGCGGTGCCGATATTGGGATAGCAAAGTCACGGATGGCATCGTCGGTTCAGGAGAGAAAGGTGAGCTGATTAGGGATTTCATTTTTTAAAAATTAGGGTTCTCAAGGTTTAGGGGGCAATTTGTTAGTATGAATAAAAATGAAGATGAGAGTCATTTTTATACAAAATAAAGTTTGGGGGCAATTTGTTTTTCTCGTAAAAATGTTAAGGAGGTATTTGTACCTAAAAATGAAGATGAGGGTCCTATCTGTACCAAAATAAAGTTCAGGGGCAATTTATTTTTTCATAAAAACGTTAAGGGGTATTGGTACCTTATCCCTAGAACAAACTCTTAGAGAGGTTTTGTCTCAAGCAAAAGGGCATTCGAGTGATAAAAATGAGAATGGACCGGGAGATGAATTATACAAATATTTATGCGGTAGGCGGTATCTGGTTGTAATGGAAGACATGTGGAATATAGAGGTGTGGGAATTTTTTTTCCCAAGCCACGAAAGAAATGGGAGTCGAGTAATAGTAACAACTAGGATGTCAAATTTGGCTGCCCACTTGTCAAACTCTAGTAACAACCTATGTTACATGGACACGCCTGGATAGGTGCCGTACCCATGTCCGATACGAGTGGACACGGATCTGGGTGTGGTAGCCGTGTCCAAATCGTCGGATACGGCTGTTTCAATTTTAATTTTTGAAAGAGGCGGCTGTTGAAATTGAAAGAGAGAGAGAGAGTGAAGTACGGCTGTTTCTTTTAAGGGTTTTACAACCGACTCTTCATATTCCAAAAACTGTTTGAGTTTTTTTTTGGAAACATCAATCTTCCAAATCTTTATTAAATATATTTTATAATACTAGCAAATGTAACGTGAGTTGCACGTTTTACATTTATTTTAGCTTTAGCAAATATATATTTTTTAATTGATCTGATTTGATAGGTATAATGTGCAAAAACCATGCTGTAATTTTAAGACAATTTTAAAGAATGTGAAAAATTAAATCTACAATAGACTTGTTATTTCTTTTTATTCACATAAAATATGTGAAAATTACTCGATCAATTCTTCAAAAACTTAAAATACCAATGCCAACAATAATCAATCGAGAAAGAAATGTTTAAACTCTTCAAATGAAGCACTCAAGTTATGAAAGAGATGTACAAAATATTTCATAATTTTTTTATTTTCTCAACCTTAGCATAAAACATGACAATGCTAAATCTGTGTTATTTTTAGCAATCATCGTTCCTTAATTTAAGTCAACTAATTCTCTCTTAAATTATATTGATCAAAATCCTAATATGAGCAAAATACCTGGGTACGATCTAATTCCAAAAATAAAAATACTACTAATATCTAACAACTTTCTTGTACGGTGCAATCAAGATATTTTTAAATAAAATTTATTATGTTGTTTTTGCTTTAGAGGCAAAGACTTTGATAAAGACTTTGATAATTAGTATCTCGCCATAATTCTAATGCGTTAGATTAGATAATTTAAATTCTACCTCTACTCGTTAATTAAAATTTCACATGTTAAATCATTAAACGATACTCGCTAATTAGTATAGGATATAGTTCCACCATTGTAAAACTACTTGACATATTATTATAATAACATATTCCCTCTGTTCCTTAAAAGTATTCCATTTTTTCTTTTTTCATATATCCCCAAAGAGTACTATTATCTTTTCTTTTTTGAACACTATACCTCAACATAATTGATTTAATCTTTACTCTCTATCATTTTAACTTATTTACCATAGTACGACACGGCCTAATATTTTCCCAAAACTCGAGTCAAGAGAAAAGAAAAATACTCTTAAGGGACGGAAGAAGTATAACATATTATACTATTGTCCTTAAACTAATTGTATTGTAAGGATAGCAGACAAACAAAAAATATAATTAACCTATAATTAAACATAACATACCCAAAATCATAATATAAATAAAATTCATATATTAAAAACTAATTAACAACATCATGAAACTAAATTTATCAACAAATTTTATTATAATTAAAATTCTTAAACTTATTTTTCATTTTCAATCTGTTAAAATTGATCGAAGTCTCATATCACTGAGTGACCAAGGCATTCCCTCCCACCTTTTCTCCATAATAACGAATTGTTAATACGTATATGAGAGGAATACACATGTGTTGCATTTTAAACTTTAACTCAATTTCTAGCATCTTTAGCAATACTCACTACAGTTCGAAGAATGTTAACAGTTTTACAACTAAGTAAAACAAATCAATAATAGAATTGATCATTTAAGCAAGAATTATGTTCATCATTGTCTTCTTTTTCCCTCTATACACTACTACAAACTTACATAAAACCTAAATAACATCTTGTTGCCATGCTAACATATTACTTATGAATCTATATGGTTAATATTATTCTAAAAAAGGTTATATATAAAATTAAGTATTCTTAGTATCAGAAATGCTCCCATACCCACAGTGGGCATACTTAATGTGCCCACAATATGCCACCGACTGACGTGACAATGTCAGGTCAATAATTTTTTAACTTTTAGAATTTACTTTTTTTTAGTAGGGTTTAGTTCTTTATAGTAGAGTTTACTTTTATAAGGTATATTAATTACTCCCTCCATCCATCAAGTCTGTGCATTTATTACCGCATTCGTCTGTCTACAACCTATGTGCATAGCTATTTTTGGACGTAGACCCCACATCACTATATCAATCAAAATATCACATTATCATTCAAAACATCACTTTCTTCAACCAAAATATCACTTTATCAACCAAAAGGTGAGACCCTAAACATCACTTTATTCACCAATCATTAAAAAATTTAATAACCGTTTTGAAATATTCTATGCACATATTTAGTGGACGGAGGGAGTATAATTTTTCTTAAATATAATATCGTCACCTTATCCGGGAGCATATTAAGTATGCACGCGGTGGGTAGGGGAGCATCATTCTTTTTAGTACAAAATAAAAAGTAATTGAATTAATATGTTGTAATTTCATACACTTCATACTGTGGGCTTAATAAACGCAGAGTGATACAATTTGATAGATTATTCGGGTGAATTTAAATGAATTGAGCCCCTCATATGCCTTCATCTCTACAAAAATTTTCTAATCCAAAACATTTAGTTGTGTGAAAATAGTACGATCTCAATAAGAAGAAGAACAACAAAGCGTAATTTTACTTTTTATAGTATATATTTATTGACTTTGTTAGAAGGTTAATCATATTAGAATTTGGGTAAAATAATAAAAAAAACCTAAAATTAATCAAGCAATGTTATTTATCAATTTTTGTTATCGGTATGCTTTTCTTAAGATACGAATTAATATAAAATTAATTAGATGATTAAATTATGTATTACATGATTACATTTTAATTAATTTATTTTTTTATCAAGAAAAAAATAACATAAAGGGCAACCTTACAATTTATTAAAATCATTACTAATATTGCTAAAATCGAATATGGGAGTTTCAAGAACCAAATAATATTGCACTAAAATCGATTTCAACTCATCAATACGAGTTACGCTCTTGCAAAAGTAGTACCCAAAAGAAGAAAAAAAAAATGAAGAAAAGAGATATCACACAATAATACATCGAGAACCATATATAGTACTGAAAATGAAAAAAATAAAAAATTAAAAAAAGTGAATCCTTACCAATAATTTTGGGAAGAAAGAGTGGCTTACCCTATCCAACTGAATTTTTAGAGAATTATCATATAATACTGTATATTTTGTGTATGCTTCAATGTATTATATTTTAACAAGATCAATGCAAATCTATATATACCATAAATATATTGTATATTTCGTAGATCAATGCAAATATATTATTTTAATAAGATCAATTCAAATCTATATATACCATAAATATATTGTGTATTTCGTGTATGCTTCAATGCATACATGTAAAATCAATGCTAATCTTCTATCTATACCAAAAATAATTTATAATATATTAGATTATATTATTACACTTAATTTAAAATATATTATGAGGATATTTTAGGCGATGTACATTTTGCCACAAGACACTTTTTTTATATAGGTATAGATATTAAATTCTTAACCTAGTATCTTTAACTCTTTATATAATATCTTATACATATCAGTATATTACATACGCATATACACTGCAAAGCCTCGCCTCAAAGCAGATAACTTCTTTTTTATTTTGATTTATTATGGAATATTAAAATATTATTAGTAATTTTAAATTTTAACACACACACACACACACACACACACACATATATATATATATATATATATATATATATATATATATATATATATATATATATATATATGACGTATCCCCGTATCGTGTCCAAAGTTCAGATAGTGTCCGCGTGTCCAAAAAATTTAGAAAAAGAATATCTGACACTCAGATCCGCACCCGTGTCGGATATGTAACTTAGGTAACAACATTTGCATTAGTTTCTTAAACGAGGTTCATAGTTGGACTTTGTTCTCCAAAACTGTGTTTGGAGATGAAGAAAATTTTCTTGATCATCAACTCCAACTTAGAGAAATAGGAAAGAAAATTGTGGGAAAGTGCAAGGGACTTCCTTTGTCCATTGTTGTGATCGGGGGTCTTTTGGCAAGATCCGAGCGCACGCAAAGGTATTGGGAGCACTGGCGACTCCAGCATGGTACATTGGGGTACAATTGTACCCCCAAAAAAAAATTATTTTACTAGTATTATACATATATATATATACATATGTGTGCATTTATTTATTTTAAATAATTAGATTAAATTTTAAAATATTATTAATGTTAATAAATAGACATGTGAGTTATCCTAGTATTTTTGCTCATCAAGTTGGTGTTGATTCTTTCCGTTGCTACTGCAAGTGTCGAGAAAATATTTTCTAGAATAACTTATGTCTAAAACAAGTTGCGAAATAACATAAAAAATCAATTTTTAAATGGTTGTTTGGTCAATTTCACTAAGGGAGATTTGTTTTCCTACGAGTTTCTGATGATGATATTGCCAATCGCTTTTAAGTAATGAAGCATCGTTGAAATTTAAATTAGGTATATTTGTAATTTTACTATTTTTGTTGGTATTATTGTAAGATGGTACTATTAATGTTATATAATTATTTCTCGCACCCCCGAATTATGAATCCTGGAGTCGCCACTGATTGGGAGTACATAGAGAAGAACTTGAGTTCAACAGTGATTTTAGATAATGAAGAATATTGCTTGAGAATATTAAAATTGAGTTATAACCATTTGCCTGCGTATCTGAAGCCTTGTTTTCTGTACATGGGAGTGTTTGATGAAGATAGTGAAATCAAAGTGTCAACACTCATCAAACTATGGGTTTCAGAAGGGTTTGTTAAGCCAAAAAAGAAGAAAAGTTTGGAAACAGTTGCCAGAGAGTACTTGCAGGAGCTAGTTGACAGAAATCTCCTTCTCGCTCTATCTGATGATGAGTTGGCGGATCGTGAGTTGGGGTGGATTGGGATGACAAAGTTGTGCAAAATGCATGATTTAGTAAGAGATGTATCTTTGAGAGAGGCCAAGAAATATGGATTCTACTACGTGTATAAGGAATATGGATTCTACTATGTGTATAAGGAAGAACATATCCTAGTAGCCATCGCCATCGTCGCATTGTTATTCCCGGTAAGACTATTAGAGATGTTCATGGCCCACCAATAATGTTGGGATCATTGCCAAATCTTCGTTCTTATATATGTCATGATCATCGTGTAGGGATATTTCTTGAGAAGCTCGTAATAAGAGGTGGTTTGTTCAGAATTGGCGAGTGGGGAATAATTGAAGGCCAATTCCCCAGACTCAAGAGGCTGGAATTGGTGGGTTGCAGTGGTCTGAAAAACTGGATAGTGTCGGAGGCCTCCCATTTCCCGCTTCTTCAAAATATTATTCTTGTGGGCCTTAGTAAACTGGAAGAGATCCCTTCAGAAATTGGAGAAATAGCAACGCTCAAATCAATTGAGGTGCGTAATTGTAGTAAATCTGCAGTGTTATCGGCTAAAAGGATAGTTGAAGAACAAGAAGATTTATATGGCGAGGAACAACTATCCTTTCGTGTTCGAGTTGTGCATTGGGATAAAGCATTGCAGAGCTTGGCAACTCCCAACTTTCAAGTGGAGCTTCCACCTTTGGTACTCGCTTGGGATAAAGCAGTGTAGAGGTTTATAATTATTTCTTGACATTTAATTTTACTTTTATTAGTTATATTAGGGTTGCTAAATTAAAAACTAGTGTATATAATTTTCAGAAACTTCAATTTTTAATCATAAATTGTCTATTATGATTCATTATATTATAGTTTCTTTTTATACTTATAAAAAACCAATATAAAACTAATAATAGAAATCAAAGATTATCTACAAGCTACTACTTTCATCCCATATACTTAGTCTATTTATTCGGAGAATGAGTGTAGGAGAATTAGGAGAAGAATTACATGAATATTTATTCGGTATGAGGTATCTGGTAGTACTGGATGACATCAGGCCCGGCCCTGAGGGTAGGCAAGGGGGGCAAGGGCCTAGGTCCCATCGAAAAATGGGGCCCAATTTTTTTTACTAGTAGTAATATATTAGTATATGTAAAAAAATATATATATATTTCAGCCCAAATAATTTATTGTTAAGAGTCCTCCCTCACTCATTCCAAAAGGCCCACAATTACAAATCAACTTAATTTTATAAAAAATGTTTACACGTCATGTTCTTTAGATTGTGTATTTATTTCGAATTCTATTTCTTTGTATCTATTTGGTACTTAATTTTATTTATTTTATATCTATTTTGTATAATTGTATTGTATAATTTGTAGCTCATAACTAAATCCCATCAGCCTGTGATGATATCCGATATCCCAAAATAGTGTAACAATGGTGTTCCAAAATATAATTTCTACTAGTTTTATATTGTTTTTTAAAAAATAAAAAAATACTATAATTTAGTAAATCATAATACACATTTATAAGAAAAAATTATTATTTTTTTAAATTATATACTTTAGTTTTGAATTTATCAACTATAACATACTAATAAAGGTGAAATTAAATGCTAAAAAATAAATATAAACCCTAATGGCATGGGTGAACCCTTAAAATAATCATAAAATTAAACTAAATCATTATAAAATAAATTTATTGAAGAAAATGAACAAAATTAATAGAAATTGAATTTTAGAACACCACTGGGATACCATTTTGGGGATAGAGGATCTCAAGTCCATCAACCTGGACTAATGGTGTGGTATACCTTCGCCACTCCATATAACTTGGACCTAAAATTGTGAGACTGTTAGATTTTGGGTTAAAATTGATTGGATCGCATCGTGCGGTAGACTGCAAATAATTCTTTGTCTAACTAAATATTGTAAATTCTTTCTCGAATTTTTTAAATATTTTTTTATATAAGAAGGGCCCATATATTTGATTTTGCCTAGGGCGCCGGCCCTAAATGACATATGGAGTATAGAGGCGTGGGATAAGATGAGATCTTTCTTTCCAGATAGTAATAAAAGTAGAATAATAGTAACAACTAGGATGTCAAGCTTGGCTGCCCACTTGACAAACTCTAGTAATAGCCTTTGCATGAGTTTTTTAAACGAGGTTGATAGTTGGACTTTGTTCTCCTATACTGTAGTTGGGGAAGGGAGCGTTCTTGATCTTGAACTCGAACTTAGAGAAATGGGAGAGAAAATTGTGGGGAAGTGCAAGGGACTTCCTTTGTCCATTGTTGTGATTGGGGGTCTTTTGGCAAAATCCGAGCGTAAACTAGAATTCTGGGAGTACATAGAGGGGAACTTGAGTTCAATAGTGAACTTGGAGAATGAAGAGTATTGCTTGAGAGTATTGAAGTTGAGTTATAACCATTTACCTACTCATTTAAAGCCGTGTTTTTTGTACATGGGAATGTTTGATGAAGATAGTGATATCGAAATCTCAACAATCATCAAACTATGGGTTTCGGAAGGATTTATTAAACCATCAAAAAAGAAGAAAAACTTGGAACTAGTAGCAAGAGAGTACTTAGAGGAGCTAGTTGACAGAAATCAGGGTTGTAGCTTACGAATTTGTGCGACATACTCGTTGGCAATTGGATGATATTGAGTTGGCGTCAATTGGGATGACAAATTTCTGCAGAGTGCATGATTTAGTAAGAGATCTATCTTTGAGAGAGGCTCAAAAACAAAGATTTTATTATGTGCATAGTAAACATAATCCTCCTCAAGACATGAGTAGCCATCGATGTTCTTCGGTTTTGCATGACGACCCTTCCCCAAAGTCTCGTTCTTATGTATGCCGTGATCCTTATGCCGATGAATTCCCAGATTCTAGATTGTTGAGGGCACAACATACAACTTACCGTGGATATGGTTCTACATTCAATAAGTATGAACAGAAAGATGTGTTTGGATTGATGAACTCGCGGTTGCTTGCCATAGGTGTGATGTCGAATATTGGTAACATGCTTCATTCTTCAATCAGTAGGCTTTGGAGTCTGCACACGCTACTTGTTAACGGTGAGGCTGATCTTGAAGGACCAGTTGAATTTTGGAATATGCATCAACTCAAGCATGTTGAGTTCACACGCGGAAGATTGCATCTCCAACTTCCTCCGAATAATGATGTTGTTATCCTGGAGAATCTGCACACGCTCGTGGGAATGAATGATTTCCATATGAATGAACTTGAAAGCTTCCGCTGCTCCATCAAGTTCCATCGGATTTGTAATGTGAATCTGCAAACAATTTGCTTCCCACAATCTCTCAAGCAAATAATTCTCATAGACAAATGTTTTCCTAATAAAGATTGAGTTGGAAGACGTGTTGCAAAAGATCGGTAGGCTACCATTTCGCGAGGAACTCGGTGTACAATATTGCTTCTTCAGAAGCCACAACTGGGAAACAAGTGAAGGCCAATTCCCCAGGCTGAGGAAACTAGAATTGGACTCTTGTGGAAGTCTAGAAAACTGGACAGTGTCGGAGAGCTCCCACTTTCCACGTCTCGAGAAGCTTATTCTTGACAGCCTGGATGTACTGGAAGAGATCCCTTCAACAATCGGAGAAATAGCAACGCTCAAACTAATTAGGTTGCGTGCTTGCAGTAAATCGATAGTGTTATCGGCTAAAAAGATAGTAGAAGAGCAAGAGGACTTGCATGGAGAGGAACAACTATCCTTCAGTGTTCTAGTTGTCCGTATCGATAGTGATACAAAACTAGCAGTGGGGAGCTGGGCAAGTCCCAACTTTGAAGTCAAGCCTCACTTATTTTAAGTCCTTTCTCTTCTTTTACTAGTGGAGCATTCTCTCTTTCGGTCACTTGGGATTGTCTGTTTCCATTTTAGTGTCTCATATCGACATTTCTAGTAATTTTATATAGTTTTTTTAATATTTTTATTTTTATGTATTGTAACTAACTCTACAGCATGGCAAGTCCCAATTTTGAAGTAAAGTAAAACGCTTAATAATCTGATTTTCAAATCTTGTTCTTCTTATATTGCTTCAAGAAACAAACTGTTTACTTTGATGCTGAAGTGAAATGTATTTGAGATATTCGGAAGTGAACAGAAAATTCTATTTGAACCCACGAGTGGCACAATTCTCATCAGGACTGAGTTTTGAATAGAAGTGCCAGTGTCAGCATCAACTAATATTCTTTAATACAAAAAAAAAACAACATAATTGATTCATCATCTCAATTCTAATAAATTACATGTAATGAAAAGGCGAGTAAACCATAGTTTGCCACACAGTTGCATCCCACACCATAAGGGAAAATCAAAGCCAAAGCAGTGATCAATTGTAAACCATATACTTGGGTGTAGCACTGAATTTCTGATACCCCTTGATGACTTTGTTCACAGCATCCAGGAAATCTTTTTCTGTGACCGTCTTTCTTCTTGCACGAATCGCATACATTCCAGCTTCTGTGCACACACTTCGTATGTCGGCTCCTGAGTTTAGCGAGAGAAAATCAATTAATTAGCAAACAATGGCTAATACCGAGTGGGTAAGCATACCAAAGCCATAAACTTCATCAAATTTTGTATAGCAACGTAATATTGGAAAGATAAGTTTTAACAGTTACCGGTAGAATTTGGGCAGAGACGAGCAAGAAGCTCAAATCGGACGTCCCTCTCACAGTTCATTGTGCGGGTGTGAATCTTGAAAATCTGAGTCCTGCTCTCAAGATCTGGCAATCCAAACTCAACCTTACGGTCTAGTCGTCCAGGACGTAGAAGAGCTGGATCGAGGGTATCAGGTCTGCGTAGAAACAACTAGCTTATTAAAGAAGCCTAACCGATGTAAGCTCAAATACCAAAAGCAAGCACAAGATGATCAAACACAAATGACTTAGCAAAGATTCAGTCAATAATACGTTTCGAGAGATAATCGTAAGAAAATGATCAGCTTCAGCTTTGAAATGCATAAGACCTACAACTTGTTCTAATTCATCAAATGAAACGGGGGACATAATATGCATAACAGTCTTATAATTTTGAAAGGTGTGCTTGCATTCTCAAATGCGAAAAGTAATGCCTACTGTAAGAACGATACACAATAAGGCAAAAGAGACCACCAACCTGTTGGTTGCCATAAGAACTTTAATGTTTCCACGAGCATCAAAACCATCAAGCTGATTCACTATCTCAAGCATAGTGCGCTGGACCTCATTATCGCCACCAACTCCATCATCAAATCTAGCACCTCCAATAGCATCTACTTCATCAAAAAATACAATGCAAGCTTTCTTGGAGCGAGCCATCTGCAGAGAGGAATGTATAAAAGACACATTATGCAAATTCCGAGTTGAAAAGATAACTTGTAAGTTGTAAGGAAAATAATGAAGAGTGAGGGTGTGGAACCTGGAATAGTTCTCGGACCATCCGAGCTCCCTCACCAACATACTTCTGGACAAGCTCACTGCCAATAACACGGATGAAGCATGCATCGGTTCGATTAGCAACTGCTCTTGCTAGGAGAGTTTTGCCAGTTCCAGGAGGACCATAACATAGAACACCCTTTGGAGGGTCGATTCCCAACTTTACGAATTTCTCAGGGTGAAGCATAGGCAGCTCAACCACCTAAGGGTAACCATTATTATTTGCAAATCTCGTTAATTTTCCACTTGAAGTAAGTACTGACCTATCATTATAGGCATGCAGAAAATGAAATTCCAGCATGATTTATTCACTAACCTCTCTCATCTTTTCAATCTGCTCCTTGCATCCTCCAACATCATTATAGGTGACATCTGGCTTCTCCTCTACAGTCATCATTGTAACACTTGGATCAATTTTGGGAGGCAGAGGAATCTGAATCTGATATTTATTCCTGTCCACACTGCAAGTAAACAGGTGCTTAACTTCACATCGCCACAGCAATATTGAAAATTAAAAAAATAAACATCAGCAATGAAAATCTTGGGCCTACACTTCTACTCTAGAGAGAGAGAGAGAGAGAGAGATAAGAAGACAGTTCATCTTCAAAACGAACTTATCAATAACAAGTACCAACTGCAATTTGGTTACTAAATACATTGTAAATCGAAAGCCACCTCGCAGCTTTAACATGCAATATGTCACTGAAACAATGAGCAAGATGACAAGAGAAGATGATTCCGTACCAAATTACAGGAATTCACATAGTACAGAATGTTTAGAGTCTATCAATGGTTCTTGAGTTCCTATTGATTTACACATTCCTTGGTGTACGTTAATAATATCACACAAACAATCCAGCTCAGGGAAGAATAAACCATGCAAAACCCAACTAAGCAATGCATCTAGGCATTTTAGGACCAAGATTTACAAATTGAAGAAAAACATATATCCTATGGTAATGGCACAAGGAAAATAAAGGTGGACAAGCTCACCCAACACGCATCCCTTCTTCAATATCAGTAGGTGAAACTTTGTCACCGAGTCCCACGACAAACTGCAGCAAGAGGATCAACCAATACAACACAATAAAATTAGAAAAATATTTACATAATTGCTCATCAAGTACAGGTACAAGATATAATAGTTGAGTGGCGGCATATGGTAATAGGACCTATCTACTTTTACTTTCCTAGAATGAACAATAAGAAACTTTAACTGAGGCCGAGGCAAGTAACATACCTTGGCAATCTGCTTGACATTTATGACATACTTGGCATCCTCTGTGTTCGGATTAATAATTTTTGTGCAACGTGCAACCTATTCACAGAAACATATAAGATCTCATAACATGATAATACAGATGGGTGGATAATAGACTCAAATATCTAGGAAGTGATACCTGTAGTGGTTGTTCCTCCTGCATCATTTGCTTATCTGAAACAAGATCCCACTGACTGGGCGCAGCTAGACCCGTATCCGATTCCTTTATACCTATTATCAATTGAAAACTGAATATTAGCATCAAAATGATATCTTAACTAGACACGTAACCGATAGGGACAATGCTGAGTTAATTTTCATACCACATAGATCGTTGATCTTCTTTGCCATCTCCTTGATTTCCTTCTCAGCTTCTTTATGCTGTTCGAGTAAGGTCCCAAACCCTTCAAAATACAAAAACCTTCAACACCCAGCACACACCATGCCATATTTACCATATAAACATCAACTACATATACCACTACTCCTTACTGGTCAAAAAATAATCTTGAACCCAAAGCCAAACACAAAACCCCATAAAGGTCGCCAGTTTAAATTGAAACATGACAAAGATTATTCCCTAGTTGAGCTGAAAAATAGCAAATATCTCAATTTAGCATGTATCAGCTCATCCAAGTTGAGAACTAAAATCACCTGCAGCAGCAATACTCAACCCAACGCCCACCCCACCCCCCAAAGAAGTACATCAATGCCATCTAAACTACTCCAAACCGAACCTACAGTTTATTCCAATCATAAATTTATTGAATTCCGGAAGAAAAAAAAAAAAAAAACAAAACAAAATGAATCTAACTTCCACTATAAAGTCCACCAGCCAGATCCTAATTGCCTCAAACAAAGCAGAGCTACGAAGTTAAATCATCCTCGTCACAAAACAAAAATTGAACACCGAGGTTCAGCTCCACATACAGATACTAGGGTTCATGAACAAATTGAAACAAAAAAGAAATCAACTTACATAGGTTTTGAGGAGGGCGATATCGTCTTCATCGAGAGGCTTAGGGTTCTTCTCGTCCTTGATCTCATCCTCTGCATCGTGCGCCATTATCTCTGATTTCTAATTTAAAAAAATTCCCTCTTCGGAAATGGTTCGATTTGTGAGGGGAAAACTTGTCTTGGAGAAGAAGCAGAAGTGATAAATTCTGAGACGAAGTAGAAAACAAGTTATTTATATTCTTGAACTTTCAAAGCACGTGGCTTATTGGGCTGCTTTGTGAATATGTTATTGGGCCTAATTAAACTTTAATTAGCCCAATATAATTTCGCCATTTCTTGAAAAATGGACCTATTTTACAATCTATATAAGAGCATGTGGTTTTTTAATTTAATTTAGAAACCATTGTCAAGAGCTCTATTTATAATTTTTCACTCACAAGGGTGCATCAATCCAATACACTAAGATTTGCAACCTCTTTCATGAAAAAGACAACGAATCACAATTCAATTGGTAAAGCCGTTTCCCTTTTAATTAAAAGGTCAGGAGTTCGATCAGCTCGGAAAGGAAAATCAAGAACCGTTATTGATTCTGCTTTAAAAATGAAAAGAAATTCAAATCGACTAGTAAATACAGAACAAAT
>CM038116.1:847563-885742 GCA_001642375.2 Mentha longifolia
CATGCAATGCATGGATGGAACAGTACCCAGTAGTTCCAACTGTTCCATGCATGCATTGCATGGAACAACTGGAACTATTACACCCAGTTGTTCCAATTGTTCCAACTACCCATGTGCTGGAACTTTACCTTATTTAAGTTTAATGCGTTGCATGGAACAACTGAACTATTACACCCAGTTGTTCCAATTGTTCCAACTACCCATGTGCTGGAACTTTGCCTTATTTAATGTATTTAATGCGTTGCATGGAACAACTGGAACTATTACACCCAGTTGTTCCAATTGTTCCAACTACCCATGTGCTGGAACTTTGCCTTATTTAATGTATTTAATGCGTTGCATGCAGATTCGGCCTAAAAACATATTGCTTGCCCATGGAGGGGAATGGTCTGAAAAAGATAGCACTTACATTGGCTTTGAAAGGGAGTTGATGCCTATACCACCTGTTGGCCCCATAGGATACACAGATTTGTTAAGTAGGATTCAGGCACGCATGATGAAGCCGAAAAGTAAGTACTTGTATCAAGTAGTTGCATTGGTGAAGTCCGCGATGGGTGATACCGTTAGAATGAAGATTCTAGATGATTTTGATCTAACGTATGTTCTGGATGAGTTGGAAGCACCTGTATTATACATTTCTACAACCCCGATAAATGAAGAATTATTAGAGGCTGTGAATGACCATGCAGGAAGGCTGAATAATGACATAAATCTGGTGACTAATGCTTCTGGGGCTAGGAAAACAAAATTGGGTCGGGATTTGGATAGGAATTTGGATACGACTTTGAATAGGGATTCAGATACGAATTTGAATATGGATTTGGGAGAAGAGAGAGAGCGGAATATTGACACGGGTGTCGATTGGAATGAAGATTGGGGTTTACATGATACGGATTTGGATGGGGTCGGTGATCATGATCCCTTCGCGACATCTGGAGACCGTGCAGATAATGATGATGTAGAGAGCCTTGAAAATATACCCATCGGCACCCTTCGGCGTAATGTGACCTCAGTGGGTAGTAGGAATGATGTATTCGAGGGAGATCACGAGTATGTTGGGCAGTGGATCATCCCCGGTGCATCGTTTCATATGAAACAGCCTAAGCAAGAGACAATTTAGGTAATGAAGGCATCGGCGACGATACACTTTGTAAAGGTGCTATATTTGAAAGCAAGAAGAAATTGGTCACTGTGTTGGGGTTATATCATCTGCTAATCACGTATCATTTGATACGCCGCGTTCCTGTAAAAAACGATATGGTGCTTATTGCAAAAACAAGAAAGATAATTGTTCTTTCGTTTGTACAGCACTAGCATTGGGTTCCGCATGGGAAATACAAGAATGGGCACCGCACACGTGTAAAAAAGATTTGAGATTTCATTCCGAACCAACCATATGCGCTAAAGTTTTAGGTGCATATTTTGTTCCAAATTTGATGACAAAAGGTGTTGTTTTAAGGCCGAGTGGATATCCAAGCGATGGTGAGAACGGAAATTTGGGGCTAAAATAGAATATCAAACTGCTTTGAATGCCAGAAATCATGCACTTACAATGGTGTACGGCGAGTCACACGAGTCATTCCAAATGCTTCCGAAGTACCTGTGGATGATAGAGTACACAAATCCAGGATCTGTTACTGAATTGAAAGTCGATGAGGCTGACGGGAGTTTCAAGTACTGTTTCATGGCTCTCGGTGCATGTGTTAGGGGATTCAATGCGTGTCGTCCTGTCATTGTAGTTGACGGTACACACCTGAAAGGGAAATACAAAGGCGTATTGTTGGTGGCTGTTACAAAGGATGCAAACGAGCAGGTCTTTCCATTAGCATTCGGGTTGGGGGACAAAGAGACTGACGAGTCATGGACTTGGTTCTTTCAACAGCTCCGACGTGCCTTCGGCTGTCCGGATAAGATGATGATCGTTTCAGACCAACACGCTAGCATCAAGAATACAATGGATGTTGTCTACCCCTGCGTAGCCCATGGGCTTTGTGTTTACCACCTGCAAAAAAATATCAAGTTTTGGGGAGATCATGCCATTGCGTTCTTCCAATCAGCTGTACACGCCTACCGAGAACGTGACTATAACCTTGCAATGACAAATCTTAAATCTCATGCTCCAGCTGCATATAACAAGGTACTGTGTGTTGATCCGAGACAATGGGCTCGTTCTAAATCTCCTGTGCCCCATTACCTACTTTCAACATCTAATGCTGCTGAGTGCTTCAATGGTTGTCTTCGATGGGCTAGAACTTTGCCAGTTTGTACTCTCTTCGAGTGTATCCGCTCTCTCATCGGGCAGTGGTTTGTAGAACGGCGTGCTCTAGCTACCAGCTGAACTCACGAGTTAACTGATTTTGGACAGTTGAAATTGGGCAGGGCAGCTGAGTTGGGTTCGACTATGAGCGTTGAAGCAATTTCTCCAACAAAGTTCAACGTATCAGCAGCGATGAAGCATCACGTAGTGGATCTTGACAAGAAGCAATGCACTTGTCTTATATTCGATATCAACTTCATCCCTTGCTCTCATGCTTCAGCAGCCTTACGGTAACCATGTCATGTTTGAAATGTGGTCACTGTTTTTCATGCAAGTCTTTCTCGGTTTAGGGCTATAATTTAGGATCCAGTTGGATCTATTTGCTGCAATATAGTTCCAACTGTTCCAATTGTTCCAGCACTAACATCTTAAGTGGTTTCTCTGTTGCAGTCACACGAAGCAGTCGCCAATCCCATACGTATCTCGTTATTACTCCACTGACGCACTCCGTGAAAACTATGCGGGTGAGGTGATGCCAATTCCGATGCCCGAAGATTGGAACCTACCCGCTGCGGTTGAATCGTGGGTCGTTGGAGCTCCGAAAAATCCTAAACAAGCCGGTCGACCGTGTGTCAGCAGGATAAGGCCCGTGTCCGAATCATCATCTCGAAGCAGAGGCACCCCTCGATGTACTCGTTGTTCGCAGTTCGGACATTATCAGAGTACTTGTGTTGTTCCAATATCCATTCCGTCTGCCGGAGAGGTTTCTTCATCGGGTATGAAACGCTGCAAGCCGAAGACATGCGGCATTTGTCATGCTACTGGCCATACCCGATTGACATGCATTCATAGGGTTCCGCCGCCATAGAGGAACCAATCAAGCGTTATCGGCTTGTAATCTAATTTGAGTGTATCGGAACTATTTATTACTTTAGATCCAACTGTACCAATTGTATTGGTAATTAACATTTCATATTTCAATTAATTAGATTGTTTTCAATGTGCTTTAACCGTCATTAATTGGAAGGCTTCAAGAATAATACTCATTGTATGCTTTGTCAAATCAAGCATCTTCTCTCAGAAAAAAGGATTTTGTTTTTATTTTTTTGGTTGAAGATTCCCTTGACCAAGCATGCTTGCTTTGAGAAGAATCACAGTCTTTGAATGGTCAAAAGATTCCCTCAAATAATGCATACGCATCATCTCCAATATTTCTAAGTGTTATAAGTCCCTCTTAGTGGTTGCCTTTTTTCCATGTATTTCTTAGCTATATTTCGCTCACTTTTCAAATGGATTTCTCCAACCTCCCATCTCAAAGACAATACTTCTACAATATCCCATGGAACAAGACTCTTGATAGACAGTTCATTGCGTGTCTTATCTCACTAATGGAGAAATACCCCGACCTCAAATATGATCATGCGCCGGCAGATGCCTTATTGGCGGCGAAAGTCATTCTCTTGAACAACAATCCCAGTCTAAGCCTCGATTGGGAGGATCTCTACTGCCGTTTCGGTCTCCTACGAGACCGCTATCAAACCTTCAAGTGGGTTCTTGCATATGAAGGGTCCGACTGGGATAGAGAGATTAATCGTGTATTCACTAGCGATGATAAATGGAATGCGATGTTCATGGTAAATACTCAATAATTTGTTAACCTCCATTTACCTATTCATTTATTTATACGTTAATTTGTTTGCAGGAGAAACCAATGGCTAAAGCATACTACAGCCAAGGCGAGCCACTTTATGACGACATGATGATCCTTTTCACACTCGACGACGTCAAGAATGAAGAACTTTCGCATAAAGTGATTAACTTGGATGAAAGTGAAGCTTCGGATGATGTGTCCGTTGAAGTAACATCTCCACCCTTGAACTCCCGATGCCGTAGACTTTTTGAGGGCCCATCGAACCCACCTTCATTCCCCGCAATGAACTTCGGCCCAAGAAAGCCACGCTATATGGAAAGCCAAAAAAGTCGAACAGCCAAAAAAGTCGAACAGCCAAGGTCAAAGCTCCACGGCATCTACATCGCCACTGATGTGGTGGAAACCGTGACGGGAACACTCTTGGGGGATGCTTCAGCCGTTGGTTATTAGTTATCACTTGGGTCACTTGGTTGTATTAGTCATCATTTCGCTCACTTGGTTATTAGTTATGACTTGGTTGTATTAGGTATCACTTGGTTCACTAGCAAGTCCATCTCTTTAGTCTTAAGTGTTTTATTGCCTACTTGGATCACTTGGATCTATTAGTAGAAGTAGATCCAAATGTCCCAGCATCGCACTTGGATCACTTGGATCTATTAGTAGAAACAGATCTAGTTGTACCATTCCGCACTTGGATCACTTGGTTCTATTAGAAGAAATAGATCCAAATGTCCCAGCATCGCACTTGGATCACTTGGATCTATTAGCAGAAATAGATCTAATTGTTCCATTCTGCACTTGGATCCCTTGGTTCTATTAGAAGAGATAGATCCAAATGTCCCAGCATCGCACTCGGAACTCTTGGATCTATTAGAATAAATTGATCCAAGTGTTCCAGCAGCCCACACAAAAGATATTGACTGAATCTTAATTATCAGGCGAAATATATCAAAGAGAAGACATAATATTATGAATGCTTCTGAGAGACCCTACTAATCGAACCCTAACAAGCATGATTGTTTACGATTTCCCATCCCACCCACACATGCACAAATGGAGACTACAACAAAATATGCAGTTTTTTCTGCAAGCCACCCCCTGGCTAAAAACACAACATGCTTCAGAAAATAGAATAAAAATTGTTTGTTTCTTTCACTAAACACCGACCCATTACGCTCTGAATTAAGCCCTTTGATCAAACGATAGGACACACTGTGCTCCCGTCCGTACTGAATTTGAAGATTGACTCTGCAATGTGATTGCGATAATTTTGAATATCATCCATGGTCATCTTCTTATCAGCCACCCCCTTAAGTCGATTTTCGGCATATAATAACGCTAGTGGCCCGCAACTTGCGCTGTCACTTTGTTTGATCTTGTTGACTTTAGGAATATGATGCTCCCATTGCGAGTAGATGGGCATGACTTCTTCAAGCCTTCTCTCGTAAAAGTTCATATACTTCAACACTTGTGGGACAATACGCGCTACCGGCTCGAATGCGACTGATCTAATTTGAAGGTGGTGGGCTTCGAATTTATGCTGGTTCGAGTCCCAAATCTCCAACGTGCACTGCGTCAGGTCTAGAATACACGTAGCCCAATGCTTGTTGAAGCAACACACCATGATAACCTATTCTAACAATATTTCAATGAATGTTAGAACACGTGGAACAGTGTTGGAAAGCAGTTCCAATAGTACCAACTTCAGTGCAAAATATTTACCTTATTTGCATCTTCCCAACTTTCCAGGGCCCCCCACTTGGGCAACCGTCCATCCACAAACTTAGATAGCCTCTTAAGGTCTGCCTCCTTCACTTCTTCCTCCTCATCAAACCTGACGGATCCCGTGCGATCTTTCTCGATGTCAGTCCAAACCTCCAATATAGCTTGCTGAAAGTCGACAGCAGCTTGTGCATAAATAGAAAAATCTCACGTGAACTTAAGTAAAGTGAACATGAAATTAGTAAAATTTACATAGAAAGTGGATCCCGTGATCCATATCCCCTTCTTCACTTTATGAATTCCGGCTAGGCTCGGGTCCGTGGCTAGGATAGACAAGTATGGATCCACATGCTCATTCTCCAATTGATATCCTAGGTTCTTGATATCAAGGAAATACTCTTTGCCCACTGGATACGGCAAGCCCACATTTCTCCTGAAATTGAAATGACTAAAGAATTAACTGAACAGAACAATGGAACAACATCTACACATCGGAACTACATGTACACATCATGAAATATGGTTCACTTACTCCTCTCCACCAGTCCCCCTTAAGAAGCGTTGGAAGTTTGTGGCCCTCACATCGTTTGGTAAGAAGGGGCTCCTTAATGATGCTGTAGGTTTTCTTTTCCTCCCTGCTCCTGCTCGACTGTATGTCACTACCGGCCCTTTGCCTTTTCTCTGTCTTGCCTCCTCTTCCAATTGTGTTTGAAGTGTTCTCACTGATTCTTGTGATGTCAGCTCGGGTCGGGTTACGATGGCAAGGGGAGTTGAGCATGGTTGCTCATCATTCAGAAGCTCGTCATTAAAAACTTCCTTTTGAAATGACCGTATCTCAGCCAGCTCCTTTTCCATTTGGGAAGAGCTGAGGTGCTCTTGAATCGTTTGGCCGGCATCCTATAAAGTTTTAAAGATCAGAGTCATCCAACGGATGAAAAATCTATTAGTTGGAAAACATGGAACAATTGGAACAACTGGAACAATCGGAACAGTTTGAAGAGTTGTTCCAACTGTTCCGCACACTTAAAAAATTGCTCGGAAAAAAATAAAGTATTTATACCAATCCAGCAGTTTCACCGTCTCCTTCAGCCTTCTTTTCTCCCTCCCCATCCTCGGCATCTCCTTCAGCCTCCTGTTGTCCCACCCCTTCATCAGCATGGGGTGTACCATGGCCCTCTCCTTCAGCCTCCTCATCGGCTACATAAGTGCCATCATCGAACCCACCTTCATTTTCCTCCCAAATTACCTCATCTTCTTCCTCAGCTTGGTTTTCTCCAACCTCGTGATGGTCATTTTCTTCTTCAATGTTCTCTTCTCCTTCACCTTCATTCTCATTCTGCGTTCTGGTCGACATGCGTGGTGCTCTACAAACATCATTGTGGTAGTTTTGGTCACGGTCGGGAAAAAGGATCGCCGTCATCTTGCTCACAACAAGATCAGCTACTTTCTCTGCAAAAACACTGCTGCCCTCGAGCTCCTCCCTTGCTTTTTTTGCGGCCTTACTGGCAATCTGGGAAACCAGTTTCCTCTTCCTGCTAAGTGTCAGAGTGTATGGGGCTTCGTCTTCTTCGGCAACACCGGTGCCTGCGCATTGACCTCGCCTTTCACCAGCTGCACTCGACTCCGGAGGCATATCGGCCCTCCGCATCGGTGGTATTTGTGGAAGTGCTCTTCCTGCTGCTGCTCTTCTCCTTGCCGTCGAGGCTCTCTCCAATTGAGAAGTGTAGATCAGAGAGAATGGCGTCCCTTCAGCCTCTACGGACGTCACATAACTGCGCTGTACCTCCTTGTCATCAGGCTCCAACCGCGAAACAATCTTCAACATAAATTTTGAATGCATCAGTAAAGATTATTTACACGAAAAGGGAAACAACCAAAAAAACAAATAAGTTATAACATAGCCTGGAAGAGTTGTAACTGTATACCAAAAAAGATCCAAATGTTCCAGATATTCAGACAGATAAATGATCAACTAATATATTTATTTTCCTGGAACAGTTGTAACCATATACCAAAATAGATCCAACTGTTCCAAGTGTTAGCATGAAACAGTTGGATCTATATACAAAAATAGATCTAACCATATACCAAAATAGCCTGGAACAGTTGGATCTATATAAAAAAATAGGTCCAAATGTTCCAAGCAAAGAACACGCTAATAGGTGAGGGTTCTCACATGTGTGATCTCGATATCCAGATAAGTTAAGCCTCTATTGTAGGTATAGCATAGGCCACGGGGACGACAATTCCTTCTCACCCTTGCACCAAAACTTTTTCCCAAATCTGGGAAGGCCTCATATATCCAGCCCTAATTCACAGAAAAATACAAACATTTAAGAATCCATTTATGCAACTAAAAAGGTATTACAATGAAATGATTAATACAAGCCACATACCAGGAAAGCTAGAGTGTTGCCAGTCAAGTGATAAGACTTGGAAGGAATATGCTTTTTCACAGATCGAATTGAATTCACCAAAAGCTGGTAAGAAATGCTGCCCCAAGGGAACTTAGCCCATCCTTTCTTGTCCTCGACCAAGACCCATACCCAGTCGGGTATCTTGGAGGATGCTGCGTCCATTCCCATGATAATGTGTGCCACAATAAGAATCTGAGAGAGCTTCACGCAATCCCCAGCATCAAGACCTTCCTAGTTCTCGCCAACCATGTACCAAAACCACAAATTATTTGGTGAGATAGGGTTGTTTTGGAAACACCGGGTGTAGAGAGAGTTCTCCGGTATCTCGTGCCGTGCAAACGGATCAAAATTGGTGGGCCCAAATCGGAGACCAGTGATGAACGCAAACTCCATTCGTCCGAATTTAACTACCTCACCATTTACCCTGAAGAATATCGCAGTAGGGTCAGGGTCTGGGGCCCCTATTGCTTCCCGGCTGACTAGATGGTGGATGCACTTCCCATATTTCGATATTACAGTTGGGTATCTCATAAAATGTTTGAACACACTTTTGCTCATTGCTGCTTCAGCATCTGCTCCGAATTCCTCCAGCCTGCCCTGAATGACAGATATGATATCCTCCTTGCCAGTGAGTAACAATTTGTAATTTTCTTCATCTTGCATGTGCTTTCGGGGTTCATCCCAATTAACCTTCAAAAAATAAGCACCAGATGTTAGTAAAATAGAGTGTACTATACTATAAACATGTCTGATGGAACTATTTCGCTTAATAGATCCTTCTGTTCCAAGTGTGCCAACAGAATGCACATGGACTACTTGGAACAGATAGAACGACTTTCATAAATAGTTCCCATTGTTCCTGACCATCACATGGAACATGTGGAACTGTTTATGAAACAGTTGAAACTGAACCAAAGAATTGAGATTCCAGCAACCCTAAACTGCCAAAATAAACCAGCGCCGTTTGTAATACCACCCAAAAAACCACCAAAAAACAAGAGAATAAAGAAAAACAAAGGATTTGCATTGTTGCAGATGTTCACCACAAAAAGTTGGAATCGAAGCCAGCAATTTAACAAAGAGAGCAACAATGAAGAACCAAAATCTTAAACATATTCCTCCCAATACAACAAAAATTACAGTAGATTAACAAAACTCAGTTGCATGTTGAAATTTTTACAGAAAAAATATAAGAAGAAATCCTAAAATCAAGTAATATACCACCAAGAATCTACAATAAGCTTAAAAATCCATAATAACCATACCAACAGTAATATTCGTCAGAAAAATCCACAACATTCATCAAAACTCACAACTTTTAAAGAAATCGAGCATAAAAAACAAGAACCACACAGAAAATACATAAACCCACCAATATTCTTCAAAATCCACCGATTAAAACCGTACCTCGACTTGGTTTTCAGGATTTGAAGTCGACGCAGAGGCCATTGCTGGTAGCGGATGTAAGGGTTGGGCTTTTCGGTGGATCCTTGGCGTCGTCGCGGCGGAACGTCGGCGGCTAGGGCTTCAAAATCCGTGCACAGAATGTCGCCGGCTAGGGCTGCAAGTTTCGATCTTCAGAGAATGGGAGTCGGAGAGAGAGAGAGAGAGCGGTTGAGGGTTTGGAATCGAAATGAGGAAGTTGGAGAGTCTTCTTGCAGTTTTGATTACACGAAAAGGCGCGCCGATTGGGCAAAATTCAACCATTTTCGTATTTGAATTATTGAGGGCAATTTCGTCCGAAAATACAAAAAGTGGGTATAACTTATGCAACTTAAGTTGGTGGGTATAATTTTTGTTGGCTAAGTGTAAATGGGTATTTCAAATAATGGCCCTAATTAATATATATATATATATATATATATATATTTAAAATTCATGTTATGAAAAATTCCAAATTATAAAAGATGAATATGTATAATATACAATTTAAAAAAAGTATTAATCACGTGGTTAAGAAAATAAAATTATAGTCAAATAACAAATAATCCGTACATACAAAGTGACATGTGTACTGTGGAATGAAAACGAGTCTAATGCACGGATTATAAATTTAGAAGAAAAAAATATGTTTGGATAGGAAAAAAGTTTAAGAATAGTAAAAGAGAAAAAACAATTAAATAAAACTTATATGATGTATATCTAATAAATATAATTTTAATTTTTCATACATACCGGTTCGGTCTGGTTAACCATCGGTTTTTTATCATAAAAATCAAAAACCGAACCGTTAACAAGGTTTTTTCAAATTCAAAGACTATACCGTAATCACCGGTCCGGTTAACCACATTTCAGTCCGGTTTCGGTTCGGTTTGGCGGGTGGTTCGGTTTTTCGGTTTTTTATGCTCACCCCTAGTTTTCAGTTCATGTAAACTTCATCTCAATATATTAAAATTTTATCGTGTATTTTAAAATAAAATGCTCCGGTGCAATGGCATATGTATTTCGAAGTAAATATTACTACTACCTCCATCCCATTATATTAGAGCTAATTTGACTTGCACAGAAACCATTGAATGAGAGGATATGTGGCTATAATTAATTCTAAGGAGAGAGAGTTAGGAAAGAACTCTAATATAATGGGACGGACCAAAATGGAAATAAGTTCTAATATAACAGGATGAAGGTAGTACTGTATAAGAATTTACTGTGTTGTGTTTTAACAAATTATAAAGCTACAAAATTTAATAAATTAGTTAAAGTCTATCTATAATTCTGTTTATAACCAATCAATCATGTTTACTGCGTTTGACTGATTTAGTAAATCTTTATATTTATGCTACAATTTTATAAATTAATATCAAAACCATTTGATGATATCCAAACCCATGAAGTGATATGAAAAGATAATCATAATTCATTAATAGTAACCCTAATAGCTACCATGGAAACTCATATCACACATAAGTTATATCAGCAGCCACTGCATGTGTTCTCAACATGAACACTTCTAGCATTGATTGAATAATGTAAAGACTCTGATGCATGCGAAATGACAAGATCATTCGATGGAGGAATGATCGGCTTGTAATTATAACACGAAAGTTGGGAGTGGCTAGATCATTCGATACTCCACATATCATCCATTATAACCAAATAAATATTTGTGTAATTCTTTTCCGAATTCATTCACACTCCCTCTCCTTCGAGATGAAACTTCTCAAAAAGTGCAGAAGTCACAGCTAATTCTGCATCATTGGTTTTGATTGTTCATCGGAGAAGAAGATCGTCGGTGGTGACCCGTTTTTAAATGGGCTATTATATTACTTTCCTTTCTAGGCCCATTTGTTTTCAGCCCGGCCCAAATTATCAGCTTATATAATTAATGTGTGTGGATCTTGACATATGTCTCGTAATTTTCTTGCATTTTTTTTCTTGCGTTCGTTTGGTACATGTGAAATGGAATATAATCAAGTCAAGTAAATGAATAATAATTATAATAGTTAATTTTATTGAGTGTTTGGTTCAATGATGGAATGAGTCACTCGTAAGGGGATTCCATTTTTACTTGTTTCCCCTCCATCTTGAGGGATAACAATATAATGGATTGAGTTACCTCAAGTACGAAAAATGTATAACTTATTACTCAAATCAAACAAAAAGTAATGATATCAATTAATTATTTCTCTTTCCCTAAAAAAAATATATGAATCAAACATGGGCCTGATATATGTGGCCACTCCCCAATGTTACGACATGAGGTCGATATTTCATTTATTTTTTCCACTTAATAAATTACTCCCTCAATTTCTTTTTTAATTGTCTCAGCCGTCAAATTTACATACCAAAAAAATGTGTAAATTTACATTTTAACCTCATTTGTTATTTTCTTTTTATGAACATCAACTTATATATAACATTAATTATAGGGGAACAGTTGGAAATGTAGCTATTATGTAATCAAATTTCGAAATGAAACACTTAAAAACAAACAACAAAAATAGTAAATATGACACTTAAAAAAAACGGAGGGAGTAAATTGTATTTGCAACAGACTTTAAGAGGATTGCTCTATTATTAAATTTTGAATAACAAAATCACGTATAGTGCAACATGAGAGCAATAAGAATATAAACATTTTTCAACATAAACTCCTAATCCATAATATTAATCATACAAAGATTGTAACGGAAAAAAAGAAATGAGAATATAAGTTGAAAGGACATGCATGAGAATTGATGGAGGAATGAAGGATCAGAGTGCAGAAACAAGAAAGTTGGGAGAGGCCAAATAGTGCATGGCTTGTGCTTGTTCGTAGCTTTTGCATATAACTATAACATTAAGGTCTAGGTCCTCTCCATGTAAATCCTCTTGTTCCTCTATTATCCTTTTAGCTGATAGCACCGCCGATTCACTACAACAAATTAGCCCGATTGATTTCAGCGTTGGTATATCTCCGATTTCCGGTGGAATCTCCTCCAATGTTTCAAAATCCCAGAGAGTGAGTTGTTCAAGGAGCGGAAAGCAGGATGAGCTATCTGGCATTATCCACTTCTCTAGACCACCGCGCTTCGACAATTCTAGATAAGTAGCACGGCCGAATGTAAGAGACTTTAGGCTCGGAAACTGGCCTTCAAATGTTTCCCACTTGCCTGTTCTGAAGAAGCCGCCTGTGAACGTGAGAGTATGGAGGAGGGGCAACGAGCCTATCTTTGGCAATATGTGTTCGAGATCCACACCATTCAAGGCATAGATGCTCAAGTTCTTGAGAGACCGGGGGAAGCTGATCTCCTTAAGATACTCGTCTATTCCCATGACGGTTAAACTTTTCAGTTTGCTCAGGCAATGGAGATAGCTGAGACAGTTCACTCTCTCAATCACATGTCCATTGCACCTTATTTCAAATTTCTTGATATTCGGAATTCGTCTAGCCACCTCTTCGTTCAAATCGAAATTGTTGACTACTCTGAGAGTTTGCAGATTCTCCAGGATAACAATATCACTATCATTCTCACTGCTTGGAAGATCCGGGAGATGCAATCCTCCATATGCGAACTCGACATGCTTAAGCTGATGCATTCGCCAAATTTCTTTCGGTGCCATGAGTTCATTCCTACTATAGATAACTAGAGTATGCAGATTCCAGAGCAGATTGATTGAAGAAGGGACTTGAGACGTGGCAGAAGTATGAAAAGATAGGTATCGCGAGTTCACCAATCGAAACACATCTTCCAGGGCGTAAAAATAGAATTTTTTCCTGTCTCGAAAAAAATCACCACATGTGTCCAGCGTCCTCAACAATCTAAAATCTAGCAATTGTTCAGTTCTCGGATAGCAAACATAAGAACGAGCATGCGGCATAGATTCCGAGGCACCAACAACTTCCTCATCTGAAGTGGTTCTGGGATTAACAATGCGGCGTGCACTACTCATGTCTCGAGGACTATCTTCTTTTAAATCATAACAAAACCGCTGTTTTTGAGCTTCTTTCAAAGATAAGTCTCTTAGTAAATCATGAATCTTGCAGTACTTTATCTTCCCCAGTGACCCCAACTCATCATCCATAATGAGATTTCTTTCCACTAGCTCCTTCAAGTACTCTTTGCCAATTGTTTCCAAACTCTTGTTGTTTTTCGGTTTAAGAAATCCTTCAGAAATCCATAGCTTGATGAGTTGCGAGGCCACAATCAAACGATCTTCCTCAAACACTCCCATATACAGAAAACAAGGCTTTAGATATGCAGGCAGATGGTTATAACTCAACCTCAATATTCTCAAGCAATAACCTTCATTCTCTGAGTTCACTATTGAGCTCAAGTTTTTCTCTATGTACTCCCAATACCCTTGTGTGTGTTCGGATTTCGCCAAAAGACCCCCAATTACAATAATTGCCAAAGGAAGTCCCTTACAATTTTTCACAATTAGCTTTCCAACCCCCTCGAGTTCAAAAGGAAAGCATTCTTCCCCAAATACAGTTTTGGAGAACAAATTCCAACTGCTAACTTCGTCTAAAATCTCATATCGAGGAGGCTATTGGAGTCGGTTAAGTACACAACCAAGTTTGACAGCCTAGTGGTTACTATAATCCGACTCCCATTATTGTTATCAGGAAAGAAAATATTCATCTTATCCCACACATCAACACCCCACATATCATCCATTACAACCAGGTACCTCCTTCCAAATAAATATTTGTATAATTCTTCTCCCAATTCATTCACACTCTTCTCACCACTCGAATGCCCTCTCCCTTGAGATAGAACTTCTCTAAGAGTTTGTTCTATATTATAATCTTGAGAAATTGTAGCCCACAAACAAACATCAAAATGTTCCTTAATAAATTTGCTTTCAAATGAATTTCGGGCGAGAGTGGTCTTACCTATACCACCCATCCCTGTAATAGGGATGATTTGGCGATTGAGGTTTCTTCCCACGAGCATATCCAAGAGCTGAAGTCGCTCGTCATCAAACCCCACTATCTCACTCTTCCTCCCACCATGAGACGCGACGTGGCTCTGCATCTGAGGTTTGTCTGCAGCCTTCTCGCTAACGATCTCTGGCACCTCCTTCACGATCAAGCCCATATCTTCAATCACTTTCTGCAGATTTTTGCAGAAGTCGATGCTACTCGTTTAATCACCATCATCATGAGTTGTTGATGCTGCAAAAAGGTGAATAGTGTCCACAATATGGGACTCGATCACATCTTCAACGGCATAAGCTGCATCTGCGATTCGCATCTCCAGCGGATCTGCTTCGTCGCTGTAGCCAAAAGGTGAGGTATAACCCTCAAGAAATCCTGCAAAAGGTTGACTTTTGCAGTGAGAGATTCAACTTGGTGCTTTTGAAGAGAAATCGGAGGAGAAGGATGATGCTCGATCTGATGTATAACATGCATGAGAGAAACCAAAGCTGCATAAGCCGCCATGATCTCTTAAACTCTCTTAATTCTTTGAAAACGCTCAAAAAACTTTGAAGGAGATGAAAGAAAAGTGCAGCAAAAAAACTGAGACTGAATCTGTATGCGTGAAGTATGATACTACGTAGTATAATATTGTTTCTTGATGTTAGAATTATGTATATAAAATAATACAGGCTGTTTAACATTTTCGTTTACTTTTTTCTATGTAAACACTTCATTATGGATTATAATATGCCTCATATCTTTAGGAAATTTACAGGTAAATAATCTCAAGAGACTTTTTCTATAAATGGAATTTTGTTTGTGAAAACTTCGAGCAGACTATCAATATGAATTGTTAATGCAGGCCGACACTAATATCAATTAATTAGAACTGTAAAAGTTTTTTATAAAAAAATCTAAAATTAAAAGTTTAGAATTTCAAATATTATTGCAATGTTACACACATAGAAAAATAATAATAATAAAATAATAAACATTTTTTCCCGCACTCTTAGAAAGAGGCAGAAAAATTCAACGTCGGCCATGTGTCATGCAGTTTCCTAGGATTCTAGATGTCTCTTGCCCCGGCTACTTCTCTCACATCTTCTCATTCTATAATACATTCAACCAATATTCTCTCACTAATTGATGAAGAAAAAGAAATGCTGCGAATAACGAGCATAAAGAGCGCCGGAGCAGCCGCGTTCCGCTGCCACGAGCGGCGGTGGATGGTCGGCAAAGCAGCCAATCGCGCCGCCGTGCATGGCACTAAGCTCCCGGTGCCTAATGCCATTCCGGTGAGATGTTGATATAATCTAGTTTTAGAATTTTTGCCATTTTAATTAACTTATTGAATTTCATGATGGTGGAAAAAATAATCAATTCTTTGAAATTTCTTTTTTTCTTCTTTTCTTTTTCCTGCATAAAAGAAAAAGACAAAAGAATATGTTTAGAAATTTGGAGCTACGATTCAAAATCCTCTATTGCGTTTTCATGTCGTATTCTTCTGTTGTACCTTTAACTACTCGATGATTATGGAAATGTTTTAAGTACAATAAAAAATACAACATGAAAATGCCAAAAGTCATTTACATTGCATGCGTCCATACTATTGATAGTAAGTATTTTATGCAGATCAAGGAAGTGAAAATGGAGATGCAAAAAGCAATAGAAGTGAGGGAAAGAAAGAGGAAGGAGATAGAAGATAGAGTTGATTCCAAGCTCAAGAAATGGCCCCTGCTCTACTTCGATCAAATGGTGTGCTCCAAGTAACTAATATACAAGAATGTGTGGCATTTCTTGTCTATGAATAATATTCATGCTTAGCCATGTTTGGTTCAAGTTTTTTTTGGTATGGAAAGGGAATCAAGTAATTGATTACATTACATTTTGTTTGGTTTGAGTAATAGGTTATCAATTTCCCTTACTTGGGGGTAACTCAATCCATTATATTGTTACCCCTCAAGAAGGAGGGAAAACAAGGAGAAAGAGGACATATCATAAGTGACTATCTTTCTACTATTGAACCAAACACTTAATAAAAGTAATCATTATTATTATCATTCATTACTTGACTTGATTTCATTCCCTTTCCGTTACCCAGTTTGAACCAAACGAGCACTTAGTATGTAACGAAATTTTTGAAATTAACAATAATTAAATTTTGCATAGTGAATCAAATATGTCTGTGTTCTACCCTATTTAATTTTGTAAATGTCAGGATATCTTTATATAACATCAAAATTGTAGAGGGCATGGATCAAATTCATGTCTTTTATAATAAAAATAAGTAAAAATTGGATGGTTCTTGGACATCAAAATTTGGATATAGTATAAGCTAGTATTGAACACTCTATATATATACTTCCTAGCGATATGGATGGATGACAGATACTCTGCATGAATTCTAAAAATGCTACAACTAACCTAGGATGCCTCTTCTTCTTCCTCTTCCTCTTCTTGAGGTTTGCTAATCTTTAGAGAAATGACATGAATATCACCTACAAATACCATGCTTGTTGAAGGTGCAAATTTGAAGAAAAAATCACAAAAAAAACATACGCATGAGAAAAGGAAATGAAGGATCATCCGCGTATAGAAACACGAAAGTTGGGAGTGGCCAAATACTGCTGGGCTTGTGCTTGTTCCTCGCTTTCGCATTCGACTTCAATGTGAAAGTCTATTTCCTCTCCATATAAATCCTCTCGTTCCTCTATTATCCTTTTAGCTAATAGCACCGCCGATTCACTACATAACACTAAAACAATTGATTTCAGCGTTGGTATTTCTTCGATTTCTGGTGGAATCTCCTCCAATATTTCAAAATCCTCGAGACGGAGTTTCTCAAGGACCGGAAAGCAGGATGAGCTATCAGGCACCGTCCAATTCTTGATCAAGAGCAGCACGGCCGAATGTGAGTGACTTGAGGCTTGGAAACTGGCCTTGAACTGTTTCCCACTTGCGTTCTCTGAAGAAGCCGCTTGTGAAGCTGAGAATTTGGAGAAAAGGTAACAATCCTATCTTTGGCAATATGTGTTCGAGATCAACGTTATCCGAGGACCAGTTGAACAAGTTCATGAGGGAGCCGGGGAAGATCATCTCCTTAAAATACTTGTGTCTTCCATCGTCTTTGATGATGAAGCATTGTAAACTTTCCAGTTTGCTCAGGCATTGGAGATAGCTGAGACAGTTCACTCTCTCAGTAACCTCTCCCTCGTAGTCTATTTCCAATTTCTTGATATTGGGAATTCTCCTAGCCACCTCTTCATTCAATCGAAATTGTTCACTCTTTTGAGAGTCTGCAGTTTCTCCAGTATAACAATATCACTCTCACTGCTTGGAAGATCCGGGAGACGCAAACCTCCATATTCGAATATGACATGCCTAAGCTGATGCATTCGCCAAATTTCTACCGGTGCCACGAGTTCATTCTCACTAATGATAACTAGAGTATGGAGATTCCAGAGCAGAGTGGCGGAGCAGCCGCGTTCCGCTGCCATGGGCGGCAAAGCAGCCAATCGTGCCGCCGTGCATGGCACTAAGCTCCCGGTGCCTAACGCCATTCCGGTGAGATGTTGATATAATCTAGTTCGCCATTTTAATTAACTTTTGAATTTCGTGATGGTTAGATGGGTTCTCAATATAGATAGAAAAAATAATGAAAATTCTCAATTCCTTGAATCTCTCTCTCTCTCCTTTTTTTTTTTTCCAAAATTTTTTCAGCCATAAAAGGAATTATGTTTAGAAATTTCGAGCTTCCTTTATTGCATGTCCTTGCATGTTCGTATTGTATCTTCTGTTGTATTGTCACACACTCGACATGTGTAAAAACATTTCTAAAAATCTGACTTTGAAAATATTTTTAACACATGTTGAAATACTGACAGTACGTTCAATACAAAATATAACACGAAAATGTCATTGTCATTGACATTGCATGTGTTCATACTATTGATTGTAAAAGGTATTTTATGCAGATTAAGGAAGTGAAAATGGAGATCCAAAAAGCTATAGAAGTGAGGGAAAGAAAGAGGAAGGAGATAGAAGATAGAGTTGATTCCAAGCTCAAGAAATGGCCCCTGCTCTACTTTGATCAGATGGTGTGCTCCAAGTACCGAATATATGAGAATGTGTGGCATTTCTTGTCTATAAATAATATCCATGCCTTTATATAAATGTCAGGATATCTTTATATAACATCAAGATTCATGGCTTTTATAATAAAAATAAGTAAAATTTGAATGGTTCTTGGACATCAAAACCTGGATATAAGCTAGTATTGAACACTCTATACTTCCTAGCAATATGGATGGATTATAGATACTATGCATGAACTCTAAAAATGCTAGTACTAACCTAGGCTGCTTCTTCTTCCTCTTCCTCTTCTTCTTCGACTTCAACGAGCCTCCCACGGACCCATTTCTTGATCACCTTCGCCTCTTTCTTCGCTTCTTCGACTTTCTCTGAACAGAGCTCCAGCCGGTTCACTGCCGGATTTTGCGTACGAACTGAGATCCCATTAGGGTTTGGTTTATGGTCGACATAATGTTTTGTCGAATCAGAACCGTTCATCATGTTATCCAACACTGATGAAACAAAGCCATTAGGCCCGGTTTCTTCTGTTTCGAGAGGGTAAGGACTGGAGCCGTTGCCATTGATGAAATCTGCAAAAATGAACTCGTCAAAACTGAAGCTATCGTTTTTGTCTTGAAGATCGGCTGAGATGCTGTGGACTCCATTTACTTTCTTTGGCTTCATGAGTTCCGGAATTTGCTCGTTCTTGAGATTCGGGTCTCGTTCTGATAGATCATTTCCATCATCATCTTCAATGGACATTGCATCTTCGACGAATATGTTTGCATCTTCGATTTCTATGGATTCAATGAGCTTGTGTGCTTCTGCAATCAGCATTCTGCTTTCCATGAGAGAAGCGTGGGCGAGAGGGCTCGTCTTAGCAGCTACTTCGAGTGCCTTTGCAGCCTTCTCGGCATCTGCAATTAGCAACCTGCATATAATTCATCCCATGATGAACATTCAAGAAATTAGTGTTGGAGAAACTCATCTATGCCTACACTATCATATTTTAACTTTGTGGGTATTCTTTCACTAAAGAACATGGGAACTATTCACCATTAACAAAGATAACACCAATGCAATCGGATATAGATTTATTTTCCCTTATCCCCTTCTTGTTTAATGCAGCAATCAAATTGAAGCAATCAACTAATGAATAAGAACTTACTTCGCCTTAGTGACAGCTTCAGTTTTGGGGTCGCCAACAGCAGCTCTCTGGGCTCGAATGTTCTTCAACATCTCCAATTTGGTGCTTGCTAATGGATCCTTGTACAACGGTGCTCGGCTTCTCTTTGATCTAATTTGTTGATTTTGGCTCTTCGTCTTCCGCTTTGCAACATCACCGTCCTCATCCTTCTCCTTAAGACCTTTATTTCGACTCTGTCCATCCCCAGCAGGCTTTCTCTTAGGCTTCCATTCCGCCCCTTCTGGAATGCCATGATATTTAGCTAGACCGGAGTAAACTCGAGTTCTGTATTCCTAATTATACCAAAAAAGGGAAATATAAGGCTTAGATGCTAGTTTAGGCTATGCAGCGATAGAAGGGGGCAGAGATCTTACTGGATCTGCCCATTTTGCAGCAATGGCTTCTGAGATCTTCCTCTTCTGCTCTTCAGATTTAGGTGCTCTCTTGCTTCCCTTCAGTCTAGGCATACTTTTCCTTTTTTCAACGCTCTGCAACCATTGCTGTTGAAGCTGTTTATCCAAGATCTTGTACGAGTCCCATTGCAAACTTTCCTCACCTTGAAGACCTTTTCTAGCGGTCTCTGCAATTAGATTTTGCCACTCGTAGTAGCAAGTATCCTGAAGCATCAATTTCTCTCGCCGTTTCTCCCATCCAAGTCGAACACCCACCCCAATTTTCAACCTCGTCTCTTCACTGCACGGATGTGAAAAAACAGAGAGAAGACAGCATGTAGTGAAACCATTTGATGATTTCCAAACCAATGAAGTGATACGAAAAGATATCATAATTCATTAATAGTAACCCTAATAGCTACCATGGAAACTCATATCACACATAAGTTATATCAGCAGCCACTGCATGTGTTCTCAACATGAACACTTCTAGAATTGATCTTCACAACCCAAATGATAACGAATAAAAGAAGTGGTTAAAATACCCAAACGAAAGAAAATATATAAAGGAAGGCAACCTACCTTTGAGCATGCCCTAGGTTAATCAGCTTGGCTTTGACCTGCATTGTCATAATCATTAGTACATCCACATGACCTCAAACACCAAATATCTACCAGCTGGTATTGCTACATGCAATCGACCGGTGACTTAATGATGGAATATTAGAACTGGTACATGGAATAGCAAAAAACTAGTTGAACATAACAATGAAAGGAAGGCAAATGCACACCAGAAAGTAATTATGGATAGTGATCAATAATTAGATACTCTCTGCATATAGTGCCAAAAGATCGGTGTATAGCCAACAATTGAACAAATACAAATCTAATGGATTATCATATGATGATTATCCTATTTTCTTGTTCTTATTTTGGTGTTATCAATTTATCATAGAACTATCTCAGTTTCTTACATGACATCACCTTAGGATTTTGCATTGCCAGCCGCGTTCTTTCTTTTATCCGCTTCAAAGTCTCTGCACATAAACGATGCATTTAAAACATAGCAAGATTCAAATGAACCAATTAGATATTCAATTAACATTTCAGATACTCAATATATAGAGCATTGCATCACCTGGGCTGTGCCTTTTGCCTTTGTTCCAAGGCGTATTCCCTTTATTCGCTTTGGAAATCCTCATCCGTCTCAACCTCTCCCTCTCCTCCACATCTGTAGAGTCTTCACTTGAAGATTTTTGCGGTTCAAAATCAGTGGAATTCGATCTCACCGAATCAACATCCATCATCAAAACATTTTGAAGCCTCTTCACCCCTCCACTTTTGCAAGGTACACTCGCGATTTCGAGTGTACCAATGGCGTTTATCATCAGCCTACCTCGCCATACCCGAGCTCTCCCCAATGTAAAATCGCCACCCACTTCTCCGGTGCAAAAATTCCTCCCTGAAAATGTGGATGCCAACACCACTCTCCTATCATTTCCGATTACAATTCTCTTACGAAGACCGATTTCGGACCTAAATGCTATTATATTGTTGAGGAAACAAGAGCAAGGTTGTGAAATAGCAATATCTGCAACACAAGAATAAACATTTCAGAGCTTCACCTCAAAATTTCCACATTCCCACCTCCAACAACGTCTTAAATACATTCAGACATTTACACAAACAGTTACACAACTCAAAACCATACAAATTCAGCTAAAAGACTACTCATATCACAATTCAATAGAAAAAATCCAAAAAATGCAACAGTATTCAAATTCAAACAAAAATGCACAAAACCCATATAAATTAGAGATAATCAATTGGGTTTTTTTCGGATTAATTTACCTAATAAAGGCATGGGGAGCTCATTAAGTCGGAAATCCGACGCTCACTGTTCAGGTACAACTCAAAATCGCCGCCGTTCGGTGGAATTCCATGCAATACTTCGAAATTGATTCAAGCAAAGTGCAATCAGATTCAAAAGTGCAAAAAAAGGGTTCTTGAATTAACAGAGAAGGAATTGAAATGTGATAGAACGGAGCGAAGCGAGAGCCACAGAGTGTCTTTGTATGGGGAGACCGGCGATGGATAATGATAATAATATCTTTCTTTTTTTTACTTATTTTCTGTTCTCTTTTCTTGGGTTGGTTTGATATTTTCTACCTAGTCGAGGCCCAATTTGTAAAATACAAAAACTTTAGGAGCTACTTAATAAATTCCCAAATTAACCCAAGAAAATAACATAAGCAATTGAACTTTTAGTCTAATCCAAAAGAAATTGGGCCTTGGTGCTCCTAAAATATATAACAAAATAGACTTAAGTCTTATTTAGTGGTTCCAATTTTGGGCCTAATGAATATTTGGGCCTAGATATATCGAAAAATAAACTACATAGTACTCCCTCTGTCTCATAGCATTAGCTACGTTTGTTTTATTGACTTTTTCACTCGTAGTATCTCGTAAAAAAAAAAGAAAACTTTAAAATTATATTTTGAAACACGTACTAGGATTCGGTGGAAACGCGTGTCGAAAAAATTAATAAAGCAAACATAGCTAATGTCATGGAACGGAGGGAGTATTTATTAACTATTGTTTTTTAATTTTCTTAAAATACTCAACTAAAGTCACAATTTTTATGTCGAACAAAAATAAATTATATTTCAACCCATTATTTAAATTACCATCACTATCTTAGTCCGGCCCCATTTAATTTGTTTGTTGAATATATACTTTCTTTGTTCATGATCTTTAAAGACAATTGATTTTTTAGCTGGTGTTAGAACTTTGAGGGTGTTTGGCTAAACTTATTTGAAATAGCTTTAAGCACTAACAGCTTATAAGCTGTAAATATAAGTTGGGGTGAGAGAACTTATTTCTAATGAGCTTATCAGCTCTATAGCTTATTTTTGAAACTTATAAGCTACTTAAAGAACTTATTTTACCAAACACATTTTCAAAACTTAAAGCTCTTAAATAGCTTATAAGCTACTTAAAGTAGCTTATAAGTTTAGCCAAACACCCCCTTTGTAACTAACGGTTTTAAATGGACTTTCAGAGTTTAGTTTTTTTTATAAGATACTATGGCACTTGAAGTACCTTATGAAAAAAATTAAACTCCGAAAATAAATTTTAAAACTGTTTATTACAAAACCCCAAAATCAACTAGAAAATTAACTGTATATAAAGATCGTGTACAGAGGTAGTACATAGAGTATAAATATTTAAACGTGTCAAATGAAGAGGGTACGGTCAATTGATTATGTCCCAAGTATAGTCAAATTGACTATAGTCGTCGCATTATTCTTGAAAAGGAGCACTAAGGGAAAAACGTGTTTCCACGACAACACCATTTACTCTATAATCGTGTCTTCCACGTTCCACTCTTCGAAGCACGAAATTCCAGTCTCCCACCGTCGAAATGGAATCATCTAGCTCATAATTAGATTTTAATTTCATATATAGATTATTTTTTTTTCGTGATTATGCATTTTCTTAAGAATATTTTGTTTCTCTTTTACCACAAATCATCGAATAAGAACCAATTTTACTTTTACAAATATTAACACATATAACTAAAACTCATTAAGATAAGGGGTGAGATTACCATCATTTTCTCAAAATGTTATTGTCATTAATTTTTAATTATTACTCCAACTATAAATTAAATAGTAATCTCACGATGTAAAACCTAATGATCTTTTTAAAACAAAAGGTGGGCTTATTGCCGACACTGCTACCAAAAGTTGAAATAAATTTTTATTCTCTATAGAAAAAAGAAATAAATAAAATAATTACATCGATGCCAAATCCATGATAACTCTAGGCGTAAAAAAAGGGGAATGCTATGATTTTCCCCCAACTCCCACACACTAAAATATGTCATAATTAATCCTCTTAAAAACTATGGCTTAAGATTTAATCATTACATATTATGGGCTACTTATCCTTCTTTCCACGATATTTACTTTATTCAACTAAAGTGACGGCAGTGTAATACTTCCGTTTACGATAAACGGGCTCTAACAGTTTTCTAGATAATTTTGGGGGCTTTATAATAATGAATTTTAAAGTGAATTTTTAAAATTTGTTATGATAAAATAAAAAATATGACGGAAAATTTTGGGATTTGTTTATTATGGATGAATGTAGTAATATTTTGTAATTCAAGGTATAATTAATAAATGTGACCTAATTATTTACACATATTTGTGTACAAGAAACAAAAACGTATTGTAACTTGGTATAAACGAAAAGAAGCCGTATGGCAAAAACAAAAGGATAATGTAATTATGATATAAGAAATCAATCTGTCTCCATAAAAATGGTAATTAAGAGAGCATGGCTATAATACATTGTAAATAATGATGAATGAAGTATTTAAATGCAAAAAAAAAGAAAAGGTATGGCAAAATTCTTACATTAAAATGAATGTGACGACTTGTACGTTTTGTTAGGTTAATTAGCTATGATGTTACAAGCCTTTGATACGAATTTATGTGTTTTAAGGGTAGGACTTCCCTAATTAAGCTATGCCAAATTTATTGAACGTATAGTATTTTGATTGAAAATTCATAATTTCTTGAATAAGCCTACGTATTTTACCTTATAATAAATTTAGAATGCATTAATTGCAATTTCTCATATAGCTAAATAAAAGAAAATGGAAATTAAGATTGAACTAAGCCATCCCCATCCCTAGCCATATTTCAAAATTTGAAAGCTGTATTTCTATTTTTATTTTGTATTATATTCATAGACACATCGTATAGTCCCATAATTAATCATAGATCTTGTCGCATGCGCCCTTTACAATTTAAATTATTTGGTTTGTAGAGTTGGGTACTTAAATGTATATTAAATTCAAAGCGTAATCAAGTAATAAACAGCAAGAATTAAAATTATATACTATAATCTAATGACAAAAACTTGTGTCAGCCGGAGGCACCGTGCGGCCGGGCCCAAAGTGTCAATCTTTATACAGAAAAGTGCCAATTTATATGAATAAAAGTGTCAATTTTTAACATAATTATTTTACGAATAAAATGACAATTTTTAAAAGTGTCAATCTTTATACAGAAAAATGTCAATCTATATGAATAAAAGTGTCATTGTTTTAGCCCGGCCGCACGGTGCCTCCGGCTGACCCAAGTGTGTCCCTAATCTAATTAGGAGGGAAAATCATTTCATATCCATCATTTTGTCCTAATATGGCTAATGGCTTAATAATTTTCAAGAATTCATATATATGCATCACTTTTGACTTTTTCGTCCATTTTTTTTCATCCCTACCTAAATTTAGGGAGCAATATTTCTTTCGGTGGGCGAAAAATAAAAATGAAACTTAATTATGGAAAGTTTGTTGACCCTAAAATCCTAAATTATGGAAAAGTGTTGAAGGAATTTTAGCAAAAGATGAAGAATAAATGATGCATGTCTTGTTTTTCCAGTCACAATAATTAAGTACTATCAATAGTATTTACTTTTATTGTTATTGTGAAGCAAGATAAAGAAGGTTGGTATAAATGAATACAACACATTATCTTAACTCATGATTTTCTTGTAAATTTATACACTATAATGACAACAGCTCAAATATATATTTTTTTTTAATATTGAAATTTGAAAAGGAGAATAATGAGTTTGTGGGAATTATTAAATTAATATATATTCGACATGCCAAGTGGAAATAAAATTGACTCCACCTCTTTACAATAAATAATATTGGGCCCATTATGACGACTCTTCATTACTCATAAGATTAACATTAATGTAATGTAAAATCTAAGCAAAAATTTTAAAGAAAAAGGTCTTCCTTTTGAGGTCAAGCCATAACAATATTGTCCTTGAATTTCTTGGAAAAAATCATGATGCTTCTTTCTTTCTCTCTCAAGGGTGAAAGCTTAAAAATACACATGTTGTTAAAACTTTAAAAAAGATTTAATATATATAAGCCATAAATCGTTTTTTTTTCTTTCTTTTTTTGGTGTTTGTGTACTAGCATTATCTATTATGCCATTGACTAATTAAAGAAAAAAATAATATTTTCATTTTCTTTATTGAATCAAACAAGGTTGCGGCTTGTTTGAAAAATATTAGCAATATGGAATATTTATTAAAATCAGTCAACATCTTGGCAAATTCAAAATTGAGTGGTTGAACAAAATAGGAGCCAAAAGAAAATGCTTGGAATTGGATCATTGTCAAAATTTGGCTAAATTAACTATCAACCAACTTCTTGATTTTTCTCCATAAAAATAATTAATCTAAATTAATGTGAAATAAATATTGCATGCGACATGATTCATTCTTTTGAAATGGAAATTTGCTCTTTTGATATGGATGGTTTTTTTTATATTTTTTCTAAACATGATTACATTTTCACCATATTTTTTCTCAATCACTCATGTCCCATTTTATTTTTTGAGTTAGGCTACTTTATATTCTAAAGTTTTTATCATATAATTCAATATCATGCATTATCAACAAGATTTTCGGAATACTTTGAGATTAGGGACGGACATAAAAAAATTACTCGATGAGGGTTGAAATTTAATTTTAATAGGAATTTAAGCCTTCATGGACATGCCGCAAATCAACCACTATTTAGAACACACTATACATAACACAACATACTATATCTATATATACTACTATTATTTTAAACATAATCATGATCAATTTATACAAAATGAAACCCAAAAAATGATCTGAAAAAAGAAAAAGAAAAAAAGAAGAAGATTATGTAAATGGTCAAAGTAAAATCAAAAGAAGTCAAAGTAGTTGCCCTTCCTCTTCATCAAAATTCTAAGCTGAAAAATCAAGAAAAAAAATAAAGTCAATTTGGAAATTGGAAGCTTCAAATTGCTGTTGGTCTCTTGCCTCCATTCAAGAAGCCGCCGTGTAGGCCTCAGTCTTCGCCGACTTCTCTCTCTCTCTCTCTAAACAATTCGCCTCACCCATTTAACCAATACATATCTTCGCCGACTTCTCTCTCCACCTCTCCACACAAATTTCGTCCCCTCCACCGTTTCAGTGTCACTGTCCGAAGCTCGTAGTCGACCAATTTCATCGTCCTCTTGTGTTCCAAAATGTTTCTTGAAACTTCTTTCCTTTTTACTTATAGAGATCATCTTCCTTCGTCAAAGGATCACATTTGATTATTGAAAATTCAAACTTCAACTTCATTTTCTCTTCCCCTTCCTCCCCCTTTCCCCCCTCGTGAGTTTTGCTTTAAAGTTTAAACCTCAAGATTATTTCTCAGTTTCAAGAATCCCAATTTTTTCTTATGCTAGAAATATTTTACTCAGCCGTTAAAGATTGCATCTTTTTATGATTCTAAAGAAACCCTTTTGAATCCCGCTTCATAACTCCCTATTATTGAGTTACTTTCACAAATAAAAAGAAAAAAAATTCAATCTTTGGTTGATTTGAGAATGGGGGATGCAAATTCGGAGAGGAACGGTAGATTCGGAGAAACGGGAGTGTTTGAGCTGACAGGGAAGATAATGGTGGTGGCCATCGTTCTCCTCTTCTTCGTAGTGGTGTTTGTATTCTGCATCCACCTCTACGCCAAGTGGTTCTGGTATCGCCGCCAAGACGAAACCACGAACACCGCCACCCGGCGGCGGCGCCGCCTCCATTTCGCGGCGGGCCACCACGAGACTCCGGTGGTCTCCGCCCTCCGCCATGGATTGGACCCTTCGGAGCTCAAGACCATACCTATAGTAGTGTATGATCCCAAAGAGTTCAAAGAGGGATTGGAATGTGCTGTGTGTTTGAGTGAAGTTTCTGAGGGTGAAAAGGCAAGACTTTTGCCTAAATGCAACCATGGATTCCATGTTGAGTGCATTGACATGTGGTTTCAATCGCATTCCACCTGCCCTTTGTGCAGAAACCCGGTGGCGAACTCGACTCAATCGTCGAATTCTGCCTCCGATCAGCCATCAGAGGCTAATCCTCCAGCTCCAAATGGGGAGAATTCTTCAAGCCCTAATGGACTTGCAATTGAGATACCTAATTTCCCTACCAATGTGTTGATTTGGGGGAATGAGACTCAAGTTAGCACCTTTGGCCCTTGTGTTGAAGAGGGCCATCAAGGAAATGCTTCTGCAGAGACTTCAAGCTCATCGTCTTCATCAATTGCTTCCACGAGCAATAGGCCGGAGGCCTTGATCGACATCCCTAGGCAGATCAGCGAGGAAGACGAGCAGAAAACTCCGGTCTCAACGAGGCTGAGGTCTCTGAAGAGGCTGTTGAGTGGGAGTAGAAGGGTTAATCCTTCTAGTCCAAGAAATGTTGATCTTGAACAAGGAACTAGAGGGGTAAGTTGATTGATGGATTTATGTGAATTGGGAATTAAATTAAAGCCTCTATTTTGGTGATTCTTGAGATGATTGAAAGGTTGAGATCGATTATTTGTTCGATGTTCTTTGATTCTTGATGGAGATGAATAGTTACTTTCTTGCAGCATAGGAATTGAGTATGCTGATTTGTTTGTATAAAAAAATTATAGGTTGGCTTCTCTGTTTGAGGGAGGAGATGTTTCCTCATCCTCTCACAGAAGAGTGTTATAGAAAATCTTGCATAGTTTTCTCAATGTAATAGCTATTATGTGTTGAAGAGCATATTCTATCTAAAATATCAGATTATTCAAGCTTGGTTCTTTGCCTATCTTTGATATCATTTTCTCTCTCTAGAATGATCCTGTGAAATCTTGACATAAAATTGAATCTTGTTGATGTATATAAGATATTTGAGAGATTGATGAAATGTGCTTTGAATTTGGATAATTTTAAAGATTATTGCAAGTGACATCTATATTTAGGTGGAATAATATAGTATAATAATAGAATTTACTCATGAATAGAAATGAGGGAAAAAGAACAGTTTCAATGTTTCTGGGGATGACATGTTGAGCCAACTGCAAGCAAACTATGTGGTCTACAAAGAAAAATGGCACTAAACAATTATCCAATTGCCGTCTCAACTTCATCCAAAACTGAGATTTAACACTTCATCCAACCAACTTTCATTAAATTCTGCCTAACCTAAAAATATTCAACAAGAAATATTAGAAATCTTCTTCTGTCTGATTCTTTGCTATGTGACCAAGTAAATAGGCCCATAACCTTGAATCTTCTCCTCATTGAGCTCTCCAAGGCACATGTATGGCACCTTCCCTTCATCCGGGCCCCCAGTTGAACCAAAAAGCCCGATCAAGGGCCCGGAGGCTGTCCTTCGCGCTCTGCTAGTTGCAACGCCACCTATGGCTCGACTGATTGGGCCCGAGACGTGGGCCCGCTTCGTCTTTGGGGTGGGAATAGTGGTGATGGATGGTTGGTTGTGTGATTTAGTTTTACTGTCAGTCTTCAACCATGAAAATAAAGACCTTTTCCATGATTTCTTGTGCTTTTTCTCCCAATTTAACTGTTTTTTCTCTTTTGTGACTGTATCTGAGTTTACTTGGATTGCATTTTTTCTGGCTTCTTTCAAGAACTGAAAAAAGCAAAGGAAAAGAAAAAAAACACTCGACTTAGAATGCAAATCATGCAATGCAGCTTGAATTTATTAATGACTTTAACTGTAAGAACTGAGAAATTGAATAATATTTGAATATATGCAAGATTTCAAGCTTCAAGAACTGAAAATTAGTGCAAAATTTGAAACTTTATTTACATGGGATGAAAAAAAATAAAAATAAAAAAACCTGTGTGAAATCTGATTGATAATCAAATTCATCCTCTGCAGATTCATTCATTTTGACCTGAAAATGAAGACAAAAAACATCAAAAACTTCAACAAAAAAAAAAAAGAAAAAAAAAAGAGAAGAAATTCTTTGCAGAGTTTCTGCATCCCAACAATTTGGTGAAAAAACACACAGAAATACACACACTGAAGCAACACTTTCGTACCTTAAGAAATGATCTTGACTATGCAGAGAAGGCAGCAAATAACATAATGGAATTATCTCTACGATGATTATATTTGTTTTTCCATTTTATAGTAAGTTTGGAAAATGTCTGAAAATGTTAAAGCCAGCTAATATTGTATTTCTCCACATGCGATTTTGGAATTTATGGCAAAGCTTTAGCAGTTAGATGGATAGTGAAAGCTACTTACTACTAACGTTTTTAAAGAAGAAAATTCACATTTTGGAGAAGATTTTATTGCAATATATATTGCTAACAGTAAAGAGAACTCAACCCCTAAACAGAACAAGCAAACAAGAGAGAGAGAGAGAGAGAGAGAGCCAACCAACATATCTTGAAGAGAAGGGAAGCAATTGCAAAATCAAAAGTGAATCAATATTATCAAAGAAGATTATTCCCCATTTAAGCAACTAAATACTGATATTTCATGCTGTATTCCAACTGTAAAAATGTGTTTCATGCTTTTTTTAAGATTCCATACTTATCCACTGAAAATTATTAGCTAAATATACCAAATGTTTCAAATGCATGTGAGCAAAAACAGAAAAAAAAATAATAATAAAATTTTGAAGAAATGTAATCAAATTTTGATTAGACATCTCATCTACAATTGAAGAAATGTTGCTTACAACATAACCCCTTTTAGTCTTCTTTATAATTTTTCATTCTCTTTTAAGTTTTGGGTACCTCCTTTTCAATATGCTGGCTAAGCACTTTAGACATGAAATCATGGAGAAATGAAGTGAAGTAGTGGTTTGGTGTGAATGAAATAATAATTGGAGTAACATAGGTCAAATGTGAATATATACTAAATTGAATTAAGAAGTTTGCTTCAAAGTTTAGTGGGGAAATGGGTGTTTAGTAAAGGAAGTGAGGGACAGCCACAACCTAATAATATTTGTCATCATAATGTTTTTATATGCTATATTTATAAACTTTTTTCACGCCGCATGTTTCGGAGGATCCCATGATATGTCTTTTTCTCTTGTTTCATCCTTTTCTTGAGAAATGAAATTTAACAAATCAAGATGTTTGATTGCATTGTAGCTCCAAATAAAACTTGATGAATTTGTGAGTTGATTGCATGTGGTATGAACATGCAGAGTTTTGACTATTATGTAAAGTGACATTGTAGGTTTGTAGAAGAAAAGTGCGCCAAAATTCATTAAGTGATTAAGTTCATACATCCATCACCATATGTAGTGTATATTTTATTAATAGAGTTGTAACATTGTTGACATAACCCGAAATCAGTTGGGCTACTTTTCAAAAGTTTAGGGCTACTACAAATACAAGCTTTTCGGACGATCCATGACCTATACCTATATTAGGTCTGCAAAATCGAGATCAGACTGAGCCGTTTGACACTTCTACTTAAAATGCAATGAAATCTAAATCTTCGATTTGTTTGTCACTACATCAGTTAAGTATCCCTGAAAAGTTATTTATAAAACTCTATATTCCAAGTCGCAAGAACTTCGATATTTGCAAATTACTCCCTCTGTCTCAACCTACTGGTTGTGACGGGGGAGTATTTGTGTGATGGGGGAGTATTTGTTAAATAGTTCATCAACTTGCCATAATAGTGAGGACAATGTTCAACACCATTATTTTTGGAGGGAAGTGGAAGCTCAAGTGGATGACAAAAGACCAGAAAAGCAGGAGAGACAAAAAGAGGATTTCATGCATTGGAATTGAAAACAAAAACCAACTAATACACTTTACAATGTGCTTAAACAGGAGTAATAGATTACTTTGAATGTCACACACACACACACACACACACACACATTATGCAGTGTCCCTGCAAGTAAAAATGAACAGACGACAAGATGCTAAATTGAGCAACTACTACAAAAAACAAAGATAGTGAAAAAGATAGTAGACATGGGCTCTCTGGCTGGGGTTCCACAGACACATGCAACTTGTGGTTCTGCAGAGATTGGATATTTTCGAGTCGAACCTTAGGTCCCATTTCATAAGATTTTTATCTTCAGACAAGGATAAGCTCGCGACTACCATATGCAGGTAGGCTCGACTGATAATGTCTCATAAACCCATCTACTCCAAAAACCACCCTAAATGGACCTCAATAATAAGGCAAGAACAGAATCAATTGATACAACAGAAACAACTAATATACAAAACTGCACTTGATTGAAACAAAATAGTGGGAGCTGATACAAATATATTTCCTTCATTTGCACGACCACTGTACAGGTCCGGTTTCAGTACATTAACACTTATAAGACGTCAAGTAATTTGGTAGATTTTGACACCATTAAAAGAAGCTAATATAACACCTAAGCACTCCCAAAATAACCCTTTTCTTGACTGTCGCATATCACAGTTGAAGCAGAGGTAGAGCCATTACTGCAGCAAAAACGAACACAAGCAACAACGACAACCAGGTAGGGAAAGTCCTTCGTCTCTGTTGGTTATTCATCTCTTTTGGGACTTCTACATTGCTTGCTTCCACCTTGGCCCCACGTTTCTTTAATGTGGGATGAGAGTTTTCATCCTTGACTGGTTCTTGTGCTGCCTGTTCCGCAGATTGCTCGCTTGCTAATTGTTGTTCGTATTTCTCTACATACTCTGGGAATAGTTTCCTAAAAGTCGGGCTGTTTTTGAACAAAGAGAATTTGAGCTCACCCATATATGCAGATGTTCATAGAAGGGATAGATATTTATCATTCAATAGCAAAAATATTGGTGATTAAGGTATCATTGCCCTAATAATGTGCTTGATAAAGTGTAAATTTAACTGATAAGTTTCAAGAACGAAATAAATGAAAGGGACGTATGGCAACCTCTAATTCATCTTGTAAAGAAAAAGAAATGATGAGCGATAAGAAGCCAATGGTCAAGTAACACTTACTTTTTACAATTGAAAGCCAGGGAAGCACTTGCAAGCCTCTTTTTCTCTTCGTCTGTACTTGAGACACTGCCAGTGGTAGGGCTATTGTCCATCTGAAACACATTGGAAGACAAGAAGCACCTGGTTGTAAATATTATAACCTTGGACAATGCAAAGTTTTAAATGTCAAATACAGATAATAAACTGGAAAGAAATTCCCTCTAAAGTTAGCATGAAACCCACCATGAAAGAAAGGAGCCCAGTCAGTATGCTGCATAAAAATGGCAAATGATCAGCACAATATATTAAAAACTGGTCAAAAAATTGAAGAGCATGATTTTCCTCGACGCTGTTTACCTTGAGACGGACCACATGGGGTTCCAACTCTCGGGATGAACTGGAAAAGGAATCAAATAAGTGGTGTGACACAAGAAATTAGTTGAGATAACACTAGGAATTAATGCACCAATGCAAACCCAAGTAACTTACAATCACTCATAGACAGGCACAACTTCTTTTGTGTCATAAAGCGTCCATTTGGAGTAGTCATGCTACAGAGTATACAGACATAATTTACTATAAAAAATCTTGAATAAAATTGCCAAATCCTGCCTAAAGCAGTTCAATGCTATAATGACATGAAAACTTACGTGATTCCTGGAGGTTTAAATGGGTACTCCGGTGGAAATTTTATCTTTCCATAGTAATATCCACCTTGAATGATCAGAGATTATAAAGGAAAATCAAAGACAATAATTGTTAGTATAAAGACACAGAACACTCCAGAGATGAAAGCAATAATAGTTCATCAGCAGATAAACACAGAACACAAGTGACTCATTTATAACTATTATCCTGACTCAAACATGTTGAACATGAACAAAATAAGAACCAGAAACCTGCAAAGGCTGTTCCTTGACTTCCCTCCAAAACATAATCTGAACACATAAATAGGAAAAAGAGCCATATTGTTAGTAGATGATATAAACCATCACATATCATCAATTAAACAGAATAATCAACACCAATGACATCATTTAGCTCTTCAGAGAAATTGTCATATAAAACTACAAGTAAAATTAAGTGAATCGGCCAGGAGAAACTCACGCCACTCGAGAATGTCATTTGGCAGAGGGCGTGCCACCACATTGGAGACAGGTTCCTGCATGTGACATTATATGTATTAAATGAGTTCAACGAAAGAATACCATAGCCTCAGCATGAGATTTCATATATTACCAGAAGTGCAAGACAACTTACTTTACATAGAGCTCTATATTCCTTTTGAAGGCGCTTTAAACATGCTTTTTTCAGCCATTTCTAGCGTAGATTGCAGGGGATACTAATCTTGTCCACTGTCTCTAATAGGGTATTCCCTGATAAAAGAAAATTTGTCTTTACAGTTGAAAAACAAGTAATCCTTCTTTACTTTAGATTCCACATAAGACTAACACACTCTAAAATTTCTATAATAGGAGTTTCACAAAAAAGAACTATGCACACAACTAAACAGAAGATCATAATCATATATTATGCTTTGCCATTTTCTGATGACACAAAGATCACTCAAACATGTAATCTATAATATTCGAACGGGTGAGACTTATGGGCTTCAGGGCTCAATACATTCAGATGCCTATAACAATAGCTGAAACGGAAGAATATAAAACTCAAATGCTCTTCAAAGTTCAAGCATGCACATATAAACATGGCACATTGTAGAGTGTAGAGAAAAATTCTAGTGCACTGGAGCATGGCAACATCTGCAACTACACCAAGCACCTAATTAAATCAAGGTATCATCAGCATGTTTATAACCGTCCTGCTAATATTATCTAAACCATCATAGTTTAGGTTCAATATAGATTAATCCTCCATTAGATAAGGCTAACCCAATCATCCCCTGATAAATCTAATAGAAACTAAGTTCCCCCCGTCATCCTGATCGATATTTTGGCAAACCCAATCCTATTCTTGACAGCATTGCTACAAACTAGAAGAAATCACATCTTGACCAATAGGTGCACAAAATAGCGTCTAGTAGGTAGACGGCCATATAAATAAGGAAAAATTCACAACATCTTCTGCTCGAGAATAACGATTTCTACAAACCAAATCAATATTACCAATCAGTTAAGTAAGCCACGAAATTCAATTCATAGCACTTCTTCCCCATCTTCCACAGTCGCATATGCAAACACTCTTCCCTCGGAAGATTGCATTTCCCAAACTGATCTAACCCCAATTCGCTCAAATACAAACGCCATCGATTATCGATTCAAATCAGCAAATTCAACAAATCGAAAATCTCCAAATTCTAGAATACCCAATCCAATTAGAAAAACTAAACAAAAAAACCGAAATCAAAACAGGCAATACAACACAAGCAGAGAAGTATATACTGAGTCCATACCCGACTTTGGAGAACCCAAATCAACGAACTACGAGTGAAAATTCTTCAGCAGAGTTCCACTTCCAGCAATCGTTTCATCGCAATAATACCAAATCATCAATTTCGCAAAATCTTATAACTATTCAACAAATTCGGACGCGTTGAAATTTGGGCAGAAGAGAAAAATTCTGGGCATAAAACTATGAATTTCTTTTGGGGAAGCAAAAAGACGGTTATAACCCTAGACAGATTTGTGGAGGTTTAAATAATTTAATTAATTATAAACATACCCTTTAAGTTTTGCTATATTTCTTTGTCGGCTTCCCTAAAGTTTGATTCTACACAAAATTATAGGGCCTCTTTCTTGAAAAAAAAAAAAACAAATTATTTAAATCCTTTTAAGTATATATATATATATATATATAAAAGATGGATCATATAGGAATGAATCCTCCTGTGAGAAAAATGAATGAATCTCATCCATCCATTTTTTAAATCAATGGCTGTAAATGTAGACTTAATATGATGCTAAACAAATTAAATATAGCATATTTTGTTACTTTAGGGGTAATTTTTGTCTAATTATTTTCTCTTATTATTTGACATCCCCCGTAATTACGGGATTACATTCTCTCTAAATATCTTACCGTAGATTGACAACCGTTCTCTTTATTTCTTTATTTTTTTCTCTTCTTCACTTTTCTTTCTTTTTTTTATTTTCTTCTCTTCTTCTTCAGTTTTCTTTCATTCACAATTTATGTGGAGTAGCTGCAGTATATGACTTTATACATTGACTTTTTAATTTACAATTTTTATTCAATTCCATATTTTGATTCATTTCATTTCATTCCATTAATTAATAAATATATTAACAAGTTTTCATTTCGTATATAGTTTACATGAAATGTAATAATATGTACATGGTGAAAAAATAACTTTAAAACAATCAGTTTAAAAATGTGAATCAAATTATGCTTAAAATGAAATGTTTACACTTTTTACTTGACCCTTTTATGCTTAAACTTAAAATGTTTTATGCTTTTTATTTGACTCTTTTACGCTTAAACTTGAAAACTTTATGCTTTTTACTTGACTCTTTTATGCTTAAACTTGAAATTTTTATACTTTTTACTTGACTCTTTCATGCTTAAACTTTAAATGTTTGTGCTTTTTACTTGACTCTTTTATGCTTAAACTTGAAATTTTTATGCTTTTGACTTGACTCTTTTATGCTAAACTTGAAAATTTTTATGCTTTTTACTTGACTCTTTTATGCTTAAACTTGAAAATTTTATGCTTTTTACTAGACTCTTTTATGCTTAAACTTGAAAAGTTTTATGCTATTCTACTTGACTCTTTAATTATGCTTAAACTTGAAATTTTTATGCTTTTTACTTGACTCTTTTATGCTTAAACTTAAAATTTTAATGTTTTTTACTTGACTCTATATCTATGCTTAAAATTGAAAATTTAATGCTCTTTACTTGATATATCGCTTTGATCATTTTAATGCTATGCCAATTTATAATGAAGTAATTTTACACATTTAATACAAGATTTGTAGTTCACGATTTTAAGCATACAAACGTGGAACCAGAAGCAACAAATTAATCAAGGTATAGGATCTTAATTAAGGGTCCCGCATATATTCAAAACATTAGCTCCAAACGATTAGTGATAATTTTCTCTTTCCATATAGCATGTTCAGAGGTTTTAAGATATGCACTTCGATTTTAATATGGTTCCAATAATGGCGGAATGGGTGTTGAGTTAGTTATGGAGATGTTGTGGCGATAATTAAGATATAGGGTCTTAATTACAAAAACTACCTATTCTAAACCCTCTTTCCGTAAGAATTGGTGCTTACTGTTATTTTTCTTGAATTAATCTCAGCCACTAACTATTATTAGATGAATGGACAATATGTATTCCTATTTCTCATGTGGGGAATTTTAGCATATGAACCACTCCCTATATATATATATATATATATATATATATTTTATGTTGTAGCCAAATTTCTAAATAACTTAGCATGGGATACTATACACCTCAACCCACTACAACCAACTAAAGTTTTGAACTTTTGACTTAATTGTCTTAATTCTAACATTAGTTGATTTTTTTTTTTTTTTTTTGTTACAAAGAAAATTGAAAATGTTTTCTATTATCAATAAACCTCGATAAGTTTATTTTTATTTATTTTTTAAAAAAGCAACCCAATGATTGTTTGCTCTCATTTCCTCATAAAACAAAGGACCCCTCTGAATTTTGAAAGTTCAAGATTCAATAAAAGTCAATATTACTTAGTCAATATGAAGAAAGTCAGCTAATAAAGGAATTAAATATATTTGTGTGAAAGGAACAAAATCACAACACAATAAATATTTCAAGGAAAAAAAGATATTCATTCACAATAAAGCTCATGCACAATTCATACCAAGAAACATAAGTCTTGCATAATAAGCTCAATAACATTATCCTGTTTGCATTAATTACAAAAACTCCATTATAAAAAATGACAGAAACTCCATTACAGATCAGCAGTCTCAAAAGAGCTTACATTCTCCATGGGGAAGCTTCTCAGAGGATGAAAGCTTGGAGTATAACACGTCGCAGTGGTAATATGCATTCATATCAGTTTTCTTGAATAGTTTTCGTCTTGTTGGAGTAGCATAGTATTTTGCTGTAGCCTGCCCTCGTAATCAAAACGTCACCGTCTTGGAACACCTTGATGGGCTGTATAAGTCCACCAAAACCGATTGGAGGCTTGGCAATGACAAATTGCTTTGTCCAAGATCTCTCATCTCCATAAGTGTCCATCAACCATATAACAATCTCATGTTCAGATGAACTATCACATAACCTAAGCATTCCTCAAAGAAGAGAGTGTCATAAAATTATCGTTAACACTACCACGAGCATCAAGATGAGGAGGAGGAAGAGAGAACAT